>CM070097.1:5440974-5778474 GCA_036178185.1 Liparis tanakae
CCCGATGGCAGTGGCGGAGGCGCACATCACCATATTAAAAGTCATTGTAGCGCCACCATTTTTTTCAAGCTGTTATTTAAGGTAGGAATTGTTACATAGTGTCACTTTAAGGCAGCAATAATCAGAAAGGAAATTATAGTAGATTAGGTTATTATTTTAGGTATTTAGTTTAGTTTATCATTTTACTTTTAATGTAAATGTTGTTTTCTAAGTCCAAGTGTTTTTATGATAATTGATCATGCTGTACTGCATTTTATGTATTTGTATTGTAATGTTTTTTTGCCTGGACCCCCACTACGGTGTAGACTAATGGGGATCCTTAATAAACTAAACCACAACAAATTTATTTATTTTTTGAGCTCCTGCCGTGATTGAGAAAAAAGAGGTGCTTCATTAAACGCAAACATTTGGACTGGATGTCCTTATTTCTTTTCCGCTCTCCACTTCTGGTCCATTGATATGCTGCTGTGCCCATTTAACACGTTTTTGTTCCTCCGTTTCCCCACCGCTCATTACCGTGTTTGATTAGCAGTGTGCGGCATTTCGCGAATGGAGCCACGTCTTTAAATCTGTCGCGGCTACGTTTCCCGCGGACCGCTTTATTTTCCTTCGCGACCACCTGGAACGCCGTATACCTGCAGACAGTTTGGAACTCAATGAAGGGTTTCGGCTGCAGGTGTGCGGAGAGCGAGAGAGAGAGAGAGACGCAGATCCCATCTGCCTGATGGATCATCGATGTCTGGGTCGTGGAATTCCTGCTACCAACTTCGCCACTGCCCTGTTGAGACTCCGCCCACTCCTCCCCTCTACATCCATCTGCCTGATGGATGGAGGAGGTCTCCATCGTGGAACATGCCTACTACCAACTATTGATACACTGTCATATTCATTCCCTTTTTTTTCCCCCTGAAGGGTTATTTGGGAGTTTTTCCTGGTCCGATGTGAGGTTTTGGGGCAGGGATGTCTATGTGTACAGATTGTAAAGCACTCTGAGACAAATTTGTAATTTGTGAAAATGGGCTATACAAATAAACTGAATTGAATTGTAGAGTGCGCTGGCCAACACTTTCCAAACTTCACGCTCACAACGCAGAACTCAAATGTGTGCGGTCGGTTCGATCGGGCGGAACTTTTCTCAGGTATTCTCTCTAATCATGTTTGCGTTGAATACGTTGACAGTCCGTGCAATGTGCAAATAAAATAAGCTGTGATTTACAGAAGGAAGTACGGACATTCCTAAAAGGATTCCACCTCGTCCACTATTTGGCCATCGTAACAATTTCACAAAAGGTAGCATGCGTTTGAGTACTACCGCTGATTGTATAAAACAAGCAAAAAGATAAGCAATAAGCAATTGATATAAAAATACCCCATTTCAGAGTTAATTGTATCATTGCAGCCACACCGCCTCTTCACGTCTTCAGCGGCAACTCAAACACACGAGTCGGGAAATTGAACTTTGAACGCATCGATTGAAAAGAAAATAACCAAATGGAAATTATCAATAACTGACAGCCTGTTCATGGGATCAATAATAATAATAATAAAGTGTTCAGAAGCTAATTTGAACCAAGAAAAACTGAATTATTCAAATTAAAATTTAAATTACAATTATAAAAAGTCATAAAAGTCCTTTAAATCAGAATTCTTACTTTCTTGTCATTTTAAATTAGTTTTTTTGCGCTGGTAAAGAAACTATAGTGATGTGCCAGGGGGGCGGGAACAATAAGTCGATTACATTCAGAATGCAGGGCTCTCAAGTTTTGAAGACAGGCAGAACGAAACTTTAGGATATCAGTCACGCGCAATTCCAGGATGCTTTATTCTCATTGGTTGCTGGATTAGATGTTACCCAGATACAACAGATACGTCTGTTTTCTGATGGGCTATTGTGTAGCCCATTTCTCACAGAAGAACTCCAGGGAGCGCTTGATTTTTCCATGGTGACGGCTCATCAGCTCATGTTGGCGCTGCGGCACATTAAATAGCCGAGTTTTTTTCAGCGTGAGAAATACGATGTGTGGCGGGAGTGCGGGAGTTAAGACCGAAATGCGTGACACTTGAGAGCCCTGCAGAATATCCTCCAG
Source organism: Liparis tanakae (assembly GCA_036178185.1). Classification (NCBI taxonomy): domain Eukaryota; kingdom Metazoa; phylum Chordata; class Actinopteri; order Perciformes; family Liparidae; genus Liparis; species Liparis tanakae. The sequence continues at coordinate 5,443,062 of CM070097.1, forward strand.
TACTTCCCTCATCTGTTGTCATAAATGAATGAGAGTCGGTGAAGGTAGCAACACATCGGCTAACGGAGCCCGACAGTCTCACGTAAAACGTTTCCAGCCGCTCTTTGCCAAAGCGAGGACATGCACCTGGAGGCCTGCCGCGGCCGTAACCCACGCCAGACGGCGCCATTAGCGTTAGCGTTGCCTCGTGCGAGGAAGCAGCGCGCGCCTTTACGCTATACTCTGTCGGCCGTGAGGTTTAACAACATTTTCATCTTAAGAGCTTCGCTGATTCTCTTTGGTAAGAGGTGGGTCCTGCGGTTGTCAGGTGAATCGTTTTACCGCGGTGCAGAAAAGCTCATTTCACGGCGCCTAGAGGCCTGTCTTTGACTTCTAAATCATTTGCAGCGAGAAGGAAAATGTCATTCAGACATTTTGTAATCTAATTTATATTCACCCCAGAACCTGTTGTCATGCACCTGTGACGATGAAGCGGGGAGTCGCCGCCTGTCCCTCAGTCTGAGTGTTCTTCGCATATCTTGAGAACCGCTAATCCTATTTACTTCACACTGTGCAGGTGTATTGTTGGGGACTCCGTTGAGGGGTTTGACAAGTTTTGTGCAATTTGAACATGCAACACCTTCAGTATGTCATGTGCAAACAGAGGCTCGTTGGCTACTGTTGCCGCTGGACCCCGGATACGACCTGCCAACGCTGCACGGATGTTGCAAAAACATTACAGTCAAACTTGTATTCACTTTTTATTTTAACTTCACAAACAAGGGCGGATCGCCTCCACATGAACCGCACCGCCTTTGCAACTCAAATTGTGGATGGAGTTGCCGTACTGATTTACAACGTTACCAGCAAAATACATCCAATTGTTAAATTCACGTTCTGCTTTATAATCGGGGTAGTATCGTGAAAACAAGCGATTAATATATCTAATACCTCCGCTAAGTGTATTTCACCATAAATCTGACTGCAAGTAAGCCTGAACTTGATTTGTTATTTCACGGACACATTCAGTGGTTTCGGGGTTCAGACAAACCCTGTATTTTACTCAAACTGGGAATGTTGGTAGAGGCGGCGGTAGAAGGAGAACTCAAAGGTTTCTCTTAAGTTGAACCATTAGATCATTACGGAAAAAGCATTCAAATATGTTTTATCAAGTGCAGATTTAAAGAGAGGCATTATCTTTACTTCACTTAATATCTGTTCAAGGTGGAGCGTTCACTTTTATGCACGATAGTTTATTTAAGCAATAAGGTACGAGAGGCAGCACTGTATCGTCAATAATGTCCGCTTCATGGCTGTTGTTGGGCAAACCCTTGTATCACTCCCTCCAGGAATTACACGCCACCATCGTTCTTTCGTTACTGATAGATGTTTATTGGATGCGGGCGCACTTCGCTTAACCGCCATCACCATTCACCGTCGAACTGTACAAAATACATTTAAACAAGATTTGCGTTAACAGATAAAAACAGTTGACAAATATACGCGACAAAAACATTAACATAAACGTACCTCATAACCTTGAGGGAATGGGTCCACTTTAATTAGGTATCCTTCTCTTACTTGCATTTACAAGCGACAACCACATTCTTCTGAGATTGTTGCAACCAAATGCGTCCCAGCGCAACACAGAACATAAATAGTTCCTATTAAGAGCAAAATAAAAACCAATCAATATTCAATAAACTAGTTGTACAAATATTATATATATATATATATATATATATATATATATATATATATATACAACCAAACTTATTACCAGTAACATAAATAATATTTATGTCAGTTAAACCTTGAACAGGACATTATTGATACAGTAACTTATTTCTTTTAGAATACGGTTGTGTGCGACATTAAAATAGTTGTTGTATTTCAGTAGCCAAGAGAAAATAGTCCCCGAATCTGTGAAAAATCTTTCCCACTTCACCGAACTTTGTTTTTGTCGTGAACAGTAAGTGATTCAATACGTTCCATATGTAAACATAGTATTAAAGCGATACATCTAAGTTGGGCCCCCAGGGCCTGAAGGTTAAGTCTGGTGTGTTTTTCCCTCCCAAAAACCAGACGGTGGGTCTTTTTATACGGTCTGTCTGACCGCGACTTGACGGATGTATCGCTCCGGATGTCTGTGCATGAAGTGTGTATCCTCCGGTCAAACTGACATCGGCTCTTGACGCCGCTCAGAACTTTAGAGCCGCTGGACAAAAGAAAGGGCCGTGTTAGATCGCGTTAGATCCACTGACATCAGGACAGCAGAAAGTCTCTACAGCTTCCTCCGGAAACTGAAAACGCACCTTTTCCGACTATATCTGGATTAAAACACAGATTTGCACTTTAGTAGCACTTGAATATCTCTTATTATGGTACTTTTGTAGTTTGACTATGTTGAGGAAATGTTACTTTCTGTATTCTTGTTGTTGTTAGTTTGTACTCTAGGTTGAAATGCACTTATTGTAAGTCGCTTTGGATAAAAGCGTCTGCTAAATGTAATGTAATGTAAATCGCATTGGATCTCGCCGCCTCCTGCCGACGCAGATGCATCGTTTGTGCTTGAAATAATAGTTTCTAATGTGATGTCATGGTTTAGCAGCAGTCATATTTCAGAGATTGATTTAGAAGGAACTGCTTTTATGTGTATTTTACCCCTGCAGATTGATTCTCGAAGATTTAATACACTACCGATGTTCGGTGTTTTAAGTGCTTTTAAACTTCTTTGAAAGTTCAAACTAAATATCTCTTAAAATATGTGGAAGAGCAGGATAAACAAACGTTATCCATTCAGATTGCGACAAGTGAATCCAATTAGTTCAGGAATTTAGTCAAAATAGTGCCGAGCTATACACAAAGCGATAAAAGTTCATGGTATCGGTTATAATTGTAACTTCTATCTTATCAATACATTCCAAAATACTAAATATTTAGAGCATGTACCAGATTGAAGGAAGTATGAAATAACATGTCACTGCTTCCCTCTGGCCTCCCTGGGCTCTGGGGGATAAACAGAGAGGGTCCATTTCCCCCCGGGACTTACAGCGTGGGGCTGATTCGGAGTTGCTCACAGATGTAAGACCAGGACCGGGTGCCATTTGGATTAAGAACAGAGCCGTGCCAACACATGCTTTCTGTTGATCCATCAACTTTGAGGCAATTTCAGCGCCACAAGGACGTTTTCTCACGCAGACTTTTCGCAGATTGTTAGCCGAGTCATCAATACAAACTCCAGTGGATGATTTTCTTCCTTTCAGAGACTTGAAGATTAGACCCAAGCAGTTAATAACAATTTCATCTCGGTTGAAAAAGTGAAGATTCAGTTTTTGATGTGAAGTTAATCAAATCATAGACACTCCCAAACTAAAACCACTGTTGTTACTGCACAACTAAAATGAATGAACAGCTTGAATCTGTCTTTTTCTTTTTTAACTTTGAATAAAATTATTTCCCCTCCAACGTACTACATTGAGTCAGTGGAATTAGCATGTGTTAGATAGATAGATACTAAACTATACTTTATTAATCCCCAAGGGGAAATTTGTCGACACAGTAGCACAAATAAACTAAACACAGAATAAAATATAAATATAAGAAAGAGAGTGACTGTGCATAAAGTATACAAAGTGAAATTTAAAATACAAATAAAATATATATACATACACACAACATATATGCAAATACAGCAGTGTAAAATAAAATAAATTAAATGAAATGTTCTGGATTAAGTTGTTATTTAATTACCACTTCCTTGATAGTTGGCACCATAAACAAGTTTTATTAAGTTTAAAATCAAGAAATATTTAATTGTAATTTACATAAATTACCATGTGTAATAAGTGTGAGTATCAGGCGGGCGGGAAAGCGGCAACAACGGGTAAAGTGGCACTTTTAACAGGTTTTATTTCTGACGGCTTACCTTTTCCCCCAACGCTGCGCCAGTATCTGTTCCAGCTCTTCCTCTCGCTCCCCACACAGCTTCTCCTGCTCTTATCGGGAAGAAAAAATAAATAATTGATCCCAGCTGAGTCTAATTACCCCCCCCCCACTGCTGAGCCTAACCACACCATGCTTATGCACAAATATTCTAATGCTGACAATAGTGTGTTGCTCCAATTAGATTTTCTTCATTAATTCAAAGATTTGTCTTCAACAAATTAATGAATTCATCTCTTTTTACCTATAGTTGTGAATTTGAAAACACAGTATCCAACTCTAAGAAAAACAACAATAAATCATGACATCATAGTTAACAAAAGACAGACACCTCATCCTCTGTATCCGACCCTGTCGCGGTCCCTGTGTCGGCTCAAATATGTTTTTTCTTCAAACATCGTCTTTTTTGTGTCAACCGTCAGGACAACATTTGTACAAGACAACTCAAATATTGTCGCGTTCACCTTTTGTGTTGGACTATTAGCTTTCTGTCCTCTCCGGTGGAGAGTGATGTGGAAATCTTCCGAAAACACAGTTCTCGAGACTCGTTGCTTTGGAACCAGCCTCCAGTTCATCGAGTTTAAGGAACATCTTCCGAAAACACTCCAAAAGCACATCTAGGTTCTTCGCCCTCGCTCAGACTCAGGAGGAAAAGCCCTCTCGAGCTGAGAGGACGGGTTAAAGGAAACTTTATCATTCGTATCCACAACTAAAGGGTTAGAGGGCCAAATCACACCAATTATAACAAACAGCTACGGGTACAACGTATTAAATGTGCAATTAGGAACATATTTTAATTCACTGGGTAGAATTGAAGTCTATATGAAATGATAGTCGCGTTTAAAATATCCTTCAGGTCTTCTAACACACAGCCGTATGCGTTTGTCCAGGCGTGTTAAGTGGGGATAATAAATTCCAGCATAAATTGGAGTTTAAACTCCACAGTAATATTAAGTTGATGTAATTATCATCCTTATTTTGTCAACACGGAAACCACGACCGTGCGTTTAATTAAACAGCGGTAATTGGTGCCCTGAACTACTTTGAGGCTAAGATGAAAACAAACACATTTGTTCTAATCATATGATTATTAATATTTATTTCAGATATTTTTTTCGAAATAGAAATAGCGCCGTAATTATTTTGCCGTAAACGTATGGCACGATGCATCTCAGCAATCATCGTCGGCTCCGATCCAATCCGATCTAATTTCACACATCACCATGCAGATGTCTTTCTTATTAACACAAGCTGATCTCTCCACCCGTTTGTTTGAATCCCATCATGAATGACGACTGCACACAGCAAGCCAGAAAATAACTTTCATTTGTCTTTCTTTGACACACAACTATATGGGCAGCAACACTTTCTTTCAGTTACGCAACAACGCCGGGTTACAGAGGAAGTGCACCGCTAGTTATTCAGAATATACATAATGGGTCGTGTGTTTTCTACTCTGATTACTATTCAAGTGGGAGGTGACAAAGGACACTCGCCATCAGCCAATAACGCAGACGTCCAAACCCAGTTTGCCATTCTCAAACCATATTATAGGGACACAATATAGATTGAAAGCATCTTTGAGTATTGTTAAAAGCGCTAAAGAAATGTAATGTATTATTATTAATATTATATTGATTCATTGTTTGTTTTTTGTCACTTACATTTTTTATTTGTTTAGTGATATAAACATAAAATAAGTACAAAAATGTCAGACATAAACAGATATATACACACATACTATATATATATATATATATATATATATATATATATATATATATATATATATATATCGACACCCATACACATTTATACATATATACACATACACGCACACATAACCCCCCCTCCAAAAATAAAAACACACAAAAAAACAACATTAACAATAACAAAAAGCAACCCCAGTACCCGCTTAATTATCTTGTACCTGTCAGTGTGTATACACCACCCTGCATCTGTATTTGCATTTCCCTCAAAACCCAAATCTGACCCTGAGTATTTGACCCCTCCTCATCGGTTTTGTAACGTTGCCATGCTGTTGAAATTCATAATCATTATTCAGTTTATGAAGATATCGAGAAGCCATGGTGCAAGTTGCTCGTCCGTTAGGAAAAAAGTCAAACGTCGCCATACGGCGGTGCATTTGTCAAAGTATCCATTCATGAAAGTGTACGTTTGAGTTAAGTCACTAAACCGTACAACAGCATTATACTTATTATATCTCATGTTTTACTGTCCTCAAATATTATACATACACCTATTCCCACCCACCCACACACTGATGGGAGGAGCTAAGATTCCACCTGCTCATTAGGACTAACTAACATTCATAGCCCATAGGCACAGCTATGGGAGTAGCTGTGTCTATGGGCTATGAATGTTAGTGAATGGATCCATGGATCCATTCTTTATATAATGCAGGTTTTTCTATTTTCCCGGTCTCTCTCACTGCAGATGTGTATTTACATGAGCAGAGGCGTGATATCAGAGAGGAGAAACTTGACTCCCACCAGCCTCACGTGTAGCCGCAGTCCAGCTTCAACGAGCCCAGAGCCGCTCTCTGATCACAACCTGTGGGGTCAGCAGGGCCCCGACACCCCGGCAGAAACACTCTGCTTTAGTGTTGAATGAAAAATGTACTATATACATGCAATATTTATATATATAAAAAAAAATATATATAAATATCTATTAAAAAAAAAAAAAAAAATATATATATATATATATATATATATATATTGTACAACAATCTCTGTGTACGGTTTTGGATATGGAAAATGACATTGCAGTGATCCATCGGTGGAATTGGGGTAATTTGTGGCTGAGGACCAGGGAACTGAACTTGGGACTTTTCTCTTCGGGGTGCGCCTCCCTAATGATTTGCGGGCCGTCTCTCACACACACTCCCCGGTGTTTCCCTCCCGCTCACCCGCAGCTGCATTCATGTTTATTTTTTAATGGCGAGAAGAGGAAGAACACAACCCGTAGCTAATGTAGCGATATTAAAACACAGCACATGCCCTGCATTTCATCCACAGGAACATTTTGCTGCCGGGGATCGGTCAGCGTTTTTTTTTATAACTATGCTGTTGTTTTTCTGAGCGTGTCCCAGCATGCACTGCGGGAGAGGCAGCGAAACACTGGGCCGGCCTCTGATGAGCCGATTTGCATAAATCATCTGGTTTCCAGTTTACCGGCTCAGAGGAGATATTTTTTATCTCTCTGTGTCGCGCTCGCCGTATATCAGCTTGTTTTGGTTCACGTTTCGCATAAGCTTTGGGGAACGGCAGCGCCGTTTAAAGCGGACAGGAGATCAAAGCCCTGCAGCTCAGACAGGCCGTGTGGTTATGAACCGTTTGTGGCTTTACGCCGATGATGCTTTCAGTCAGCGTTGAAGGAATTGACGATTATTCAAGCTGAACGATTGGAGAATGATTGATATTCGGTTCTGTAGAAGAGACATGGGTTGAGTTTTAGATCTGTGCATTGCGGGGGGTGTTTGTAGGATTAAAATAAAAGTGGAGCTAAACCTTTGAGGGTGCGGCACATTTACATTTTTTGGGGGGCCCCGGATACCAAAATGTTTCCGACAGTGATTTTGCTCCTGTAGGTTTGCTTGCGTTCGCTATAGGATAACACAAGAGACAGAATGTTACAAGTTACAAGTCTTTTATTGTCAGATGCACAGAATGACAGGGTCAGACTGGGCACTGACGTTCTTAGGACAAGGCACTACATAACTACCATAGCATAACATAGCGAACATAATATATAACATAACATAACATGACATACACTCCGTACAAGTACTCTGAACATAATTGGCATGTAATAACCTTACTAAATATGCAAGATAAATATACAATACAACATGCTAAAACATATACCTATAACATATAATACACATGTAGTAACATATAATAAACTAAACTACAGAGAAATGGAAGTAGCAGGTAGTGCAATAATTCTGACCAATATGTATTTGTCAGGGTCATAGTGATATTTTATTAATCCATCCATCCATTATCAATACCGCTTCATCCTCATTAGGGGCGCTGGAGCCGATCCCAGCGGACATAGGGCGAAGGCAGGGGTCACCCTGGACAGGTCACCAGTCCATCCAGGGCTCACATAGAGACACACAACCATCACACCTACGGGCAATTTAGAGATCAATTAACCTGAGCTGCATGTCTTTGGACTGTGGGAGGAAGCCAGAGAACCCGGAGGATTTTATTAATAATATATATTAATGCAAATAATAGAGATGTCAATAGTTCACCCTCTGTATGAAGCCCCGCTAAAATCGACCTAACGACGGCCTCTTCACGCTCGTCATGCTCTCCGGCTGCGGAGCAAGCCGCACGTTCAGGTATCGCCACTAGGGGCGTCCCAAAAAAATGACTATTTATAAAACACCTCCCTGGGTGTATTTTGCGTCCCTCTGTACTACTTCTCACCGAGGAGGGACAGGGACATTTAATGTTCATGGCCAGGCTGTCTCTGGCTGACAATGGGGGGAGGGGGGAGAGGAGAGAGGGACTCTCACTCAGTCTCCTCAGCAACGGATATTTTTAGAGGTGTTTTTTTTTAGATGCTCAGATGTTAAGGGCGGTATGGGACGAGTGCTGGGAGGGAAACACTCGGCTCCACTACGCCAGTAGATTTAGATAATGTATTGGGCTCGAGACGAGATACTGGGAAATGACCACAGTGCCATAACGATTTATTTATGTTATTACTTTATTTATTCTTTTACTTTGTGAGACCTCAACACACAACCCAGCGGTTCAGTTTAGGTTTTTTACACGTGCCGCTGATTGTTAATCTGCATACTGTTTCGGGTAATTTTCATATATAATTGTAATTAACGGACAGACGCAAAACACACCTGAGGTAACGGGTGTTTTTGTTGTTGTTGTTCAAGCCAGCCTTTAGGGCTGACGCACATTTCTAATTAATTGCTTTGTAATTGTCTTTCTTCATCTTAAGCAACACGAGACGGGAGATGGCGGTCGACTTCAGTTTCTGGAAGTCTGATGAGAAGCAGACGAGAGGGGGAGGAGGAGGCGGGGTGGGCGGGGGCTCCCTAATTTCATCCTGTCCGATCGTCCAGCAAAGTGTTTTATTGAAAGTCTGATACCTCTTCCGAGACTTGTTTTCAATTAGCTCAAATTAATATAAAATATGTATTGAGGAAGTCCTGTAATTACCACGCCCAATTAAAAGCCACTCAGGCGATGTTTAATTGTCCTTGGTGAAAAGCTCGGCGGAGCCGGATCAACCCGAGAAACAGATGTCAGAGTGCAAATACTGTGGGAAAATGATATTATTATTAGGTTTGCACGTCTGTGTGTGTCATGAAAACATAGCCCCTGTGGCGGGAAAGGAGAAAAGAAAAGAAAAAGGTAAAGCATGTCCGGGACTGAGTGTGTTGTGTGGTGAGCTGCTCCCGGTCATGGGGTTTGAATTTGGGAGGGGGGGGTGTCTCTGAACACCCTGCTCTCACAGAGCGGCGGATGGACAGATGCGTGGATAAATGGGTATAGTGTGAGCAACAACACAAGTTGGAGTGTCACAGAGTTACAACACTCCACCGGGGGCCCCGTGGAGGGACTTGTTCAGCCCCCCCCCCCCCCCTCCTCCCCCTACTGCCCTCTCCAGAGGTTAAGCAACGCTGCCGGTTGTGTGAGAAGAAAAGGAACTGAAAAGAAGGGATGAGCGCTCTGCCTACACACGGAGCAGATGTTAGGGGAGTGGAGGGAGAGATGTGGGGGGGGGGGGGGGGTGAAGTACCAGTGAGGCAAAAAACATAGAATCCAATGATTGATAGAGCGTCCGAGAGCACAGAGCTCCTGCTGCTGTTAAATTTCCCATGTGTCTGTCTCGGAAGTGTATGTGTAATGACACAGAGAGGCAGACGAGTAAACCTTCTTCTCCTTCAGTCTTTAACAACGAGGATCGGAGAAAGAAAGGTACACATCCGTAGTGTTTACTTTGAAACAACACACTTGTTTATTTTCATGTATTTGTCGGTCAATGAGTTTTTGCTGCACGTCGATAACCGCGCCTCTCAGAGCGTACGGCGAGTACAGAACAGCGACGTCACAACACGTGACCGCGGCCGGACGCGCGGCTATTTAAAGCACGCGCGTCGCGAAATTTGTCCAACGTAGGTTTAACGGCGGTGTTCAATCTCTATTTTCTTCTTGTCAAACCGCATCGATCGAAGCGGGCAGATGTATGACTTCTGTCGGCACACTCTCGTATCAAAACATGCTTTACAGAGCGCTTTCGCATTCGAGAGTAAATTGGGAAGATTATGCTCACATGGAAACACAATTTTACCTCTTATGCACAAAACCATTGAGCTCATAAAGGTGTTTATGAAAATCTGTTTTGATTGGTGTGAGAGATTAGAAAAAAAAAAAAGGCACAACAGAAAAAAGTTTTACTCTGAACGTGTCATATGCTCGTGTCACAGATGAGGACCCAAATGCCGACATACCTCAAAAAACAATATTTAATTTCCAACTACAAACAGGACGACAAAAACTCCGACCAAACAGTACAAAGCCCCACTGTGAATGAGACAAACAGGATTTACATACACAGGCAAGGTGAAGGTGATTGGACAACGGGGAACGAGACACAGGTGGACACAATGAGGGCGGGGCCAGCAATCACACAGGTGGAAACAATCAGGACCAGGGCAGACAATCAAAGGGAGACAGAAGGACTTCAAAATAAGACACAGAATGTGATCATAAGATGTTGTTTCATCTTACTTTCCTATCTCCATCTTATCTTCTTTGCTTCATAGGCCTGTTAATACGTGTTATTTATACATCACAGTGCAACATGTACAAATCTTCAAAAGGTTGATGCAGTTTTGATGAAAAGAAGAAAATTATTGCGTGGTCGCTAAGCATCTGCCTAACAACGGACGTGGGTCGGCTCACACAAGAGGAACCTCTTCCTCCAGTGAGGGCCGTGCTCATCCGTTAACCAGCCGAGTGGATGAACTGTCGCGGAAACATACACAGCACCCTTTCGGGGAAATTATAATCAAAACGGAGGAATAAAAATGAAATGGTAAAAGCACGAGCATGAAGAGAAAGGAAACATCCTTAAATGAATTCCCTGTGTACAATCAGAACCATGTTGCAGGCCACGGAATGAAGCCCCCCGCTTAACCCAGAGCGACTCTTTGTACCCGCGAGCAGAGCGGCACAACACCATTGTTACGCTCACAGCATCGCCTTGAATTTTATTTTTTTACAGTTTTCCAACCAAAAAGGAAGCAAACTAAAGGTTATTAGAGCCCCAGTTATTGCGTTGGATTTGTACCGGGGATGAATTGTTGCATTTGGGAATTAAAAAGCCTTTGTTGGTGGCCAGGGGACGTCCAGAGCAGCGTCCGGTACCGGAGCATTTCTGAGTGTGAACTCATCCTCGGAGAGGTGCTGTAGATACAGAGCTGGCCAGTGTCTAACAAGCTGAACTCAACTAATCAATGTCACTGGACGACGCTGCAGGTTTACCAGCATGAGATTTTACTGAAACGGATGAAAAGCAGTTATGTTTAGTTTCTGTCTCTTTTAAAAATGGGCCACAGCTGGAGGCAAAAAAATATGTATTTTTGTATTACCTCGAACGAAACCGAACAACCTTTGTGGATTATAAAAGGGACTCTGAACAAAACGGTTTTCAACGACACAATTGATAGACTTTAAAATGCTACCACCCTCTCTCTCTCTCTCTCTCTCTCCCCCCTGGTCTCACTGGCAGCACCATAAACTGAATTGATGGGTCTCCATGCCCTAAAGTTGCCTCTTGTGGTCCAGGGGAAAGATTTTTTTTTAACACCTCGCATCATCGTGAAATATGATACCTGTGCAGATGTTATAAAAAAAAAGTCCAGAGGATTGAAAAAGATTTGTGTGGGTTAGAAGATGGAAGACTAAAAAATGTAAAAAAAAACCATCAAGGCTCCAACATATTGGTTCCGTATACACGAAACACGGACACAGCGGCGTTCAAGCGTCCGCTGCCGAGATGCTCGGATGTTTTGCATTTTTTCTTTCTTTCAAATGTCTAACTTTAAAACTTTTTGTTCCTTTTGTCTTCCCATTAATTAGGTGGTCTGTGCATTTCCCAGTCCGTGAAAATACCACGTGAGGCGAGAACGGGAGAGTTTGACAAGATCGTCCGCCGGCTGAGTGAGAACCCGAACGCCAGAGTGGTCATCATCTTCGCCAACGAGGACGACATCAGGTAAGCGTCCCGAGCGTCGGCCGGTGAACGGAACTTCTTCACCCGACACAGCGATTGACTTTCTCTTTATTACATTTACCTGACAGTTTTCTCCTCTCATGAAAACACACAGTTCTGATAGGTTGAGGTAAAGCTTCGGGAGTTTTCTAAATCTGCTCCCGTCTAATTGTGGTTTGGCCTCTGCAGCCGTCATTCATACGTCACACGCGTGTCCTGAGTGCAGAAGGACATAACATTGCCTTTTGCGTGTGAAAAACAGTCTAGCCACATGTTAAGTGAAGGCTATAACATCTGGCTATAACATCTGGCTACAGGGACCAAAGCTGAAATTTAGCCTTAGCTAACGTTAACACATTTACCCATGGGTTGATTAATGTGTACGGTCCCTGTACAAATAAATAAATAAATGACAAATTAATACTCTGGATTTATATGATTATATTTAGGTGTGTTGAATTTCTTTTAAGGTTTGTCGCTGAAGATGTTGAACAGCAAAGTAGTTCAACATTATTTCAATCGTATGTAAACCACATCATTTTACGTTATTATTTACATCTATACTGGTTATTGGCACAAAAAAGACACAATAAAATATATCAAGACATACATAATAGATGAGCAGCGAGGATTTTAAGTACAAGAGTAAAGGTGCGTTCATACCAAAAGCGAAGCGATTTGTCGCGTGAGTTTACTCGCTCAACCATTTGCCGAAGCTCCGTGAGGGGCGGGGCTTATCTTGGTGTCTCGTCTCCGTAAAGACTGTCATCATGTCCTTCATCCACCATGAAGAACTAACCACTAGTTCTGCTTTATATTTGTCGAGGACATCCCACACACGTCTGAACATCTAACGCCCTCGTGTTTGGGTTCATGACAGACATTAATATTATGAATATATATATTTATATTTATACATGACATCACCCGTAGGCTCACCCAGCTCGGTCACTTTCACCGATGAAGATAACTTTTACGTCTGAAAGACTTCTGATCTAACAGTGGTGGGACAGCGATGACGCAACTCGAAAGCTGATTGGCCCGAGTTGCAAAATGACCGCCTCAAAGTTGATATATTTCAACTAGCGGCGCTGAAAACTCGCCGCTGAAAACTCGCCGCTGAAAACTCGCCGCTGAAAACTCGCCGCTGAAAACGCTCGTCTGTACGTTGACTTTTCATGGGATTCGGTCGCGCGAAAAAATCCCATCGGTTTCGGTGTGAACGCACCTTTACTCCATTTTCCTGAGGAATCAGTCCAGCCCGATAACACCTTGCACTTATCTCTTCTGACCATGCGATACACAAAAGTACAATCTCAACCCGCACAGCTTATTTCTAGCATGGACGCAAATGTATAAATTGAAATTCCTTACCGTTTATTTAGACGCATTAAGAGCGAGGCAATTACGTGCGGGCTGAATCAACACACGCAGCTCTGTTGTGGCTTTGCTAGACGTTTCCCAGCAACCAGCTCGTCTTCCTGATGGGAGTGGGCAGTGATGTGGGGCGGTCTTTTGTTGATGACCTGGGCAGGAGTCCCAGCGCTCATTGACTTAATCCGGTCCTGATAACAGTAATAGTCTGGATGTAAAGTAATTACCGAAGGCCGGGAGGATTTCAGCGCCGCATTCCTGCTCCGTCCCTGAACCCCGTCAGAGCGAGCCGGCAGGAGCCGAATAAAAGCCCCAGCTTGTCTGTCCGAGGGAAAGGAGACGTGAGCCGTTTGGACGGATGTGCTATAATTTGATGCTTACACATTATAGAAGTATACGGCCCGGTCTTAGCTTTTAATGAGTTTTTTTTATTGGTTTGCTTTTCATGATCCATCCAGGAAGGTAGAGTCGTCCTTTTGCTCTGCTGAAAAAACAACATGGTTTCACAAACAACGAAATGTAACTAAATCATGTTGTACTGGGGCGCTTCAATTATGTGAAAATGTTATTTCTCCGTCTGATTATTTAAAATCAGGAGAATCAGTGAGTTTGTTTAAATCACTTCTTAAAAAACATTTTTATAGAATAGCTTTTAAGTGATATCGTCCTTTTATGCAGATCTTTAGTTCCCCTAATTTTGTTTCTGTTTTATATTTTTTTTTTTTTATTTAAATTAAATTAATTTTATTTTATATTTGTATCTTAATATTCTATTTGTTTTGCCTTGATTCTCTGTAGAGCACTTTGTAAAGTTTGTTTTTAAAAGGTGCTTTATGAATAAATAAATAATAATAATTATTATTATTATTATTTTACACATATCACATTGCTTCAAAATTAGGGCGCTGAACCGGCCGTCGGAGTTTTTACGCCGTTCCACGACCCCGACGCAGCACCGTCACGTTGTTTAAGACGTGTCAGGCGGCCTGCGCACGTCTCCGTTATGTAATCTCCCGATGGCGAGAAAATCTATTTCTCCTACCTGGAGCACATAATTGCATCTTGAGATGGTCATTCCAATAAATTACTGGAGACGAGACTCAGACGAAAATCATTATCAATCAAAGACGCGTCCCAGTGGCCATAAAACTAATGTAAAGAGATATTAAGATAGTCGGACGCCTCGCTGCTCGATACATCCTTCTTCATGCAACGACAAAGTCGTATGAGAGATGTTAAGAAAGCATATGCTAAATAATTTTTTTTTTTAAAAAGCTGACGTTGCAATATGAAGCTTAACATTAAGTATCTTTTGTTCCGGCGTCTTTGGGGGGATGCGAGTGTTGCTAATGCTTCACATCACAAGCCAGGTGGCTGTGTTTAAATTTGATATAGCTTTTTTTTTTTTTAAAGCTCCCCAAACTCCCCTCCGTTGGCTACACGCCTGGACAAGTGTGGCATCCTGAAGAAGTGCCGTGCGCTGGGATTGGACAGCGCGCGGCGGCTTTTCTTTTCTATTAAAGTGCCTCGGTGCAACTTTGTCCGGACTCGGAATAGAACATTCTAGTTCGGGGAATCGGACGTCGTGACAGCCGCACTTCATCTTTAGGATTATCATTTCAAATAGGAGCCTCCTTTCAATATACATCACCGGATGTGCGTGTGTACAGTAAATACACGTCGACAATGACGACAACATTTTTACCTTCGCATTGAAGATGCGGAAGGTAATGTTTTGATCGCCGTGTATTTGTATGCGTCAAAAAGTATTAAACCGAATCGCATGACATTTAGTGGGATGATTGGTTATTAACCGGGGACCATTTGATTCGATTTAGGGATTGATCGGGTCAAAGGTCAAGGTCATGAAAAGGTCAAAATCTTCTTTTTACCATAGCACAGTCCATTTTTATGTTCATAATGTAATGCCCAGTCTTGTGATATGCAAAAGGTATGCGCTCTACCGAGTGCCCATTCTAGTTTTACGATGAAAAACCAGCACTCTCCTCCTTCTGTCCCAAAGGAGGCTCCTGCAAGCAGCCAAGAAGGCCAATCAAACCGGCCACTTCATCTGGGTCGGTTCAGACAGCTGGGGCTCCAAAATCACCCCGATCCTGAACCAGGAGGAGATGGCAGAAGGCGCCGTCACCATTCTACCCAAACGACAATCCATAAAAGGTATTCATTACACACTTCTGATAGCTTCCCCAATGCAAAGTAACATTTTTGACCAATGTGTACTTACAACAATGACAACGCAAACTTATAAACATTGAGTTTGGTTAACATGAAATGGTGTGGTTGTGTACTTTATTTTTTTAAGTACTGTGAACTTATTCCAGTGGTTTGAAAACTAGAACATCTTTTAAGTACTACTAATTGAAAATAATTGAGTTGAGCTAAATGAACACTTTAATTTAGCTGTAATCAAAAGGTACAAGTAGCAAATCATCAAACTTTTTAAGTTCTGCAAAATCAACTTCAAAGTTCATTAACTCAAGATTGCCTCAAGTTCTTTTAGTTCTGGTAACTTATTCGGATTTACAATGTGCTAGAAGGCTCTTATTGGTTTATTTTTCTTATATAAATGTGTTTTTTTGTTCTTCTTTTCTGCTTATTTCAGTGTTTGGTTGACTCCGCTAATTGCATCTATCCTCTACATTCAATATAAATGATTTTTAATAAGAGCGTGAGATAAACATTAATTTGACCCTCTACTGTTTTCCACCACATTCGATATTATCACTGTTTCTAATCTTCAATATTGATGAAATTAAGATTGTGCCATATTTTCCTTACATTTTTATTATTGTGTGATTTTATATTATTATTTTATAAATGTGAATATAATTGTCTATTGAACACACGATAGCATGATGTAGCCATGTGAAAACAACATCAATAAAGTAGTAGATATTTACTGTAAGCTTCAATGCCAGAGAAAATTCATCAGATATGTATAGCATGATAATTTATCAACCACACCACGGTGGAATTATGTAATATTGCATCGTTTCATGGGTGCCGGAACTAGGGGGGAGGGGAGTGTGTGTGTGTGTGTGTGGGGGGGGGGCGGTGGCCAAGTGGTCTGAATCCTGAATCCCTGCGTCCCCGATGGGTTTAGTGTGCCCTCATTTTAATCTGAGCAGGGCTCCTTCTCAGCCGTGTCCCAGATAACCCGACCTAAAGTTAGGCTTCAAGACTATTTTTTACGACCCATATTTTCCCTCATTTGAAGAATAAATCCACATCTTCTTAAAGATATGACTTCATTAAACTATGTTACTGTTAAGCTAAGAGCAAACCACTTGGGATTGCCGACACACCTGATTGCAAAGCTTCTGTTCTGGCTGGGCTTTGAGTAAATACTCAAGTTATCCACTAAGACCGGGGCAGAACATAGAGTTTACATTACGCTTAGCAAATTGAAAACTGAAAAAAAATGCAACATATTCCATTCTAACCGCGTTTCCCCTCTTTCAGGTTTCGATCGCTACTTCATCAGCCGCACGCTGGAGAACAACAGAAGGAATATTTGGTTTGCGGAATTCTGGGAGAATAACTTCCAATGCAAGCTCAGTCGGCACGCTGTGAAGAAAGGATCGGGCATCAAAAAATGCACAAGTGAGTGTCCACCTATTAGCAGAGGGGTGCTCGATCAATGGAGAGCACTCAATCAATGACCAAGTATATTGATTGGCTCTTCTGTGAATACATTACGTGTGTGTGTGTGTGTGTGTGTGTGTATGCATTAGTAAATGTATTCGTCGCCGGGGAGAAAACAATCACGCTCCTCTAATTTAGGTTAAACGTAATGGCCGCAGATAAGTGAATGAGAATCTCTAATTTCGTCCGAGAGAAATGAATGTTCACGTTAACTCGTCTGTTGGGTACTTCAATTTGCAGTGGGCGACATTAGCAATCACACAACTCTGCCGCTGCATGCGCCGAAAACATAATCAATAGTAAATTCAATCAGTCCGTTAGAAACAAGCTCTCAGGTTGTAAAAATCAGTAGGCTCTGCAGGCCCGTCTCGGTGCAGCGCCGCATCTCAAGTCGTCCAGACGGACTGATTTTAAAGCTGCCACCCGCGATGTTTCCAGGCGATACATTACATTATGTATGTCCGAGCGGCCAAAAACGAAAACCTACGCCCGAGGAAGATGCTTATTCTCCGCTATTGTGAAGTCGAGCGGCTTGCAGGTTTTTTTTGCGGATGTCCTTCGCCGGTCCTGATGCTGCTCGCGTTCACAGAAAAGTCTGGGTACACTTCCTGCTGCCGACAGACGGGTACACACATATTATTCAGTTCCACACGTCAAAATAAATTCAGGTGGAGGATAGTTTCAGTGACCGTGTTTACATGCATTCGAATAACTGGCTTAGTCGGACTGAAATCTAATTATCCGTTTCATGTAAACACCTTTGTTCGACTATGTGCGGTCCGACTACGATCCGATCGACACCCCTGGATAACTCGATCCGATCCGGTATGTAACGGTGAATTGGATTAGGAACTGGATTTTGCGTCTTTGTGCATGCGCACCAAAGCGAAAATGACTGTATCACCAGGAGTTGTAATGAAAACAGCGCCACCTATCGTATCGGAGGTGACATGATTTCGGCCAATGATTCAAATTACTCACTGCCATGTATATTGGGATAATAGCAGATGCCCTAAAAGATAGCATAGTCCGACTAAAGCAAGATTCAAATTATAGTAAACAACGTCCAGTCGACGACTAATCGGCCGTTTTACAGAATTTCTTCAGATGACTTTTTCATGCTATATTACAGATTTCCAAGACACTTATGCGCATATCTCTGGTAAACCCTCAAGCTGAAGGGTGGTGCTTTTGAGTGAGTTTGAGCAGATGAATTAAGTTTTAAAGATCTGTTGATTAAATCAACTAGTTAGCATTTGGTTGGTCCAGAACCGCCCTCACTAGTGTTCAGAAGGGGTTGCCATCAACTCCAAAGAGGTTAACAATGTGATGTTCATTTATATTAGAATAGAACGGGAAAACTCCCACACGCGGCATCTACCGCTGGAACCTTAATCTCAATAATGTTAGTCTTTTTAAAAAATACTTTAATCAGATATCATAGACCTAAACACACAGAAGCATCCTCTTCGCAGAGGAGGAACGCTGGTAATAATGGTATCAAATATAAAAGACGGCAGCACCCTTATGGAGTCTCGAACTAACCGAAAGGTCAAAAAGAGAAAATAATATGTAAATAAGGGCAATATCTTACAATACTAATAAGGGAGGGAAGTTATCTTTGCTATAGCAACTTTTACAAAAACAAATCATAAATAAAAGTTGTGCTACCAACCAATAACTTTTCTCATCCACCCACCAATTATTTAGTTGTTATTTACAAAATAATGTTGAGCCATAACGTTGACTATTGAATATTGATAAAAGCAGCGTATATATTGTGTCGGTAGCTCTGCAGACATTGTGTCCTGAAACACTGAACCATTTAATTTAGATGTTTTGAATTAGAATTATTAGATTATTATTACTGGACACTGCGCCCTCAAAATGTCACCAAATGCCACAGCGGAGCGACTATCGGCACGGGCACGAGGTAAACAATTAAGAGATTTAAATCGGCGCCTCTTGAAACAACAGCGTTGTGTTCGGCAAAAAGGGAGATATGCTTCCAACAATCTACATGTGCAGGTTTTAGGAGAATACGTCATCGTTAGTAATGTCTTTATTTCTTAGTTGTCATGGCGGTTGCTCTTCCCATCGTCTTCCTCTGAGTGGCCTCCGGGGCACAGTCTGTTTTACAAGAGGAACAACCACTTCACTCAAGTACCATCACGAGCCTCCCTGTGTCCCCTTCAAAGCAGGTGTTTTATTTGACCTGCTATAATACTGAAATGAATAGAATCACATACAAACATTTCTTTAACAACATATTTAATAGGTAGGAATAAATAAATTCCTCTCTTGAAAGAAATCTATGTAATATATGTAATCAACCACCAGGGATTGGCTTTTCTTTTTCTTGCTTTTTTAAAAAAAAGTAATAAAACAAACAGATGGGCACGTAATTATTATATCTGTGTGGTCGTGAAGCTTTTAAGCGCACAATGCAAGCCTCCGGCAGCTGATTCATGACCCACACCAGCGTGGTGGTAACCGACTCCGACAGCAAGGAGAGCAACGCGCTGCTGATGTCAGATTCAGCTGCTACTGCTTCTTTTATTTTTCCCACCGTCTAGGCAGCCGCCGCCCCGGAGGCCTCGATTTACTGTGCGTCTTCAGCTGCACGATGTCAGCCACAACTCACAGATCAGTTTACTGCTGTGTGGACGTCGCAAAAATACGATCTCGAGTAAAACTACCCCGAAAACTTAACTGATCATTAAGTTGAATCAAGAGCACTCTGAGTTTTAGCTAAGCAGTATAGCAAAGTTGCCATATGAACCCAAATCATACCATATGACAGTAATCTACAATGTCAATACAAGTTTAGGAAGAATAAAGAACACAAACGTTAGTCCACTAATTCCACCTGTCCATCTGTCCTCCTTCTGGAGACGTGAGTCACTGCATGTAGGTGTAGCGCTGAGGATGAGGAGGGAGAAGGGGTATGAAGGTAGACTGGTGTCTTCAGTATGCAAAAAAAATCTGCTCTCAAATGAAAAACCGTTGCTCTGAAAATAAAAACATTTGTTCACAAAAACCACAACATGCGTTCATGAAACGCAAATCTCCGGGTTGAGTTTGCACGTAGTGGGCGGGGCTTATGCTGCTGAAGCGAGTAAGTTGGCAAATTTAACTCGTAGATTTTCTTTTTTTGAGCACATATTTTGATTTTTAGAGCAGAAGGTTTTTTATTTGAGAGCAGAAATTTGCTCTCAAAACCTTTTTTGTTTGTTCGCGTAATAAAGACATCTACCTTTATGAAGGGTCTGTTTTATCTTAGTCAGCATTAGAATAGCATAAGAATTTGCTAAAAAGTAAGATACATACCAAACAACACAGACCACATACAGACGGCGCTTGCTTTACCCTGTGCAGCCAAGGGTTACGTTGCGCCTATACTTTAATAAAATATTAACACAAAGGCTCTTTAGCATGCGTGACAGACATTATATAAAAAGTGCTATGGGTGGGCGGTCGCCATCTTGGCTCTAGGCAAGCAGAAGTGACACGAGATGGTGGCTCCTAGTGCACAGGAATCCTGAATAAGACATTTAAAGCCACCAAAGAGGTGACACACTGAAAGGGTTAGAGGGAGCCGAGCCCTACTTATTGACTATTTTACTCTCGATGGTACAACAATGTATTCAATTAACATCGTGCTTTATTGAAGAAGACGTTAAACTAGAGATTGAGACCATTAACTCATCTTTACAGTGTGTACTGAGTTAATAAATTAGAGACGTAGGGTCATTTTATCATAGACTACACCATCTGACAGTATTTGTGACCAGAGGAGTCGACCCCTCGTATGCAAGATGATCACAACCAACCGATTCAAAATATTATTGTCAGAATTAACATGATCCAGAATATACCAAGGCTCTGTCTGATGACAATCGTATCCATTTTAGAGAGATTTGATGGATAAGTAGTTCCTTCTAAAATAAAAGGTAAAAAGGGTGATTTTAAAATTTTTGTTCCAGGTGTTTTCCATGAATGGAAAATTGCTCAACTGTTTTGTATGTAGAAGAGATTTTAATAGAGATGTTTAAAAGGCACTGCAGTTTGAAACTGATTAGTTATAGAATTGATGAGGGTAAATATAATAGACAGTTCTTTCTTTTCAAATGTGGCTGCTGAGCTGGCAAAGTTGTTTTCCAACAGGGTTTTTATGGTTATTGTCACGTCACATGCTCTTTTGGGATGAGGACTAACCGATGAGTTTGGCAAATGAAGTGCTGCATTGGAGAGGAGCTGAAGTGTGAGCTCCACATCCAACAGAAACACTCAAAAGCTCTTTAAATATAATAAAAACATCACTCATACTAGAGGCCCCCTCAGCTTTCGAATGTGGAGAAATCAAAAGCCAGACCGGCCTTGCCTGGTTACGCCTGTCAGGATACGACTGGACAATTAATATTCGGAGGCGGGGTTTAGCAAACAATCAATTCCACTTCACCATCAAGCTTTAATTTGTATATGTGTGCTATCAAAGTCACTTTGCCCTCCATTCTTTTAAAACTTTACTATCGGCCTCATAAAAACATGTTTTGGGTTCCTGCAGAAGAAAGAGTGGAATCCCACAAGCTCCTTATTAATAACACAGTTGAGCTTCATAGACAATACAAACACAAGTTGTACTTTCCCACTGGTTCAAATGTGACTTGTTTGCTGTGTCAAATCCCATAATTCTCAAGTTTGTTGTGATCCGCTGAGGCCACCTCGCTGTACCTGACACTATTTCCTGCCGCTGAACCATAAAACACGATGCGCCGCGAACGGGAATTGGCTCATACACCAGAGAACCAGTGAAGGGAGAGAGAAGAATATTCTCCATCACAGTTAAATTTCCAGAAATGAGCCCGGGCCGTATACGTCGATCACAGTTACGAAAAGTCCTTGCGTCCACCCCGGGTTGAAAGTAGCATTGCATAAAATACAAGTGAGGACATTGTGTCGCGCTTTACGTCCTATGTTCTAAAATGTGAAAACATGATGGAAAGCGGAGGCGGAGAGAAAAGCAATCTGACGACAGTCATGAAGCATCTCCTCCCGTCTTCCCGAGGCAGCGATGAAAGCCTCTGCAGGTGCTCTGCCTCTTGTTCGTGTCATTCCAGCACTCGCCGAGCTTCAACATTTTGATTGGAGCGAACTGGCCCGAGTCACTCTGTTGCTCTGCGTCCCTCCATGAGTCATCCAGGCAACCGGAGAGGAGTGTATGCCTGCATGCCTGCTCAATTATCTGATGTCCATTGCTCACTGGCAAACTTCAAGGACACGCGAGTGCAACGAGGCAATGTTCTCTCCCCCGACTTGATTCCCGTAAGACGCAACACAAAGGTCAAGGGGTCGAGTCAAAGAGAAGCCGGACAACAATGCAAGAGATTGGCCTGCAGAGTTTGTGAATCATCACTCTCTATGATATCAATGAGGCACATACACATATCACTTTTGTGATACTCAGTCCATTTAAAGACGTTTAAAACTCATTTGCTATTCGTAGCTTGCGGCTGAAACAGAGAGTCCATTCCATCTGACCGGCCGTGTCTTTGGAGGCTATGATGACAAGCACCGGGTCTATTTTTATCCCCTTGGGTGATGATGCCCTTAATTAAAAACAACAAAATGGGAGGGGCTTGTAATGGCTGTCAACCAATGTTTGGCCCGATGTCCACACTCGAGGACTCACGGACTTGGAGTGTGCTTTTCTGCTTTTTTGCCTGAGAGAATTGAGCGACACAACTTCAGCTTTTATGACTCGCCACACTGAAACATTGGGGGGAAACATATATGCATATATATATTCAGCCTGGTTTTACATTTAAACCCCAAAAAACATAGAACGGTTTTATTTGCCAAGTAGGTTTGCACAAACAAGGAATTTGTCTTGGTAAAGTGACTCATATAAAAATTGTACATTACAACACAAAACAAGACACCACACACAACAACAAAGATTATACATCCAAATTATAAAAGCTATGAATTTACAGACTTCATTTAAAATCTGGCATTGTGCTAACTAATTACACACACCTGACAGGGGCTACAATTAATCGGTTTCTATAACTAATTTATCGGCTAATTATTTTCTCGATTTTTCTTAATCAATAAATTGTTTGATCAATTTATCTGGTTGAAATGGCCGTCACAATTTGGGCCAATATGAGGGCTTCAAATGTCTTCTTCTGGACGAAACCCAAAAGACACGCGAAGTGTAAAGGAAAAGGCAGCATTCCTCAAATTTGAAAAATTTGGTTTTAAAACATTTTGAGCCCAAACCATTTACTAAAATAGTTGCTGCTTTCTAATTTCTCAACGGTCATATATTTCTTTCCAAACCTTTATTCAATTGTGTACACTTCAGACTAAGTTTGCAAAAAGAAAACTGTAACGCTATCTCAAACAAAAAGGACGCAAGAAAGAAAAAAAGAAAAACATTTTAAGGGATATATCGAGCAAGTGTTGTGTTCTCTCAGATGTTCAAGGTCTGCCTTGATGAAAACGGCTCGCTGACTAAATCAATTTGCTGATCTTGGTTTCCATCCATCAGCCTTTGAGCGTACAGCATGCGTCTAAATGTGGATATGTCCCGGTTTTTCTTCAGCTTTTGAGGAAGGATGATATCTGCTGAAACTAAATATCAAAGGCATTACCGTATTAAAGATTTATTCAACCACAGCAACTACAAGATCAAATAGATTTGCAATCATATTTCAAAACAGTGCAAACAAATTAGACACCCTTCGTAAATATGGTGAAGAGACTACATTATCGGATTATAATTAGAGAATGTAGTAGGGATGTCATCGATGCAAGAAATTCAGAATGAAAAAGCCTAAAAATGACTACTAGACCAAATAAATCTTAGTAGATTTAGACTAAAACACCCGATTAGTCAACTAATACCCTATATGATAGAGTTTTAAATAATCTGCTTTTAATAACAATTCTGTCAGATGTGGGTTTTCAACATTATTCATGTATTTAATTAGAAGCCGCTCCTTTTATAACCTTTGCTGTCGCCATTAAAAGGATATCGAGAGGATGAGAGTTGACAACAACATGGCAGTAGCATTATAAGTTCATAAATCTCTACGCCGTTGACAAATGTTAGCCTCCAGCTAACAGCACCGTCCTCTCTACTTTCGCTTCATCATCACTATCACAGTTGTACATGTGGTGAATATACTTAGCATTGGCTACGCAATAAAATCTAACGACGAGGCCAAAGTACGATGGGCCTCAGGGCAAAGACTTTGTCAAGGCCCCTAACCACCGAGCACCATCACGACTCAACTCCGGCTCCATCTAACCTGCACAAACATCTGGAATACAATGAGCGCTCGCAAACACTAACGCACCCACAGTCACTCCCTTTATGCCATTTTTCATCTCTATCACACATCATGCATGCATGAGTGCTTATACATGCACTCACAGAGGGATATAGGCTCCATGTTACCAGCATCAGTGGGGAACTTCCTTATCTTTACGAGACACTATGTCAGTAAGAAAAGTAGATTCCAGTCGGGTATACAGCTGACATACAGTTATCTTTTCTCTCCCAGCAGGTTGTGTAAAAATAAGAAAAGAAAAAACCTGCTGCCATTTAATTTACACATTGGAGCTTTCCCGGTGGCTCTTCTCCCTGTGAATAAAATTGTGCGCAATTTTATGTGTTTGTGCATGCTGTCTCACCATTTGAATAGAGCCGAGCCATCGTCAGTGTTATTCGTAACACCTGTACTTCTCCTACCGGCACAAGTTTGCAAAAAGGGGCCTGAAGCTGAAATTGTCATAAATAGCCTTGAATTTTTCTCATTCTTTCCTCCTTATTTTTTCACTCTTTCGCCCCTCGTCTCCACCAAAACACTGTACTTCATACTAGACCGAGTGGCAAAACAAGGGGCAAAAAAAAGAAAGAAAACCAAAAACATTTCTGTTCTATAGATTTTTTTCCATTAAAATACCAGATCCTTTCAGCGGTTTGTGCCCATAACAATCCGTAGAATCCAAAACACTTTATGAGGTCATAAACTAGGCAACATTAGCACATACTGCGATATGTATTGGGCCAAAAGCCACACAAAAGAGTCGGGAAACACTGTTTCTGACCAGCTTTGGACAGGAAGGGAAAACTGAAGGAAACAAAGATTCAAACTGGAGCGTTCCTCTGGCCGTGCTTACCTCAGCGGCATCTTACACATATCTTTGTGTAAAGATGAAGAGCATTTCGGAGAGAGAGGGTAACACATTACCGCGAGAGCCACAAAATGAGACTGTCTATCCATGCTTCCCTTTGCCTGTAGCACACATTTACAGAATAACTGAGGATATTCAAGCTGCTTAAACATTGTCACTGAAGTTAAATGGTTCTTATTTGCCAGCAAATACTTGGGTAGCATACATAAAACAACCACAAGACAAACAAAAACTATTCATCTGTTTGAAACTGGCACTTGTTTTGAATGAAGTATCTGTAGAGATTTCTTTTTTTAAATGTCTGCCACAGACACCCTACAAGGCATCTTACAAAACCTGATTTCACTTTATCAACTGCTTCCTGTCGCCTTTCTGCTATCGGATCACGATGCATTGTTAAAGGCGTCTTGAGATGCGCCGGTCTGGCATTTGTTGAGTGAACCCGAATGGTACTGCGTGAAAAAGATTAGATGTATTGTGTATCTTTGTGTTGCCACTGCGTGACAGGACTGTGATGTAACGTGAACACTGTAACAACCACTGTGCATGGATTTCTATGGGAGGGAATTGAATTGGTTTTATGAGGTGAATACAAAGATGAGGCGGGCTAATTGATACACGTATCATAAAGAAATAACTTTTTTAGCTAACGTTAACTTAGCTATGCAGCATGGATCTGGTATTGTCTGCTTTTGGGACGTTAGCTAACTCCCAAAACGTTCAGCTGGTTAACACTTCACTTAACAGCCACCGGTGTCATGAATACAAGGACTGTCAGAAAGTTACACATAGTAACTTTTAATTCAAGCAATGGCACATAAGACTCAAGTGCTACTCCTTCACATGCTTGTAGAAAAATAAAATGTCAGTAATAATAAACAGCCTGTAAAGCATAGAGTGCCCAATTATCACGAGAACCCAGCAAAGTGACAACGTTTTTTCTACTTTTCCATAGCTGCGTTGATACAAACGAACCCGTACAACATTGTCAGTGTTTTTGGATTAACAGCAAGAAGCTCCGAAGGCTTTTTCAAAAGAGAAGACACAACTGTCAAATGTTATCCGTCACTTTTACCTTTTCTGACTCGTAATATGTCTTATTTCCAACGGAGATTTGTTGGTGATGCTTTGTTAGACAACTGCTTTTAAAACTACAACTTCCTCCTTCACATTCACAAAATAACAATGCAGATAGCTATTTTCAGAATACGCACATTTGTACTGTAGTCTTCATTTATACTGTAGTCTTCATTGAGTTGTTCAAGTAAGTTATCAATAAATTAATTAGAGGATATCCAGGGGTATGCCACAAATATATGACACAGCAATGCAAAATACTTGACTGTTAAAACGTTGCATCAAAACTATCCTATTGGCAACAATGACAACGTGCAACAGTTGCAGAACTTTTTCAATAAATGATTTGAAAGGATTCACATATGGCTAATGTACGTTATTTAAATAAGTTTACTTATAGTTAAATCCTCTGGGTAAATGTGAATCATTATTATTAATGATGTAGTATGTCTTGGGCTTTTATTGGGAAAGTTAGGAAAGGAAGAAGTGTATCTGGTCTGCTCTGCCTTTGTCGTTGTTGAAAGACAACCTCTGTTGTTGTGTCTCTGTTGTTGTACAATATAAGGGAATATTTTTTAAAAAGGCAACAAAATAAATTGTGCCATGTGATATCCGTCTTATGTGTTAAAGCCCTCAAGACGACAACTTCATAATTACCATGAATCACCGCTGACGCTCGCAGGACACTCATCTCCGCTTCTCAAAGTGAATCCACTTTATCATTTTGTATAATAATAAAAAATGGTGTAATAAAGTTGAGAAGGTGAGGTTTTCTGCCTGACAGCCTCGACAGTTTAGAAGTTAACTCGGGCCTCTCGTCTTAGCACTATGACCTTTTTGTGCTTTTCTGGATATGGATTTATTCATATATGCGGTTGGAATTAAATGGGTCAGATTATAACTGAACGAGCACAGACATGTGACCGACGTGTTAAATTGCCATCAGCTAAACCCTAAAAGCTGCGTGTCAGAAAGGAGTGTATTTCTACTCCGGCTACTTTTAAAAAGGTGGAAACTTCTCCCATGGTGCGAGTTCATTTCTGTCAGTTCTTGCCGTTTCTTGAAGCCGTCACTATGTGCCGCTGCCACTCAGCCCATCTGGCCAGGCATTGGCTATCAAAAGCATTACGCCGCTAATTGAAAACTTGCTTGGCGGTTAACACATTTCCAAAGCATTAGAGCAACCCCAGCTATGATTAATATACACCCGTCATAACTAATTACGTTAATGCTGGAGAATGATTAGGCCTGTCTGGCCGCGTCTTCCTCTCCTCCTCTACTACTCCATCACACTCTGCTCTCTTGATTAATGGATGTGAGGTGGCCTCGTCTTTGTGGGGATAAGCACAAAGTGATCACACAAACAAGACACAAGAGCGTCCGCCCAAATAATCTCGTTGAGTAATCTGGAGTGGGTCTCGTCAGCGATGGAAAGGCCTTCGTGACGTACGGATGTTTAAATTATACAAATATTCTGCTGTTTTATATGAAGAAATGTAACCGCATCTATATGGAATGACAAAGGCTTCCGGACTGTGAGCCTGTCTGGTTTCATTCAGACGGATTCCCCTCACTAGCTACGTTGGGAGGGGAAATAAAATCAGTAATCAATACACGGGCCGATGAACAATGTTGATTTCTTCCTGTGGAGCCGACGAGAAAACTATTTTGGTTCAGTGAATGTTTGTGGTCTGTCAGCAAGTTACTGACGTCTCGCTACCAGTGGGGATTCACAGTGAAACCTAAATGAATGAAGCTAGATGGATGGATAGATGGATAGATACTTTATTAATCCCAAAGTGACGTGGTGCGAGGCGGACAGTGAACGTTGTCCTGTCTTTTTATTATGTTATGTATATTAAACGTTCCTAATCAAATAAGTTTTTTGCTATTTTATCGAATAAAGAAGATGTTCTTGCCGACGCTATGACACGAGTCCATTTGGAGTTTCTGTGATTGATGTAAAAAATGGCATATAATCAACACGCAATTCAAAAAACGACGCGTTCACAATTGAGAAATCAAGCCTTTTGAAAGGCTATCATTTGCTTGATTTTACACATCCAGCTATCAACGTGCAGCTTTTTTGTTATGAATATGATGTCAATCATAGGACACGTTCAAGTCTCGACTGTCGGTCACAAATGCATTGACTCAGCCGTGTACGACAAAGCCTGGGAACATATTGTGTATAAATTAAAGCTATTATGCGATAAAAGATTTCTTGCCGTAATTATGAACTCGACTGAGTCTCACGCATGGAATCGTTTCATGTTTCCTTTCAGACCACGAGCGGATCGGGAAAGACTCGTCCTACGAACAGGAGGGGAAGGTCCAGTTTGTGATCGACGCGGTGTACGCCATGGCCCACGCCCTGCACAACATGCACAAAGACCTCTGCCCTGGAAAGGTTGGCCTCTGCCCCCAGATGGAAACCATTAACGGCACCCTGCTGCTCAAGTACATCCGCCATGTCAACTTCACAGGTGTGTATACTCCCGACTCCACAACAGCATGTACGAAGGTCGCCAATGTCTTCCTAAGTGTATATGGTCTCATAAGCAATCTCCTTCAATTCAGTTTGTTTTGTATAGCCCATTCTCACAAATTACTAATTTGCCTCAGAGGGCTTTACAATCTGTACACATGGACATCCCTGACCTTTGACTTCACATCGGATAAGGAAAAAAATCCCAAACAACCCTTTTACGGAGGAAAAAAATTAAGAAACCTTCAGGAGAGCATCAGAGGATGGACATTTGCAATAGATGCCATGTGTAAATGGGATCATTACAGAGTTACAACCCATTCAATGAGTATGGCCGTGTATCAATAGTTGGTAGTAGGCATGGACCATGATGGAGACCTCCATCAGGCAGATGGTAGCGAGGAGTGGGCGGAGTCTCAACAGGGCCATGGCATAGTTGGTAGTAGGCATATGCCACAATCCAGACCTCCATGATCCATTACTTTACCTTGTATGTGTTGCAATGTGTACGTCCCATTTGTTTTTCTGAGCTCACCAACACGCTCACAAGACTGCGGTCTACAATTATCAGACTACTGAATGCAAATTAGTCCCGAGCACGTTGAAGAGGCGGAGATACGTAGGAGGGTTGACAATCAGCAGCGGAACGGCGGGTCTTTGTCATAGCTGATGATGTGCAAGAACTGTGCTTTGTGAGATGTCCCGCCTTATCTTGTCAGCGTTGAATTGCCCACGCAAGAGATCTTCTGCTCGGAGGTAGAATTGGTAAAATGGTGAATAAACGAAAGGAGAAGAGAGTTATACTGAGTTTGCCATTGGCTTGAATCCTGACCAACTGTATTTACTTTACATGTGAGACAAATAAGCATCCACTACTTAACCCTCCTGTTACCTTTGGGTTCAATTTGACCCCATTCAATGTTTAACACGTCTCAAAACAAATGATTAACATCATGTGTTTTGCTTCATATTTCATGACTTTTTTACTAATTTACACAAAGTTGTTTGCGATGATATTGTGGTCACAATAACATGACATTTTATAATCTTCAAAAAAAGTTTAGGGCCCTAACATAACAATAGCTGCAGTAGTGCGAAAACCACCGATAGTTCACACATGATGTGGGAGAGGGGAAATATGGTTTCCATGGAGATAGATAGTTCACACAACATTGGCAACATATACAAGTTTGCACAGCAGCCTTCAAAACACTTTTTTAATGTAAAGGGTTATTTAGGTCATCAAACACACATAATGTATCTGACACTTAAACTTCGGAAATCATTTAAAATATAATAACCCTTAGATCAGCCGGGCCGGGATAGAACAGCAAAGGCATCGTATCAGCGAATTTGTTGGCTGATGTTAGGTTTGAGGTCACGTTGAAACGTTCTCTCAGTCCTCCAACTCAACTCTTTTCCTGAGCTGTGATGTTAACCTGCAGTGGTCTAGGGCTTATGGGAAATGGTGTTCTTTTAAATTAAGGCAGCTATAAACAACAATATTGAACAAACATTAGATTAAATTTTTTCGTCCAGAATTATGATTATATATAAGTCGTGAGCCTCACAATAAACCGCTGGGTATGTTTTAGTACCAGGACTGATTTTATTTTTGGATTTGTTGGGATTTTGAATGATTTTTGAAATGCATTTCTGTATCGCATTGATGCAAAAACATTTCTGGAATGATAATGTTATAAAAAACAGTCTCTGTTGAGAATTGTTAAAATTCCATATTTCTGTTCGTCAACCTCCGTCAAGAAATCCTCCAACGTTTAAATACTGATCAAAGACTGACTGTGCTGCACTTTATCTATTTCTGTTGCTGCATGTGTGGATCTTGCCAAGATTATTAGCATATGCCAAAAGTCTCCTGCACAGATACCTTTTTGTGGATTTGTTAGCGTACGTTGTTTGAGACACGGTGTTGTGTTTGTCTATTAATCTTTGATGACTTCTTTTGGAGATCTTGCAGAGAATAAATGTAGAACGTGACTTTAAGAGGATTTTAGTGTTAATTAACCCATAAAATAAATGTACCACTATAATATAATCTGATTGATTTATATATTTCATTTACTCTACATTCTGGGTCTCTGACATGGATTATGTCCATTTTAACATAGTTTTCCCCCTTGTTTTATATAATTTGCTTTGTCTGTTTAGAATTTGTGAGTCTTCTTGTTGCATGTCTTGTTAGTACTTGACAATTTCTAAGAGTATAGTCACTATTCTCACTATTAATCGTTGTTGCACCAATTGGATAGGGTCAATATGAGGCGAACATTGTATATGTAATCTTATGTTTTTAGGTTTGTTTTATGACATCTGACTCCCGGCACTACAGATGAAAAATAGCCTCTCGGCTAATTCTGACACATTTACAGGAATGTTTGTATTAATGTGCACTGTCCCTTATCAAATAAACCAAATACAAATCCAAAAAATGTAAAACAACGAAGCAACAAGTGAGACGCACTTCAAAACTTAAAAAAAAATAATGCTAGGCTTACAGACAGAAGCAAAGAGGGACACTAAAGAGGTGACGACAGAAGCATGCGGAGTGACTTTGACCCGCTGGCTTGTTAGGAAAGAACATAAATGTACGCTGAACAGGTCCTAGATCAGCGTTCAAGCTTATAACAACTTGAGCTGATTATACATCAGATGAACAGAGAGGGTCAAAGTGTTTATGCAATCAAGCAGAATGCAACGGGAGCGAACATGCGCCGCCCTCACAGATGATTATACAGTAAGGATACATTTAATTGTGTTATAATTACAACACGGTATCTTCGGGCGAGGAGCAGTCACGCCTCTGAAAGTACAAGACGGGAATAATTTATGGTAAATGAGGAAAATGAATAGGAACTTTTAGATGGAGCCAAACGCGTAGCCAATCTTTAGACTAACAGTCCACATTGGTTTCTTTTAAACAAACCATTTGATTTATCATGAGCAAATATTTCTTCTCTTAATCTCAACCAGTTAGTCTTAGTGCTTAAACTGAACCTAATGTTTTTTTATTAACAGCCACATAAGCGCTGCATCAGAAAACAAACAACGGATTTTGGTTTGGATGACGAGTTGGATTCTATTTTGTTTTTGGACCGATATTGTCCATCTAATTGTTGCATGTTAGTATGTAAATTATGATTGAAAATGCTTGATAATAAGTCGCGATGGGAGAAAGGATGTAGAGTTTACCTCCTTTAACCTTCGCACCCTCGTTGCTCCGAGTCCCCAAGTCCATTTTTCAGGAATAAAAAAATCGAAAGGCAGTAATTTGAGTTATTTCACGAAGGTGTGGTAGTAGGAATTAGTGGCGGCAACAGGGATATGTTTGGTTGTTAAATAAAGTAAAGAAAATGTACAAAACTCTTGATTTACTTCCTCAGATGTGGTTTGGTTTATATGTTTACAAAAGAGACTTTTAAAGTAGTAGCGAAGAGACTCAACATGGATATGAATGTAGTGTGGATGATTTTTTGTTTTAATGGAGTCAAGATAACCTTCATTGTTGTAAATGTTAAAGGTTACCTTGTTTCTAGAAGTTACTTTTCATCACTAATGGATATTGAAAAAAAAACTTGCAGAGCTCAGCAGCACTTTACTGTAGGCCACATCTTCAAAGCCAAAACAGTGTTTACCTGAGTGTGCTTATTACTATGTAAGCAGGTCAGTCCTCGACTGTGAAGGCGGAAAAAAAGGAACGGAATTGTTTTCAGCTGCATCCTGAGTAATATTTGGAAGACATATCTTTTCTCCCAGCGTTGGAGTAAAGCTATCCTCTGAAGTACGGTAAAGCCGACTTGTGTGATGGAATTAAAGTGCGATTCTTTACGCATTCCAGTATTCGTAGTGTTGTGTTACTGGATGGCGTGTCCGCTCTGAAGCTGTTGGGGTTATTCTACAGGGATGGCTAGAAAATCAATGCTCCGCATTACCGGTATGTCTGGAGGAATGGAGGATTTTAAAAGTTCACAGGGTTGTCCTCGGGATCGCAGTGCATTCTGGGAATGCTCTACAGGTGTCCACGCTGATTTCAGGAAAGAGGGAAAGCAAGCACTGTCGATATTGTAGTCCCAGTAAAACTGGTTATGTTCACAAATGCATTCAGTGGTCCTCGATGCTCGATGTCCTGAGGGCATTTTGTTTTTACGGAGTCACCTCGCTAGACATAAACCTGATAGTGAAGCCGTGTTGAAAGGTTTGTGTTTAAAAGTTGGCTTTACGACGTCATTTAGATCGGCCCGTTTTCATGCGGTTTGATTATTCATTTAATTGGGATGTAGCTTAAGGAAGTACTCGGTCACATGATTATACATTATTCAGTGGGCGTATGGTCGATATATTTCTCTGCTCAGACGAGTGCAAACTGCCCATAAAAAGGGGCTCAGATGAGAGAATATGTACACAGCTTAATAATGGATATGGCCTGTCCATGGAAGTAGGAATATTAAGCAGCGCAGCAACTCGGGGGGATACTGTGCGAAGGACAAAACTATTCCTGAGGTCAGCGTGATTAAAAAAAGGAAGTTGAGAAGATAATCAACCCCACGATTGGTCCTTAAGTCTGCCCAATTAAATGCCTAATAACCATGAGGGACCCAGCTTCCATTTACAATAGAAATCAATTCTCCGACGACTAAATCTTGGTGTTTCTCAATCAACGCTTTGCAATTATGAGGAAAGCATTTTCTTTCACATGCATTGCTTATGGGTTTAAAGTAAATGTCAAGTTCACTGGAGCCACTTCCGTGCTTTTTACGTTCAACGGTAGAATCGGCATCTTGTTTTGATGATTTTTACACGGCATTTGCAAACACATTAGATTTCTCGACTTTTTTGGCTAATGGCTTTTAATGGAGTGGAGGAGTAAATCGTTTTAAAACTGCAAACGTGGCATATCGGGAATTACCGTTTTGTTTGAGTGTATTATCAATTCTTAAGAGAGTCTGAGAAGAGCTTTAAATGCGTATCCTTCACTAAGCCAGCTTTAAAATAAATAGGAGGGGTTTTGAATTTCAACTAGCAGACTAGTCATGGTTGTGAAGATTTAGACCACCTTTGATTTGATGGATCACACATCGAGCCTTAGCTTCACTAGTTCACAGCCATTGTCATAACAGCAATGAGTAAACCTGTAAACGTCAGTATTCATAGAATTTGACACCCTGTTTACCCACTTTAGAGTTTAATTAACACGTTTATTTTTACTATGATGATGTCATTTCTGGTGCATTTGGGCAGAGTTGCATCTACTGGCTGTGTGTTTTCTTTGCCCTTTGAATCATATAGTTTTTATTTCCAAGATTAAAAAAAAGAGAAACATTACATGCAGCGTTTCCTTAAAAAAAACTGACCTGGTTAACAAAACAAACAGTTTGCCAATGTTTGCTGGCTCTGCATGAAACACGCACTGCCTTTTTCTTGGAAGAGGTGAAACTAATCGATTAAGGCAATCAAATTAGTTGTAACATACATCCCACTCAATTCCCTGTATTGCTGAGATGAGCAAGAACATTTTCATAATTGCACATGACTGCCTGCTGTCTTCGACATGTCCTCTAGATAATGCAGCAGGATTACACTAATGCAATTAGATCCTGCGGGTTTTGATCAAACCTCTGACACACAAAAATCTGCAGATGGGAGAAAATGATCTCAAAGCCTGACTCGCAAGTTCGAACTCTCACACAGAGGTCCGAGCAACAATCGATACTGTGACCTGTACTTCAGGGAACAACGCACTAAAATAAACAATCCCCTTTAATGTTATACCAGAGGTGAGTGTAGTCGATACTCGTGGAACAAGAGCAACTCTATCCCAAATGCTGGAAAGCACTGAGGTGGTTTCTGGATATGATGATCTTACTTTTTTTCTGTTGCAGAAAGAAATGCACTCTTGTCCCTTTGGTGGATCTCTAGAATTTACTGTACAGGACATCCACATATTGACTGTGGGCAATCTAAAACGCATGCAGCCGCAAGTTAACGAAGGGCATCTATTCCGCCACATGTTACAGAAGTGCTGAGTATTAGAGGGTATAGCGTTGAGCGAGACAAAGCAAATATGGCAGAAGCAAATAGACAGAAAAGAAGATGCTATTAATGGTGCCTTCCTCCGAGACGCTCCGTGGGGGGCTCTCGTGACTAAATCTGTGAATTTGTGCTCCCTTTCTCCACGATTTTATCGACACGTTTATTAACACGACACATCCCTCTCAGCGAAGCTGAAGAGGGACATGTCGGTTGGCGCGGCAACAGGAAACACAGCGATGACAGCCTCAAAGTGCTAATCAAAATCAGTGCTGTCGTTCGTTAGCACTCCGAGAAGGGACCTTGTGGATAACAAAGCAAACGGGGGCAATAAGCAGAATGAAGGAGTGTGAAATGACGTGGGAACAGCAACGGGCCGCAGACCCGGCCCTCCTCGAAGGACCAGGACAACATGGCTGTCAACATCTATTTTGCTCCCATTATCAACACTGGAACAGCATTAGCCCGAAGACCCCTTGCAGCCTCATTTCGTCTCACGGAGTTGCGGGAACCGCCTGTACTGTATTGCGCGTCGTAAAGGACTTCCGCTTTGTACTCATTTCTTTTCATCCTCAGGAATCGCCGGCACCCCGGTGATCTTCAACGTGAATGGAGATGCTCCTGGTCGCTACGAAATCTACCAATACCAGATGGCAAACAACGCCACGGAGTACAAGATCATCGGCCACTGGACAGATCAGCTCCACTTAAACGTAAGAATACGTCGGAAAGATCGGTTGTTCGAAAGGTCGAGCACTCAGAGAGCGAGATTGTTGTGCGAGTCTGCATATTAAATATATCCATCAGTTTTAATAATCCACCAGAGACACATTATGTGGTTGTTTATCATTTTATTACTAATTGAATACACAATTGAATATGTATCTTCACCAACTGGAAGGATGCGTGTTGTGACCTTTATTCCTGTAGAAAAGTATTGAATGGAGGAATTCCCCTTCATCAATTAACAGAAAAGGCCCAAACCATCTAGAAATGGACTTTCTCATGAGTTTATTTTCATCCAACAGTCCCAATGCGGTCTCTTAACCATTTTATGTAACGTGTACACCAGCTCTAATATTAATACAGGTAGTAGAGCTTCATTTATTCATCCCCTCATGAGTTATCACCGTTATCGGGGATAATGCTGAATGCATCTAGTTTATGCCGGGTTTTTATAGGGCAACAGTCAACAGAATACTATTAATAATAAATCATCCTCTTCCTGGTTGGCATTCAAATTTATAAACATGAAGGCGAACAAATGCTCTGGGTCAACACTGATGGTTCTTTGCCCCTAAAAGTAGATCTCCAATGAAGTAAAAAGCCATATTTTAGCATTGCCCTTATTTGGACATGTGCCACCACCAGATAGTACAGTATTACACCAGTTCCTTGTTCACTATATGAACATAATGCATGACCCACATAATCTGTAGTTCTGCATATGGTTATCATCCTAATTGAAATGCCAAACATTGTGAGGAACAGTGTGAATGAATCCTTTAGTTATTATACATAATTTATACATTTATACACAATACAGATTACTGTAGACGTCGAGGTCATCGAGGAGTTTCTTCTGCATTCTGATCGACTTCATCTGCATGGCAGAGAAGCCCGAGGAAAATCAAGAATGCCGTATGGAGAATTTGTTTCAGACACGCATCTAAATCATCCAGATGTTTCTGTGAATAATGGAATATCCCCAAACCCTTTCTGCATCCTATCTCACTTCGACAAACGGCTTTATTACAAAGATGAACTAACGTCAGTGAAGCGAGCGCAGGCACAGGATACTGCACTGAGACTTGCAGCGCCACGCAGGCTCCATTTACTTTAGGGCCTCCAGTCAGTGCAGTAATTAAACGACAACGTCGTTTCCTGTTGAGTTCTAATTCGATGAGCAAAGACGATGATGTCTTGATAAAAGAAACTAAAACTGCAGCTTTCATGTGGCGAATATCCCATTTACAGTTTGCTCATGTGCTTCTGTGTGTGTGTAAATTAATCTACGAAGTGTTGGTTGAAATGTGTCCTCATTCATGATGTACCTAGTGTAACAAGAAGTAGTACATTGCGTTCAGGATTTTTCGACACTGACCCTTTGAGGTACTCATTAATTTCGATTGTGAGCTGGTCAAAAATGTGATAATACTGAGACCCCATTTACACGATGTGAAAACGCATATATTTTCATGCGTTTTGGCCTTTCATTTACACAAAAACGATCATTTCTAAAAATCTCCGGCCAAAGTGGAGATTTCTGAGAACAGTTTTTGTGTTTGCGTGTGAACGAGGTCAAACTGAGTTTTAGGTTGTCAAACGTCACAGTATGCGACTAAAGATGCTTCACGTCATGTGAGCGTCCTATGGGACGTATGCGGACGGCGTATTTATACGGGTACATATAAACAGAAAGTTTTTTGAAAACGATCTTGTGTGTACAACGTTATTTTTTTTAACGGAGGGGCAGAAATATTAATTTCTGTAAATACCCGGCTATGTGTAAACGTGGCCTCAGAAACAGAAGACAATCTGACAGAGGACAAGTGGAAGTGAGGGAGCTAAATAGTGAGGAACTAACGAGGGGATGGGCTGCAGGTGAGACGGGCGTGAGGACCAGGTGAAGGGAATGAGGGACTAACGAGGGAGTGATCAGAGGGGAAGAAATATTTGTTTCTGTAAATACCCGGCTATGTGTAAATGTGGCCAAAGTATTTGCTCTGTATTCAGGCCCCTTGTCTGGGTTTCAGGGGTTTAAAATATACACTTGGTATGCTGAGGTGGAATAAACTGGTAATTCCTCTCCACTTTCCCCTCCAGACCAATGAGATGCAGTGGCCCGGTGCAACACAAGAGGTCCCCTCCTCCATATGCAGCCAACCCTGCCGCCCCGGGCAGCGCAAGAAGACGGTGAAGGGAATTCCGTGTTGCTGGCACTGCGAGAACTGCGACGGTTACCAGTACCAGGCCGACACGTTCACCTGCAAGATGTGCCGCTTCGACTTGCGTCCGAACGCCAACAACACCGGCTGCGACCCCATCCCCATCGTCAAGCTGGAGTGGAGCTCCCCGTGGGCCGTGATCCCGGTCCTCATCGCCGTCCTGGGCATCATGGCCACTCTGTTCGTCGTCCTCGCCTTCGTACGCTACAACGACACGCCCATCGTGAAGGCGTCGGGTCGAGAGCTGAGCTACGTGCTGCTGACAGGGATCTTTCTGTGCTACGCCACGACGTTCCTCATGATCTCCACTCCCGACATGTTTATCTGCTCCCTGCGGAGGATTTTCCTGGGCCTGGGTATGAGCATCAGCTACGCGGCGCTGCTCACCAAGACAAATCGGATCTACAGGATTTTCGAGCAGGGCAAGATGTCGGTCAGCGCCCCTCGCTTCATCTCCCCGGCCTCCCAGCTAGTCCTCACGTTCACCCTGATATCAGTGCAGCTCCTCGGAGTGTGCATCTGGTTTGGCGTTGACCCATCGCAAGCCATCATCGACTATGAGGATCAGCGCACATCCAATCCCAAAAAGGCCCGCGGCGTTCTGAAGTGTGACATATCAGATCTCTCCCTCATCTGTCTGCTGGGTTATAGCATGCTGCTGATGGTCACCTGCACGGTTTACGCCATCAAGACCCGGGGGGTTCCCGAGACGTTCAACGAGGCCAAGCCCATCGGCTTCACCATGTACACCACCTGCATCGTGTGGCTGGCCTTCATCCCCATCTTCTTCGGGACCTCGCAATCAGCAGAAAAGGTAAATACGATGTGTTCACATGTGGCGGAAGTGGAAGTTGTGACTCATTTTTACAGATTAACTCTTTTACATTGTTACACAGATGCTAATTGTGTCATTTAGCTTTCATCAATTGCACAGTATCTGAAAAGAACACAGCGGGTCAGTCTGATTTACTGGTGCACACCGGATGGCGGTTTTCAATTTGGAGTTCTTTTATGTTTCCGATGCGCCTCGCTGTGAAGAAAATGGCCTCTGAAAATTATATTTGTTGTGTAACATCAGCCTCTTGTGTTGGTGGATACTGCCATTATTCATCATGGGA
The DNA here is from genome assembly GCA_036178185.1 of Liparis tanakae. Lineage (NCBI taxonomy): Eukaryota > Metazoa > Chordata > Actinopteri > Perciformes > Liparidae > Liparis > Liparis tanakae. The sequence continues at coordinate 5,482,187 of CM070097.1, forward strand.
TGATGGGCTTTATGCGCGGCTGTGGGGATTACAAGGCTTTCGACGACGTCCTGGGAGGATAATTCATTCACTTCAAGTTTGCTTTAATTGTGTTTCCGTGGACGTTTGATTTCGCTTTACGGGGCGGGAATACCAAGTAGGAGCGGTGTAAGGGATCACGGTTGATCCGTTATTTCGGCACACGCGTGAACCACGGATTAATTACTCGGTTTAACATCAACCACTGCAGTGTGAAATAAAGTTTCACTTGCCGGCAAAATTCCGGGACATCAACGTTTATGCTTTTCTAGTCGGCGATCTCCGACGATGTTGGTTTGTAAACAAATTAAATTGACACGAGGAAAAGGAAGACGCCGTCGTTACCTTGTGATGTGTTCAGTGTCTGTTCAAGGGAAATTAATAATGGAAGAAGGTGAATTATGACATAATGACGTGTTTACATGAAATCTTGTCAAATTTAGTTTTCATGAGAAATGTTAATAAATCCAGTTGTATGAAGATGTTTTGACAGCAATATAAAAAATAGAGTATTTAAATTTCACATTAAGCTCTAAGTAAAAATACTAATCACAAGATTTGTTTAAAATAAATGTACAATCTTTTGTTTTCTTATCGTTTGAATTGCATTTTCATCAAGAAAAAGCAACAATAATAAAAGGTAAAGAATAATATTTTGAATTATTTATGGTTCAGAGACTTCTTAACTAAATGCTATAATCAAATAGCATTACGGGTCATCAATGATCGGCAATTGATCAGGGATCTCTAAAATTAATAATTTATTAAAAAAATTGAGATATTTGATCTGATCCGTGAGGTTTATGATCCGTTGCAGTCCTCAGTCATTGCACGTTCAGGAAATACAGAAATAACTGACAGGTTTGTGAAGTAGTATAAAATATACTGTGGCTGATGATGTTTCCTGTCCAAAATAATGTGCTAATGTAGAGGTTTATCAATTCAGAGCTCACACCTAAAAACAAAAAAAAAGTCTTTATTGGACAAACTTAGGGATCGACTCTCTTTCTTCTCCTCAGTTTAACAAGAATGCAATACAAAACGATGTATTCTTTCAAATTACTTGTTTTGTATTAAACAACATTATTTGATAAATAAAATGTAGTAATAGAGAAAAAGAGGATGAAAGAATCGGGGCCAGTCGTGTTTTCAAGTGTGTGCCGTGTTCAATATGGTCAAATAAACAGCAACTCAACACTCAGCGTTAACTAACACACACAAATCCATTTGGAGTGAGCGTGTGGCAGCATCCATTAGGTCCTGTGCGCCTGCTGTGTTTTCTGTAGTCGGGTGGAAGGCCTTTAGCATCAACAGGAGGCAAAGCTGCTGCCTAATGCTGTGAGCTTGTGAAGCATGTACTCCGTTTCCCTCAGATTGTGGCCAAAATAACACTATTTATTAAACAAGCAGACAATTACGACTAGCCTTCACCATTGAAGAGGTGGAATAACGTGAAGAAAGTGAGCAGGGCAGTCGCTCTCAATCCAACACGTTTTCCATCCAATGCAATTGGCAAGACTTAAGCAACAGCACACCGTGGAATTATACAATCTGTAGAAGAACACTGCAAAGCTAAATATATTTTTTAAGAAACTCCCTATGAGGATTATGGAAGGTGCCAAAAACGTTTTGGGGATTTTCCATTTTTCAGAGAAGTGATTTACTTAATTTCCCTAGATGGATTGTGTAATATTTATTTATGAAGCATTCTCTCATATGCACCGTTAATAACTAATCCAATCTCTAATTTCATCTCTCGATTTCTGTATCGGTTTTCAGGTCATCGTTGAATACTTCTAGATGTTAGTTTTTCAAATGGGTCAAAACATTTGATCCGTCTAATTATTTTTTTGTAGTTGCTCCCCTTGAAATGTAATTGGAACGCGTTCAAATAGTTTCCTTCACCCAAACAACACAGCATTTAGCCAGTACAAAATAAAGGCTACATAAGACGTACACGTTTGGCCACTATTATTGGTGAACGTCACCTTTTATGCAAATATGCGAATTGCGATGTTCAAATGATAATTTGGAGCATCCATTTTAAGAAAAGTGAACTATTGTTAATAACATTAATGGCTTTCTTCGAGCACAATACCAGGACCCTAAAAGTGAAGCAATTACTGAAAATGGGATTTAGCCAACATTATTTTTTTATCATAAACACCTTTGCTTTTATTGGATGTGTTTTCGAAAATGAACTCTAGGCAAAATAAATGGTATTTATCTATATTCAGAAAACAAATATTTGGGAGCAAGGACTTGGAGGAGCTGTGGGAGTGTGTTCCTGTTTGCGTGCTCTCGGTAGGGACATCTCTGGCAGCTGTCAGGACGAGGGATTTGATGTCTAACAACGTAAAAGGAGCAATCCCGCTTCGAAGAAACTTCATAATGGCTGAGTGTTCTGGGATCCCTGTCCCCAGCGCTGTACCGATGGAGCAGATTGGCAATCATATCGGCGTGTCAGAGAAAATTTATGTCACCAGGGCCGATGGAAAAGGACAAGGGTCTCGGCTCTCCTCGCAGAGTGACTCCCCTCTGTTCTCCAGAGGGGTAGCAATATTGTCCGGAACTCACCACAGGCCATGTGTAATCTTCTCAGGAGATTACAACCCCCCCCCCCCCCTCCTTCAAAAAGGACTGCTAGCATTGCAGTATGATGGGAACACAATGCCCTGACTTCCATTTGGCACTGACATATTTTTCCCCTCAACTGACATGGCTTAAGGGAACTTAATTTGTGCGAGGCGTGTATTTATTTGTTTGTTATTACATCAACATGTATCATCGTCACTGTATGACAGGTCATGCTATTTATTTGAATATTGTTTTACTTTGCCCCCCCCCCCCGAGCTGAATATATAAAGTATGTCCCACCTATATTATGAATACAACAACCATCATAGGACTTCAAGAATGCTAGAATACCTTAAACTGTGGTTGTTTTCTTCATAATAATGATGACATTTTCCGACAACTTAAGATGGTTGCTCCAAAGATTTGTAAAGAAAAGTATTTTAAAGCCCCACTATGTAACAATTCCTACCTTTAAAATAACAGCTTGAAAAAAATGGTGGCGCTACAATTACTTTTAATGTGGCCTCCTTTTTAATAGCGCCTCCTCCACTGCCATCGGGGGTCTGTGGGCTAAAAACCCGACGATGTAAAATTTTGTAGCCGCCCGGTACTTCAACCTGCTTTCTGTCAGTGATGACCAACGTCACATAGTCCAGTCCACCTCACAGGGGACTTTTTATTTGCTCCGCTACGCGACGCGTAGAGACAGAGAGACATGCTGCTGTGGAGACGATCAATAACAAACGTTTAGTTTAATAAAAGAACAAAGACGTCTTTAAGAAAGGGACCTGACATTACTGCTGCTGTCATCTGGAGGAGAGAGAAAGTTACAGGGGGGCGGGCGGAGATTATTATTTTAACTCAAACTCAAAAGAGCCATATGCGTCACCGGAAGAGCCATATATGGCTCAGAGCCAGAGGTTCACGACCCCTGATCTATCGTAACTGGGTATTTACGACACTGAAGTAAACGTTAAATACCTGAAGGGGGCGCTACAAGGGAAAAACTACATAGTGGGGCTTTAAGTAAAAAACGGTAAGCATCTTGAAAAGATAGGATAAATGCTGATATACAAACATTACCTCACACTGGGAAACGCCATTTGTAAGTGTTGACACGCTGGTGGTTCCGGACCCTGTGGGCGATTCCCTCGCCAGAAGACTCAGTCATTTCTGATGTTTACAAATCTAACGTCAGACACCACCTCTGGCAGAACTGGGTGAAGGATGTCTGCCAGCTGTGCTCCGACTGTACACCCTCCGCCTTGTGTTCATCAACTTCTGAAGACCCCTGCCATCTTATCCCAAGAGGCAAAGTCAACCGTTCTCTAATTAATGATTTCTACACCAGATTACTGCGAAAGATGGAGTGGGATGATGATGGAATCTGTCACTTTGATGATTTGTGTAATGTTTGCTATTGGAAATTCACTTGTAATCCAAAGAAAAGACGCTTTCGCATATGGTTGTATCGATATCGAATATAAACCACCTTCATTATATTTTTGTACATCCCGTTCGCCGACTCGCCACACGCCCTACGTCAACGGATCAGAGATGGACCGTGTCTGAGCTCTGGGATGATCATCATGAATGATATGCTGTAGGATGCGGCCGTATATATATATATATATATATATAGCCACCACTGGCTTCAGAAAGCACACAATTCTCTTGCCATGGTCCGAAAATTTTGAAATATTGTAAAAGCCTCAGTCTCTTTAAAGCAATACACATGGCCCATAAACCATTCTCCATCCTGCAGCTTTTTATTAGGAAATTGGCTCTTAGAATAAAAGACATGAATTAGATTTTCCATTGATGGACTTATTCAAACTGTCTCTACATTAAGTGTGCTCAATATAACCTGAGAATCTATAACTTGAAACATCATTGTCCATCAGTCAGTGTTGCCCTTAACAAATGATTCTGCTTGCTTGTGTCTTCCCCCGTATCACAGTTGTATATCCAGACCACAACCCTGACCATCTCCGTAAGCCTCAGCGCATCAGTCTCTCTGGGAATGCTCTACATGCCCAAGGTCTACGTCATCCTCCTCCATCCAGAGCAGAACGTACCAAAGCGAAAGCGCAGCCTGAAGGCGGTGGTTACCGCGGCAACGATGTCCAACAAGTTCAACCCCAAAGGCGGCCTGAGGCCCAACGGAGAGGCCAAGTCTGAACTCTGTGAAAGTCTCGAAACACAAGGTTGGTATGACCCCTAAAGCAAATTATGTTCCAGAGACCCTCAAATAGGTGTTGTTGTTTTACGCTGATGCAATGACCTGCTTCTACCTCTGAGAAATAGGAATAAAATACACAGGTCTACTTGGAAATTAGGGTATCATTTCAGCGGCAACATAAGCGCTATTAAATTACTATTTCTGATCCAATGCAGATGTCATAAAACAAACTGTGTGAATAGTAAGGCTGACCTCAACCAAAGGAATATCCATTTACCAGAGATGAGCGCATACATTTCTTTGGAAATAGGAAATTTAGCATAAAAAAAAGCATAGAAAATTGGCTAATTGGCTGAAGGATTCTCAGTTGACTCAGACCAAAATAAACCAATTAGTTGGCTTAATGACGAATAGTGGCCGGCCCTAAGGCAGCACTTATGCTGTAAGGAAATAAATGTTCTTAGTAACTTTTCGGTTTCACGAGTATAATCCATGTATTTGGATTGCATGGAACGGAAGAAAAAAATACTTCCATTCTCACTAACTCAGGCCACAGTGGATTTATGAATCAGGAGGTGTGACAGTGTGGCCACACCATTCTGATTCTTGAAAAAGGAACTGAGTGTTGGAAGAAAGGCGATTTCAAATCACCAAGAGGAAGCGTACTCGACGGCCACCCCTGTGTGGGGGGGCACAGTTACATCCAATCAAGCGACCGCACAGGCTCTGATTACTGAAAGTCCTGATTCTACACTCTTGACAGGCTGAACAGTGTAGAATGATGTGTGTGAGACCAAAAGGCCTGCGCCCACACTTTTATTAAAGCCTTCTCTCTTTTTGTTTCACTTCAGAATGGAATCAGTATGTCATATCCGATCATAGAGAGCCCATTTATTTAGGCGCTGATCCCGCCATCTGGTTTGAACTGTGAATCTAACAACTGCTCTTTGTGCTTGTGTGTCAGACTGTGTTGAGAGAGGGGATCCTTGTGAGGGACTTTAGACTCTCAGGTAACCTGATAAGACAATGACTTTGCCCTACTCCTTTTTCCTTTTTTTTTTCATCCGTCACCACTTTGTTCCCTGTTAATTTCTGCTAATGTGCACAACAGCAGTGCCTGCCTATCCCTGCTGCCCCTTTGGCTAGAATGCAGCACCCTGAATGACACGAGGCAGTAATCACACCCTCACAAATGCACCCTTTAACCAAGTGACATTAACGCGGGCGGACAACATTGGCTAACAAGTGGCGTACAAATGGCAAATCAGCCAAGTAGTCCGTCAACGTGGGAAGATGACACCACTCAGTCTGAGTGCAGGAGGAGCGAGTCAGCCATGTGTCCCCTGCAATTTGGGACCGCGTTGACAAAAAGGAGGAATTTGCGTAACCGGCACAACAACAATAAGAGAGGAAAAAGGCAAAAGACAGATGGGTCTGCCAGCTCCAATTCTTTCTGGACCATCTATTCTTTATCTTGGTCCTTGCAGCACAGAAATATTCAAATAAGGTTCATTTATCAATGCTTCTCTCGGAAGCGATGCTTTTCGGATGAAATGGCGAGAATGCCCGTCCACCCCTCCACACAGCCATTGTGGCACCAACAAATATATGGAAACATTTACCGTTACACGTCTCTCCTCTACAGCACTTTTGCCCCGACTCTGGCTTTCAGCCGTCTTCTGATTGGATTCATCCCCTCTGACATGTTCAATCAGCCAAGGCTGCTGTGGGCAGATTGGCAGATTGATGGTGTGATTACCATGACACCAAGCATGCTGGTTGAGGACAGTTTTATGAAAAGAATAGACTCACACACACACACACACACGCTGCACACACAACATACGGCGAATCGGTGCATGGCTGCACACCTACACACGGGTACCGTACGGTCGTGTTTCACCAGCGGTCATCTCTCTTATGTGTTTTTTTTCACAGCTGTTTAAAAAAAAAAAAATCCATGAAACCTAAAACAAACAAACATTTAAAAGAGTGTGAAAGGATATTGTTCAAACATTAATGAAAACACTTCCGGTGCCAAGTCAGATCACATATCGTCTGCTCTGCTTTACGATTCTTAACGTTGGCGTGACACACTTGTCTGCATGTTTTCGCTCGGTGCACAGAGACACCTCGGCTCTCTGCATGCTGTAAAAAGACTGGCTGTTAAATGGTTACTATTGCATTTGATATCAATGCTGTGATCTGCTTGGTGTCTCACATGAGATCATCCAGCTGTGAGGAAAACATTAAGGGGATTCCCTGAATTCATTAATTACACTGTAATAGCAGGCACTTACAATGATATGACCGTTGTGGCAGCTTATGAGTCTGCATCACTGTCTTAATGAATAGTTCATGGCATTATGTTAAAATGTCTGCAATGAACAATAACAGTCAATTGTTCACTATCAAGACCCCAAAGTAGTTCTTCTCTCAAATGTGAATGAAGTTGTGTAAAATGTATATTTAGAAAAGAAACCATGAATGGATTTATTGATTACTCGATTGGCATCAAATTAATCACTAACTATTTTGGGTATTCATTTTTCCTGGCATTTGATTTCAAGCATAAATCTCAAATATTCTCTGATTCAGGCTTCTTAAATGTGCGTATTTCTCTGTTTTGTACATTGAATATTTCTTAGAGTCTTGCTCGGTTAAACAAAGTCAATTTGAGCTCTCAAATTATGATGAGCATTTCTTTTCAGTCTATTTTTGAAGTTTCAGAAGTAAACCAACGAATCCATGCATTCGAGAAAACCAACGGAAGATTAATTAAAAGCCTGAATCTATTTTAGATCTTTATTATTTTGCATTGTTGCCACGCTTTGCTCAAAATCAATCAAATTTCTACCTCCTCCGGATTCGCAAACTCTTTTTCTCATTTCTGTTTAAATGTAATTACGATGACGGAGGAGGCTGTAAACACAGCTTTCCCATTACGACACCCTGCTATTATGATTGGTTCCACCTGCACTCGTTTGATGAAGGTACCCATGAATAGAACTTCCCATCAATCTGGACACCAACATGTGCTCTGAAAGATTACCATTGCCGATTTGAAGCTCACCCATTGCGTTTTTAACCCTTCTCTTCTTTCTCCTACCTCCTATACCTTCACTTACAGCGTTGGCTTCCAAGCAGACATACATAAGCTACAGTAACCATGCCATCTAAGCCAGGGACCAACAGAGGAAGCGGCGCCCTGGCCTGCTGGAGGAGAAACCACCTGATTCTGGGGAATACTGGGGGAATACTGGAGGACTACCAAGCTGCAACAGCAGAGAAGAACTGGGGTGGAAAGATGGGAATTTGTCACTCCATAAATAGAAAACGATGTCATATTTTTCTAGAGAATCCGGCAAAGACGTGAATCGCAAGTTTATGAGAAATTAGTAGTTTTGCAGGAGGGAGATGGATCACGTACGGGAGATTGGACGACAGGTAATTTTCCTCTTCCCACCCTTCCCGAGACACGGTGAGCGGTGACGCTTCCAGATGCAGGCTGAGTGAACCACCTGGAGTCCACAGTATGTTGTCCTTCTGAAGTGTAAAGCACACAATTTCAGTTCAGATCTGAGGACCGTTTGTCTCATTTCTATAGAAACACACACAAAACGGGGAGGGTGGGGGGAGGCTCTGTTTTTGCTCAATGGAGTCCACAAGATGAAACGGTATACAAACAAAGTCATTGTTTTTTGGTTACTGATATTATCGGGGTTGAAAGATGCAGTACTCTTCAAACTGTACATGCCTTACGACAGCACATCCAGTATTCCTACATTAACTCACCACATCCGGAACACCTGGAAAATAAAGCAGTGGGTCATCCCAGGATTTTATTTTTTAAATGTTTCATAAAAATAATGATGATGATGATGCCATCATGCTGGCGAACCTAGTGTACAGTCCCAGAGCATGCGTGTGGGAGCATCACGTGTACTGTGCTGTGTTGTCAACGTCTTTGGAATGCAACATTCGTCATGGTTGTCATTCTCAGTGGAGATGTCATGTTGGACCATTTACCCGCTGCTCAACAAAGTCTTTTTTTTAAATGCAAAAAGGAGATAATCTAAAATCAAATTGCCATGGAATACCTTCATAGTTTACCCACGCTCCATTAATGTGTCGACGCATACGTTAAACATCCTTGATATACTGGCCTTGATTTATCACGCGCTGATTCAAGCCGTCGCTAATTCAAGCAGTTGAGTGATTGTGAGAATTTATATTGCGCCATACATTAAACTTCCAAAGGTACAATTAGACACAATAATAGCACATTTGAATTTGGTATAACCCCCAATTAATTACACCGAATGTTATTCCCATATTATCGCGGGTTTCAAGATATACAATTTAAAAATTAGTGTTTTTATAGCAGTGGAGCTGGAATAACGGTACATTATGTCACTTAACACTTGATTTGTGAGAGAATACAACGACACATCAGTGTGCCGTCGTATCAGATATGTATTAGAGTTTACAGTATGATGGATTACACAGGTATTACATGGGGTCCGCTTATGATTAGTGAGAGATGCACAGGTAATCTGTGTATCGGTGTTCCCTGCAAAGGATTGTACTCCCTTTCTGGGTCATGAATGTTCAGGCAACAGTGGAAATAGCTAATGAGAAGAATCAGTCTTGATTTTTTCACTTCTATCTATTCGATAACCCTCATTTTTAGATGCAGGGGGGGGGGGTGTACAACTGCTTGATAAATAAAGGCCAGTGCCTTCATTCTGTGCCTCATTTCTCATTTCCATTAGACTTCTCCGGCCACTAATTCCATGGAGCTCTCATGGTGTCGTCTCTGTTGCATTTGTTACCTTTTCAAGTGCATTCTGTTCAAACAGGAGCCGGCGCAGACCCGATGTACAATTCATAATTAAGTGTGTGAACTCCATTTCTGTCCCAAGTCTCTAAAGTATTTGTCATAAAAAGTGACTCTGGACATTTCTCTCATTAAATGTTATCCTCAGCGATGCAAAAATATGTATGTTGCATGTCAGAACTCATAACAAGTCATGTGAACAATTTGAGAGAAATGGCGTGTAATGTCCAGAAGGAAAACTACTGCAGAGGATTATAAATAACTAATACTTTGGTTTTAATCAATGATTCTCTCAACTTCAACAAAAGTCTGAAGGTGTTGCCGCAAATGTTGTTTTCTCATTGGTTGATAAAGTATTGTTTGTGGGATTGTTTGTGTTTGTGAATATGATAATTTACTGCTTTTTGCCACAACCCCCCCCTACCTCCCCTTTATTTTTCTAAAACTCTTTGTCTGTGTTACAAAAATAGAATATGTAAGTGCTGACTGAAATTAAGTGTCAAGTTAATGTACGTTATTAAAATGGATTGATCATGTCTGCTTTATGTACTGAATTATCCACAAACAAAAAAAATGCTAAAAAAGAAATACAGTGCCTGGATATTTATGAATTATCTATATATATATAAAAAAAAAGGTGTAGAGCATGTTCATTTTTATACAAGATATTTCTAATAAAAGACTGTTTTGCTAATCAAGTGTGCCCTTGTGTTCTTATGTGTTATGAGCAGTTCAATACAAAACCGAGTGTGGCATTTCTAGACAGAAAGAAAAGTGTTTCCATAAGTACCGAGTAATGACCACAATCATCATTATCACTAATTACATGCTAATTACAGTATTCTCAAAGTTGACACTATATAAAAGACGAAGTAAAAGACATGCTATGTGTAATTGCATAATGCACAGACACGATTAAATATGAACGAGTAATTAGCTCATCGGTTGAAGAATTAATGACCTGGTCGTCATTATGGCTTTTATTGAACGGCAGATTGAGATGAAGTATGCGCTGATACCGATGATGATATCCGGCTAATAGAGGCTCAGACAGCTGGATCTGCGACAATCGGGCCCATGTATTCAATTCAATATATGCCCGTATCACATTATGTACCGACATTTAAATTCCTTTTTAATTTTTGGGCCAATTTGTCGTTCGGAATTGGCCGATATCCAAAATTCTCAGGTATCCGTATCGATGTCAGGACAAGAGTTAGTGCGTCCCTAATTCAGTTGTTGTGCCTGGAGACATCCACAATGTTTCAACATGATTAAAGAGCGGGCGGCCACATTCAGATCACATGCAACGTCTCGCCAATGGAACGGCCCCCCGAGCGAAGACGGAATAATCAGGATTTACCATTTCATCACTTTTACAGCCGGATCGTGTGATTTGCCAGAGGAGCAACTGTCAGGAAGCGGAGAGCAAAGATGGATTTCAACAGCAGTTCAACATGCGACATTGCAAAGTAACGTGGGGAAGATCTCAAGGCCACTGCTGAGCTGAAACCTCTTTCTGAACATGCCCGTGAGACGATGTATTGTCACTTTAAAAAAACGTAAACATTAAAGGGGACATATTATGAAGATTCCACTTTTTTAGTGCTTCTATACGTTAATTTGGGTATCTGGCACGTCTCCCAACACAAAAACGCTGGAAAAAAAACACTCACGTGGCTTGTTGTGGTTCCTCTATGTCAGAAACGATACGCTTGAGTGCGTCGAATGGGATCACCACCGATGTCTACGTAGATATCGAAGCACGCCCATGTAGGGAGTCTGGCTTCATGGCCTTGGACCGCCCCCCACCACCACATAAACACCAGGGGTTTTCCTGCATAGAGAAAATTTGGGCGTGCGCTTAAGCCGTTTTCCCGAACGCCTACGACAAATCCCGAGCGCCTAAGGCAAAAAAAAAAAAATAGCATTTAAAGGAAAAGGCACTCAAAAAAGATCAATCTGTGGGGAGGTGTTTGACAGGGTAAAAAGGCTGTTTGAAATGATTCTTGTGGTATTTTGACCAAAATATGTTACAAACATTACATTAAGACCCCAAGGAACCATATGAACTTGTGGAAAAATGGGCATAATACCTCCCCTTTAAAATACATCAAAGTCAGCACTGGACGACAATGCTGCCCGTTTACTGGGAGTTTCTCCAGTAATCAGGGGAGCGGCGGCCTGGACCCAGCTTTAAGAGCGGATCGATACGGTCAGCGACACCTGCAGCATAGGCCTTGAACAAATTGAGAAATAAAATAATTAAATCTATAAAAGCTGACAGAATGATGAGGCACTCCAAATAAAAAGTAGAGAGCCGATGAAACTATCTTCGCAGTGCATCTACTGCAGGCTTGAAAATGCCAGCTGGCTGATCCCTGATAGGACACTATCATTAGCCTCGTGTTTTCTAAGTGAATCTCCTGCCCTCCACAATTAGCAACACAGCAGTCTGTCCACCGTTGTGTGGTCTCTCCTTCGCTGTGATGTATAGGAGGCTTCCTCAGGAGGTCGTGTACATTATTCAACTCCTAATAAAGTCTCTCCTCCCTGTTGCTCACCGCCAGACTACGACAAAGCATTGCGTTTCAGAGAAAAGCAGGTCTCTCACATTCTAAGGCTTGTTGTTTTTGTGGTCTGTGAGATCAAACATTTTTTCTTTACAAGCCAGTATGTTTTCCCATCTACAAACTACTATGTTATTTATGTTTTTCGAAATAAGGAAAGGAAAAAAGTAACCTGCCGGCGCTTTGGAGAAGCATGTATTCTTAATGATCATCACAACTATTCTGTTTATTATAGCCAGAAGCTGCAAAAAAACATCATAATTGTAGATTTTCTTCCCAACAGACTTTTTACGACATTCTATAAAAAAAAAGCATTTGAAACTAAGCCCCACACAACGTGAGAGCGATTACAGTTTCAGATTCAGACACTTTCACCGAACTGCAGGCCGCCGAGCACAGTGCATGGAGGAAAGGACATGGACGGCTGGAAGTAGAGGTTAACAAGTGAGTTTACTAGAACACGTGGGAGACTACAGTTTGCAACATTGGTAACACTTGTGGATACTTACCCAAATGTTGTAGTGCAGGCCTTTTATACTGCAGCGAAAGACAGAGGGTTCAGACTAATACATAAAAAATGTATCATTGTTTTGATTAATAAAAAGGTACGCTTTCTGTAGAAAATTGTAAATGCATTGTTGTATTCTACAACATTTTTCAAGATCAGACAGTAACTGCACAGATTCAGGCTTCAAATCAAGAAAAATATATCAGCGAGCAATTTGTCATCTAGTGAACCTGCACTGAAATCTAATGATTTTTCTTTTTAAAGTGCAAGAAAAACACAAGTTAGGCGTCAAAAAATTTAACGGTTCATCAACAATAATTAGTTTGACTAATTGATGATGATGATCAGTTTACTATAGTTAAAATAAATGACTAAGACCCCGTTTACATGATGGGAAAACGCATATATTTTCATGCGTTTTGGCCTTTCATTTACACAAAAACAGAGGTATTATCACGGAAAACGATCATTTCTAAAAACATTGGCCAAAGTGGAGATTTCTGAAAACTCTGTTTTTGTGTTTGCGTGTGAACGAGGTCAAACAGAGTTTTAGGTTGTCAAACGTCACAGTGTGCGACTAAAGATGCTTCACGTCACGTGAGCGTCCTATGGGACGTATGCGGACGCCGTATTTATACGGGTACATATAAACAGAAACCTTTTTGGAAAACGACCTTGTATGTACAACGTTATTTTTTTAAAACGGAGGGGCAGAAATATTTGTTTCTGTAAATACCAGACTATGTGTAAATGTGGCCTAATATTTATAAAGTGGCTTGTTACTTAAAGTAGAAAAGCTGCCTGTTCTTGAGGATCTGGAGCATTTATCCACAGACATACTCCAATTTGGTGGACCTTCGTTTAAAATGTGAAGAAATCCCCTCGAGGCGTTCCTGAGATATTGCATTCATGAGAATAACACCTACGTGAGGTCACAGTGACCTTGACCTTTGGACAACAGAGGGACGCATAACGCCTCTGGCCGTGACTGTCAGCGGGGCAAAGACATAATAAAATGTACATCTAATGCAGCGCTACAGCAGAAAGCTCTCACGTTACTGGTAACGTCATCCTCACCGTCGCTTCCATCACGCCACGCCGCCATGACCTTGGGAACCGTGACGGCCCGCTAGGCCGACACACAGCGGACAAGCTCTTAGCTAGGGGTGATTTTTCCTGGCGGCCGCCTGAAAAAAATGCGCCCAGCAAAAAAATAAATAATATTTGTAATAATAATTAAAAAAAAATGTTTGTCACTGCCAGGTCTTCAAGCCAGGATCTTTTGTTCACCAAGAAGGCGCCTCTACCCACTAAGCCAGGGGTCGCCAACCTTTTTGAGTCCGAGGGCTACTTCAAGGGTACAAAATAATCCGAAGGGCTACTTTTTTTATATGAACTTCCCAAAAAGGGATTGGTGCCGGCGAGCGTTGTCGACGGGGGGAGGGGGGGGGGGGGGGGCTGAGCAAGGCGCGAGCCCCCCTGTTATAATGGTAGGGGAAACACTGCTTTAAGTTCAACTCATTGGCTGTCATCCTGGCTCTTTGAGAGACGCTCCTTGCAGAGTGAGAAAGCCAGAGGAGCAGCCTCCCCCCAGGTCCTAGTGCCCGGGGATTATGGCCTTTTTTTCTTTTTTTTTAAACGGAGCTCAATGTTGACTATTTTTAGAACATGCCGTGCGGGCGACTCACCTGGTCCCCGCGGGCGACCAGGTGTCCGCGGGGACCGTGTTGGCGACCCCGGCACCCCTGATTTTTTTTCTCACATTGCATTAAGTAATGGTAACTACCCAGGACCAATGGGGGCAGCTTCCCGTTTTTCTTTTACCACCATTCCCTGCAATTGGTGGTAAATGATCAATTTAATCTGTTTGTTGGGTTTTCTTTGCAGCTGGGAGACTCGTGAGGTGCAACCACAGCAGCGGCTGCACGGAAAGCAGTCATGTGGTTGGTTGGCGGTTAATAGGTTTCAGTAAGGAGTTTTTGGGGTTTTTAAATTAGCATCCCTATAGCATAGGTGTAAGTGATAATATTAAAACGGTGACATAAATCAATGTTGCGCGTCTCTGAATGCAACAGTGAGCATCCATGCATCGTCTACACAGGACACAGTTACTGTCAGGCAGGTATAGAGTCAGCAGGGAGGACCCCCAAAGGACTGCCGATGCACGACTACTTTAGATAAGAGGTAACCCACAATGTAAACACAACTGTCTGCAAGCTGCCTGATAACCACCAGGCATGCACCTGTTCGCAACTGGTATGAGATCATTTGCCATCAGTCATAATACATTAAACCAATTAGCAGATGCCTGACTTCATCACCTGATGTGTGTTGACGGCCCAGTGGGGGCTCTTCCAGACAGCTTTGTGAAATGCAGAAGACGAATATGAAGACTTTACTAAATCCCCAAAAAATGTGCATACCGACATGTCGGGAGGGGGATTTCAATGAAACTCCACGTCTGATTTTGAAAGCTCATTATGTACGTTTGTCCAATTATGACAATCATAATATTGCAACTGACTTTATTTAACTCACATTCGACAGACAGTAATCCAAGTAGAACAACGTTGGGTAACTTTATGGGATGGAAGGTAGTAGAATGTCAATAGATGTTAGAGTAGAGAGCTGGGGGGGGATATTCCACAAAGGTTTCCTCAACCGGAATTGAAGCAATGACAATACATAGTATATGTCGAGGACTCCAATTAGGATTTTGAGCCAAAGTGTGCTCGTGTTTTCCTGAGATGGCGTAATATTCATACAGATATATAGAAAATTGCCCAAGAAAAGAATAGTACAGCACAGGCTTGGGATTAGGGAAACCAAAATTATTTTTTGTTAAGCGAGGTCTTAGTTAGAGATTTTTAGTTCCTGGAGAATTGTTTCTAAACCTGTTAACCCTAGTTTCCCATTGTCTTCGCTAGTGGTTCTCAAACTGTGGCGCGCGACCCTCAAATGAGGCGCCAGGGTATTACAGGTGGGGCGATGCAGAGAACTTAACATATTACAAAAGTGTGTGTAAATATTTACGGCACGGTTACGCTATTAACAGGTTTGAATGCGCAATCACGTATTTCAAATGCCGTTGCGTCTCATGTGTAGACATTTGGGAGACATTTGGCAGGAGGGGAAATAAAATCAACCGCAGGAGATGCAGATAGGGAGAGATCGGTCTGTGATTTATGTCTGAAAACTCAGCGGACAGTTTCTTAAAAACAAGGTCCCTGAAAGCACCACTGTATTCCGCCCTGTGTACGGACATGGAGCCTTCGGCAAGTTGTTGAGAGAAGAAATCCGTCATATGATGACATATGTCATACAGGATAATATATTTTTAATTGTACACATTATCAATGCACATAGTATTCTGCACAGAGGAGGTAGACTCAGTTTATGATTTATCTTCAACATACTTTTTGGAGTAAACTTTATTAAGTCAATTATAATGATTAATATAGCCAATCAAGGGATTATTGATTCCTTTGAGAATCGGACTGAATTTGAACTAATTCTGATACAACTTGATGGCTCAAACTTATTTGCACTCATTCTGTTTTGCACAAGTTGAATTTTAGTTTGTAAAAGATATTTAGTGTCAAATTCTTTATTGCAAAATATTCAAACTTGTTTTTAGTTTTTCACAGGTTGCCCTTATTGTTATTATCTTAAAAATATATCCAATGCCAAACATGTTATTGCAGCCACAATACGCTATTTGCCAAATATTCTTTGCATAACTTTATTTGCATTGTTCTTAACGAAGTGATTGCACTTTTTATTTGTTTTGTCTGATCGAGTAATCCGGTTTATTAAAAGTAATTGCAATTTTCTTTATTCTATTATTTGAAAAAGCAGAGTCACACAAAGTTGTTATTTCAATAAAAATTCAGCACGGACCATTTAGCTACGATTTTATTCGTGCGGTAGGGCACGAACATTTTTCTTCCTCCGATGTTTGAGAACCACTGGTCTCTACTAATCAACAGTAGGCAATAAGATTCTGAATTAGATTTGTCTCTTTAATTTTTCATGCATGGTTTATCAGCCCTGAATGCCCCGTTCACCACATCATCTAACAAATTACCAAGAAAACGGCACATCTTTTGTACGTTTCCCCACTAAAAGTAATATAACCATGTCAACATTCCCACTGTGCAAATTAATAAGTACTGTTCATGAGATCATTTAGGGAATACATGCCAAAAATAAAAAGCTTTTCTCCATTTGAAATATGACTTTCATATTTCCATTCTGCCGCTTTAACCAGCAAGTGGGTAATTCATTTTGTTCCCGGGAGAAAAGCATTAAAAATGTGGCTGAGGCATTTGTTTCTTTCTGGACGTGGTGAGGATACAGGCGAGATGTTAAGGCTCCGGGGAATGTCGGTTGACTCCCCTCCCCCCCCCCTCCCCCATATGGACCGTGCGCATCCCAACGTGTTGAACGAATGAGGTCAAACACTCTTTTTCCAGTCTCTTTGCGGTCAACACAATATGGTTGTCCCTCTTTTTCCTCAAACTCTTGAAGGTTGTCCCAACTGCTCCATACAGTGTTTCATTAATCCGAACTCCGTTGACTTGTCTCACTGTGAGTGAGTGATGACGCCTCTGACAGCCGGCGCTGGCACCAGACAGGGGTTTACCGAGCGTGATGGAGCTAGGAGGCTGCACAGCTCTCACGACAAAAGGAATGAAACTAGGCCAGCTGGAACTACCTGTCTGCTATGCACGGTTGTATTTTCTCATTATATAAACAGTGTTTGTATTTACAATGTACATTTTACGTTTCCCATCCCAACATGTTTTATCTTCTTATGTTAGTAAAAGGTGAACATTGATATCCATCCAGAGTCACAGATTGTTGGAACAATGGAAAGACTAAAGACAGTTTTAATAAGTATTGTTGAGTTTCTGTTGAGTGTTAATGAGGTGCGTTATGATTATCACCAAGGTGAAATTACTGTTGTCTGACTGGAGTCTGGTGGCTTTGAAAAGAGCACCTTAATTTGATGTTTTCTACTAAATTATAACAGTTGTCCAAATCCCTGACTGTAACCCCCCCCCCCCCTGTGTCTCCTCTTTCTTGATTGTTTCATCGCCTCCAGCCACACTTCTGTCTCCTTGATTGTTTAATTCCCTTCACCTGCCCTAAGACACTCCTATGTCTCCTTGATTGGTTAATTCCCTTCACCTGCCCTCAGCCGCTCCTCTGTCTCCCTAATTGTATCATGCCCCACACCTGCTTCCCCCCCCCTATATATTGTGCTAGTCTGTGCTAGTCTTTCCCTCGTCTCCTGTCGGTTTGTCGGTTTGTCCGTATTTACAAATGTCTCTAGTAGCGTCTCCTCAAGTAAAATGTTTTTGTTTCTCTGCCCCTGAGCCCAAACTTGTGACACTGACTTCATTTATGATCAGAATTCAGTTTCATTGGAATTTGACTCTGGTAACACGTACGCTCTAGATGTCACGGGAGTATTAGGGTGGACCCAAATGCACGTCTCAGGAGACAGAACTGGAAAATAATTCACTTTACTCAAAGTTCCGGCAGGAACAAAACATACGGGAACAGATAAATATACTTTGGTAACACTGGAGGGCTTCAAGAAGAACACAAGACAATCTGGCAGAGGACAAGTGGAAGTGAGGGAGCTAAATAGTGAGGGACTAACGAGGGGATGGGCTGCAGGTGAGAAGGGGAGAGGACCAGGTGAAGGTAATGAGGGACTAACGAGGGGATCAGAGGCAGCTGAAGGGAGTTGGACTGACGAGATGGGAATCAGGATCTGGAATGACATGATGCACAACTTGTGACACTAACTTCATTTATGATCAGAATTCAGCTATATTGGAATTTGACTCTGGTAACACGTACGCTCTAGTCGTGCACACATGGAATTTAAAAAGGCAACAGAATGGCAACATATATGTACAATATAAAAACAAAAAAATGTAATTGGGGACGTTTCACTTTAATCACGGGCACAGAATAGCACCAGAACAAAAAGTGAACAATAATTAGCGTGTCCACCCAGGCGTCATCTTTCCATTCTCCAACAAATCACAGCTGGAGCAGATAAATAGCCATGGCCATCGCAGAGACGATTATCCCGGGATTGAATGTAACCTTTCCCACAGAAGACAAAAGCCAGATGATAGCGGGAGATGTTTGTCGGGGTTTGGAAAGGGGCTTAAGATGCAACAAAATGTCAAATGTCGAAGCCGTCGACACTGGCTGTGAGGGACAGTACAGCTCATCATGAAGCCAGCACAAGGAGGATTATAATGGTTCGGCCCTGTGGTATATGCTGCAGATGTCTCTCTATTAATCCACACATTCTCCAGAACAGACTGCCATAATACATCATACATCCAGGTCTTGTGTGAAATATTTTCGTCGTAAAACATTGGATCAATTAGTGCTTTTTTAAGGATAGATGGATGTGTGTAAAAAGCTTTGTCACAAAAGATTTATCATTTTTAATTTGCATTGGTGTTTTTTTAGTGTGAAAATGTACAACATTGCAAAGTGTACATATGCTCAAAAATGTAATATAATATTAAGAAATTAGTTGACTTGTTAAAAAGAAGCACCCTGTCTGCCTACTGGAGTTTTCCTCTATCATACATCAACATCAGCCCAGAACATGGTGCACACGAGTTGTATTTGTCACCTGGTGACGTGCTCGTCTGCCTGGTATTTGGAAGGAGAGATGCAAACAGATGTGACGTGAAGGTATTTTAGGTGCAATCTGTTCTCACCGTCTGAAGAAAGTCTGACAACCAGGTCTGTTCCTTGCCAACCGTGACTTCGAGAGAAGCAGTTTTTGGTTCAACACGGGGAGAGAAAAAAGTCTGCAGTGATTTAACGTGTTTATTAGCATTTAAACAAAAAAAACGAGATCTTAACCAAGCGCCACTGCAACGTAATTGGGAGAAATAAACCATAAATATGTACATGTCATTCATAGGAGAGAGGGTTGTTCGTGATTATGTCAACGAGTATATACTGAGAAAATAAGAATAATGCTAAATAGTGTGTAATGAAAAACATTGGAACACAGTGTTAAGGAACGAGACACTTAAAAGGTAAAATCCAGCCGCTAGGTGGCCATCCTAACATGGTGTAAATAAATATTCTAAAACCTGTGTGTGTGTGTGTGTGTGTGTGTGTGTGTGTGAGATCAGCCGTCCACAAGTTGTTTAAACTGCACGAAACATGGAATTTGGACATCGAGACGAAGCCATTGAAACGTGGACTCTGACCTGAAAGAAATGCTTTTAGGTTGATGGCAGATGTAGAGGAAACAAAGCATCCTCACTATGATAATATTCATAAAGATGAACTACCGAAGCAGTTGCTCTAGAATGAAAGGCACTAAGAGTTGACGCCTCCTCCCCAGGAAGACGGGCTTGTTCAATTTGTTCAAACGAGACCATCCATCCACTTCTTTGTGAATGTTTAAAGGGGTCGTGCATCTTAGTATGACACGTGATATGTTAGCAGACATTATGTGTGTGCAGCATCTTTATTGTGGTTAGTCCCAACAAGTTCAGGAGTTTATGGACATGCTCCATCACACAGTCAGATAAAATAAGTCCCCATGCTGCAATCTGATAATTGAAATTTAAATGAGCAAGCATC
The DNA here is from genome assembly GCA_036178185.1 of Liparis tanakae. Taxonomy (NCBI): domain Eukaryota; kingdom Metazoa; phylum Chordata; class Actinopteri; order Perciformes; family Liparidae; genus Liparis; species Liparis tanakae. Next base: position 5,502,526 of record CM070097.1, read on the forward strand.
TTCTACAAACATTTAAATCACCCGGGAAGAAAGCCATTATGCATAATAGCAGCCTTTTACTGGACCTCAAATAATCTTAAACTCCATGACAGCATAATGGAACCCTGTTGAGGAAAGATACATATATCAGAAGCAAGTATCCCTCTTTAAAACTGCAGAGATAAACACATTGTTCAAGTTTGGGCAACTAAAAAACAACAAGTCTCGCCTGTTTTTTAAGGTTGGAATCCTATCAACAGTAGACGATTATTATCATTATATATTATTTATTTGTTAAAAAAACAAGTTGAATTCACTACACCATTACAATGATGCTTTTACATTAATGCGTTGGTATGCATGATTATACAAAACTTTAATATACTAATATCTAAACAGCATAATGAGTCATTTTACTTATTAGTTTCACTGCATTTTGCAGATTATACTTTTCTATTTTTTTAACTAAGCTTTTATATGCAGGACTTTGACTTGGTGTATGGAGTATTTATATAATTATTACTATTTTGACTAAAGGATCATAATACTTCCTCCATAACTGTTTATACAGACATAAACGCAGCAGGACTCGCATGTTACAGTACAAGAGATGGAATCATCCACATTACCATAACTCCTGCATAATAATAACAGCATGTCACACTGACAGGATGACTTAATGGAGCAGATCACAGGATGAGACCCCTCATTTATCTCTAAGTATGTAAGCGCGTGTGTGTGTGTGTGTGTGTGTGCATGCCAGATAGATGAAAGGCCCGGTGAAAGCCGCACATTCTGTGTTTGTAGTCTTCTGTGAGATGTCTATCAAATGTGTCCATGCTCTGAAAGGACTTTGGTTTAAAAATAGCAGCGTTAATATTACTTGTCTCCACAGCTGTTCGAGCTGCCTTTTCCTGCTCAGCCTCGCTGTCTGGTTTGCACATCATCATCGAACTGGAACACCCACACAGACTCTCACTCTCAGGTTGAAATGACTGATGAACTGTAGATTTAAAAGGTGATGTAATATGTTCATCTGCATATGTAATCTAAGGGTCAGTGTTCTTACACATTTTGACCAGTGGATTTCCATGACTTTAAACCAAATTTCCATGAACAAACTGAAATCTCAGTATAAAGATGAACAATTTAGAGCATTGCGCGTATTGAGAGCGTACGGCGGCTTATATTTTGAGCGTCTTTCTTTAAGAAAACATTATTTTAAACTCTGCATAAATGAACATGTGATTATAACAGATTTCTATGACTTTTCCCAAACTTTTATGATTAACGTTTTTTCCATGACTGCAGGCCTGAAAATGACCATTTTAAAATGCCATGAGCATACGAACCCTGAGGGTTTTACATCAACATGTTTACATGCTTTAATGTTTAAAAAACTATATTTTTCTTTTTCTAATACTGTGTATGAAAAGCTCTGTTTTAGCGCATGTCTTTTTAAGCCCCACCCCCCTCATAAAAGCTCAGCTTGCCCTAATTGGTGTTTCTGGTCCTCCACATCTGTCAGCATCTTTGTGACAACATTTCAACCGGAAATTTGTTCTGCTCATCAACACAGCATCACTCTAACAAAAACTAAATAAGACTTCCAAACCAAAATCATCACAATCAAAGCAGTTCAAGTAGGACTCTACAACGAAGATTAGAGGTTCCCTCGATGTTAAAATACAACACATGATGTCACTGATGCAATGTTAGCTTAGTATTTATGCATAAACTCTATAAAGTGTAAAGATACACGTTTTACTTTTTTCTTCGTAGATATATTTGTGGGAAATTACCTACAGTAATTTCAATACTCCTGTAGTTATTTAAACCCAAACTTCGATCTTTTCCTAAACACAACCAAGTATCTCTCAATCTTTTCCTAAACAGTATATTAAGAAAATAGCGTGAGGTCCCGGGACAGAGGATGTCGTATGTGTAAAGATTGTAAAGTCCTTTTCAAGCTAAAAAAAAATATTCAAAATAAATCGAATTGCCTTGAAAGATGTTGCTGGACTTGGGGGGGGGGCTTTTTAAATTACAAATGTGGCTATTGTGTTTTGTGTGTATGTGGATATGGTTGCTGCTGCTGGCCTGGTGACACAATAACAGCTTATGATTTAGGACTGTGAAGACTCCATGTCATTACTCTTCTCGTCGGCACCAGATTTCTTGCTCGTGCTCGGCTTCACCTGCCCCACAGTATTACGTGTTCAGTTAGCTGTGCTACAGAAGGGGGCTGGCCCATACGTCTCCCTGAACCCTCTGAATAATTTAGCCCAACAGCCATTCCTATAAAAACCCCATCTATATTAATGAGCAGCCTCCAACCGTTTAGGATCGCCGTATGGCAGTCGAGGTCCCTCCATCATGCTTCAGGTGTCAGAGAAACCCCGCCCGCCTTCACCCAGACACTCTCAAGGTAGACGCAGTGTGAAAAACGGGTCCGTTCAAATCCAAGATCACACCTTCTCCCATTCGGCGGCCAGCTTTTGCTTTCACGTGATGCCACAGACTCTCCAACACAATGCGGCCCATTGTGAGGCAGTCTTTTTATATCCTTCGTCGCCAAAAAAGCTTAGGTTGGAACCGTTTGCGTTCAACAGCGTGAATGAGGCCCACGATCGTTCATACCGAGGAGCTATTTCTGCGCTCACTGACAAGAAATACAATAACGTGTGTTGCCCAAAAAGATATATATAGAGATGCATTGTATCTATTGTTACCATTGTAGAGAGACTATATGATTGTAAACTCAAGATAACTGTTCTCTTTTATCATGAACACAACTTTTGAACTTTATATTAAATAAAATAGGGGCAGGTGAACCTACAAATGATTAACACATTAAAAGGTAAGTCCAGGTTGCAAAATAATACAAAGAGTGTGACTATATAGGGTGACCAGACGTCCGGTTTTCCCCGGACATGTCCTCTTTTTGAGACCCAAAAAAAGCGTCCGGCAGGGTTTCCAAAAACATCCGTGATTTTGCTTCGTCGGATATTTCCGTTTTTCACCCCTTACAAGTTTTGTAATTGGTATCTCCCTTATGGTCCACCTGAACAGTCATTAGTCGACTGATCTCAGTGTTGCCAGATAAACGAAATCCCCCTTTTAGGCATGTATATCACAAAACAGGCAGAATAAGAGAGATCCGTCTGCGTCTGAACGCGCGCCATGGGAGCCCTTTCCTATCTAAGGGGGGGCATCATGAAGCAGTTATGCCGAGGTGTCCTCTTTTTCACAAACTCAAATCTGGTCACCCTAGACTATACTACCTCACATATGGAGTAAGTAGTCAGATGGCATGGCAATAAAAGAATGTCTGAAACTCACCAAGAGCCACCAGGACAATGACAGGAGCCAAAAGGGAGTGAGGCAATGATGGCAGGTGCCATTTTGTATTGGGGAGGAGTGCTGCGTTCAAAGCCCTACCCGTCATTCCCCACTACACTAGTAATTACTATGGGAAAGTGCATGATGGTTTTCATGAAATGATGGGTGACTGGTGTGGAATTAACTTCCTGCTTTTGTCTGTTTTGACATTGTCTCGCTGGTCAATTTTCCCCTTTCCTGCCATGCCTAACAAGAAGTAGATGAAATAGTTTTCATATTTCTTATCATTCCTTATTTTAACAAAATAACTCTCTTTAGAGTTGACAAAAACGGAAAACCGAATTGCAACATTTTTAAGGGAAGGCTTTTCACGCTCCCACGCTATTCCATCAAGTTTATTATTTGTGAAATACTGCTGAAGGATCAACAGCGTTTATAACGCTTCAAACAAAGCTCCAGTATGAAGCCATCTTGGGGGGGGGGGAATCATCTATTGATCACCGCTGGTTGTTAAATGCCTTAAACTGAAGAGTAGACTGCAGTACTGTGCAGAAGTACTGTAACTCCGAGACTCTTCCAATATCTCTCTCTCTTGTTCCGATAGACATCCAATAACACGATGCCATTCCTTCAGCTCAGCATCTGCCTCCGCGGCTGGCCATTTGTCTTTATGGTTAGTAATACACTTACCGAGGGGAGCAGCGTAAGGCCCAAACTTTCATCAGCAGAAGTGTGTTTTTTCATTTGAGAGCTAATGAAATGAATGTGGGGAATTATTAAGTCGGGTGGAGGAAAAAAAATGGAACCAAAAGAAAAATGAAGAAGGCAAAACTCCTTATGGCCAAGCACAAGATTCCTCCTGGAGTATGCCACAATCATAGTTTTGTGCACAGAGCCGTTATTCACTGTCAGCGCGCAGCAGCTTGCATCCAGTGAAACAGTGTGCGTTCCTGTCTACCACCTGTCCTGTCTGCGCTATGCTGACATATCTATTAGAAGAATATGAGTTTCCCCAGGAGAATATTTCTCGATGCATTTTGGGATGGCAGTCGGAGTAAAACTGCTGTAATCACCATTCTGTCGGCGGCCGGCTTTTCTTCTGCTGACAAAACATACCGTGACACGAATCCCATCTTCTGCGACAGCGGCATTAATCTACTTCTGAACTCACGGTGAGTGTCGAGGATCTTGTTGTTAGAGATACAGATGGTCAAAAGGAGCTACACAACACATTAAGCAAAGTGCCAACTGCTCCTGTAGGCATTACAGTTAGCAGTTAACAGAACAGCGACCCAGCAAAAAAAGTGTGTGTGTATGTGTATATATATATATATATATATATATATATATATATATATATATATATATATATATATATATATATATATATATATATATATATATATATATATATATATATATATATATGTGTGTGTGTTTAGTTCAATGTTGTCACCTTTTTTTAATTTTATTAGCGTGTGTTATGTTGTGTTTTCTGACACGTTGTATTTTGACCCTCAGGGCCACCATACTTTAGAGACTTCAGATGTGTTCTTCAAATTGCTGTTTTTTTTTACTGCCAAAGAGTTTTGATGAACGATTTTATTTTTAGTGCCTACATCAGATCTATTTGAAGATGGTAACCTTCTCCACACGGCTTAACGGGAAGGAGGAAGTGACAATATTGTGATGCTACTCAGCATCACACAAACTGCCAATGAGTCATGTGATTATTGAAATAGCACACAGCGACAAAAGCAAACCTTGAGGAATAGATTTGAGTCCATCTTTCAATTTCATGCTGATCTTCAACCTAATCCTTTATTAGAAGCAGAGGAAATGATTGCTCATAGGAATAGAACAACCTATGTGTACAGGAAACGAGACATTTCAAGACCTTTCAAATAGATAATGTTGACAGATGAGAGAATAAATTATAAAAAAAACTCCAAAGAAGTCTAAGTTAAAAGTCAATGTTTAGAATAACCAGTGAAATATGTGGCAGATACCAATGTTTACAATAATAATTTGTTCGATAGCCAATACCAATATCTTGTTGGTCATGTTTAAGTTTTTTCTGTTATACCATGTTTGAGCCAGAGAAACAAAGACAATACAATTAGATAAATAATTCATTCAGCATTTGATTTCACTGTCTTTTGCACACATTGAATCATACAGTCATTTATATAACCTCAATTCACATAAAAAAAGATTCTTACAAAAAAGTCCTTAATACCAATTCAAAAGATATGTTTTGGAGCATAGCCCGACACAAGTGTTTACTTTATGAACCATATATTTGAAATATTTTAATTTAAAAGTTGTTACTGTTGTTCAAAACCGACCACAAATAACCAACATCATTTGAAAGCAGCAGCGATCAACTAGAGCAGGGGTGTCAGACGTATGGCCCGCGGGCCGAATCAGGCCCACGAACGAGTTTAATCCGGCCCGCGTGATGATTTTGATTTTGCAAAGCAGGAAAAAAAAGCTTAAATTTTTCAATGAAAAAAAACTGCTGTTCTAAATGTGTCCACTGGATGTCGCAATAGCAATTATGTTAAGCAAGAAAACTGTATATACCGGACCTGAGCAAGAAGGCTACCGCTAGTCCGGAGCTAGCTTGTCATTCTGGCTGTGTGCGTGACCCAACATACCGCAGACATGAAGCGGTTCAAAGATAAATTAACGGGACTATCGCGGGAGTTTGAGCAACGCTTTCAGATTGGCTGTTGCCCATTTCTTCTTTTTGATTGGCTGATAAGTGACATCTCACGGCAGAACTCCAGGCGGTTGATTCCTCCACGGTGAGCGGCTCATGTCTGCGCGCAGCGGCACATTAAAACATTAAATAGCCGAGAGTTTTTTTTAAGTGTGAGAAATACGATGTGTGGCGGGAGAGCGGGAGTTAAGACCGACATGCGTGAGACTTGAGAGCCCTGCATATCTTTGTGAGCAAGTGTTCTCTGTAATGAGCATCAATAGAACAAAGCTGCGCTCAAGGCTCACGCACAAGCACTTGAATGGCATCCTGAAATTGGCTGCCACTCAGGATGTGAGGCCTGATATTGATGCACTTGTGAAAGCTAAAAGATGCCAGGTTTCAGGAGTGAACTAAACAGGTAACCCCACTTAAAATGCTGCATGAGACACTGCACCCTGATATAGTTCTGTGAAAATGAAAGTGTGTGATTTACAGTGTGTGAATTAACTGTAATAATGTCAGTCACTTCAGTTCATAAGTTTGATTTGTTGAAATTGTTCATGCATTGCACAGCTTTTATTTTTCTATCAATAAATAGCTCAGCCTACAAGGTAGGGAGTAACTCAACCCTCTTGAATAGTTTCTACTTCAGTTTTTATGGTTTGTTGAGTTACCACAGGATTAATATGTGGAAATGACAAATTAGGTATTTGATACCTAGAAGAGTTGTTTTATTTATTTTGTATTGTGTTCAAGCCCAGATAGGCTGTGACTTTAATGGCTTTGTAGAAAAAACACTTGGAACACACTGAGACAAAGTCTAAGTGTGTTCCAAGTGTTTTGTCAAGAGGATTATTTGTGGTGTGTACATTTTCAGAATGTGCTTATACTATTTCGACCAAAGTAAAACAATCAAGTAATCTGAAGTTGTCATTAAGTTTTTATGCTATCATTTCACCGGTCCGGTCCACTTGAGAATAGATTTTCCTCCATGTGGCCCCTGAGCTAAAATGAGTTTGACACCGCTGAACTAGAGTGTCGTGAGATGGCAAAGTTCGGACCCAAGAGAAGCAGGAAGAGTTTTAAAAAACAGGGTTTATTCAATTGAATCGAGCAGGAATATGGCCAAAAACCGGACGGAAACAAAAACAATCAGACAAAGAACAAGCAGGAAGACACAGACTAAATACACCGGGGAACGAGACACAGGGGGAAACAATCAGGGCGTGGCTGCAAACAATCAGGGTTGAAACCAACAATCACAGGGAAGGAAGAGCAGGGAAACGAGGAAACGAGAGAGACTTCAAAATAAAAACAGGAAACACTCCAGGTCATAACACAGAAAGCCACTGGCATCGGTAAATATTATCACATTTTCTGATGCGGCCAATATTGGCCAATATCAATGTTCAGACGATCATTTTAAACGCTACTTTAAACCCTTTGACCCTTGATATACGTGGGACAAAGCAACAAGTAATGACACATAATTGTAATGCCTTGTGTGAAATGAGAAAAAAAAGTGAGAATTAATGGAAGGCAAGTCTATCTAGCGCCTCCTTTTGTTATGGTTGACACTGGAGACAACTTGCTGATTAACACTGAGTGGAAGTGAGGAATAAAATCGCTTTTTATAGATTCTTATCCAGAAGGCCTTGTCTGGTCTCGGAATAAAAAAAAAATATTTATTGTTGTTCAAGGGATATAGGTGGGATCAGACAGCTTTGGACTTCTTTGTGTAGCAGCTGGTGGATTAAATTGTGTTTGCAAAGCCTGTCCTGGCCCTGAACTCTAGGAAAGATGAGAAGATGAAATGTCTCACCACATGTTGTACGATCAAATACACAATGGCACATAAGAGGACTCCCACCCGGGGCTTCAGACAATATCAAAGCAAAGAGGACTCTAAGATACGCTGGAAATAGATTGTGCTGAACAAACCTAAATTTGGATGGTCATAAACGGGCACAATATTTATAGTAAAATATACATTTATCATCTGTCTATTTCATACCTTCATTACATAGTGAGCTGGTTTATTTTCCCCTTTTACAAGCTATTGGTTTGCAAGAATTTTGGAAACTAGACCATTTCATATGGCAAAAAGCCCAAATAATAAAAGGATATACAAGCGTATCCCATGCCACTCATTTCCAACATGGTATCATTTGGCACTTTCCCTTTATTCATGACGAGAGGAACAAGCCCTCCTTTTTTCATTACACGGTATATCAGAAGTGCACAGTAAATTGAGTTTCCAGTTTCTATTTTAATATATGTGGTTTGTTTTTTTTTGTCCACAGAGTGCATTGTGAACTGTGAATCCAGGGCTTCTTTTACAGTGAGTAATAGTTTTCTGCAGGGAAAGAGTCCACGTCCTACCAATAAAGTGGTGGAGGTATATCATAGCCCTCATTAAGCAGAGCTATTATGAAGCTGCTGGTGCACAGAACCTCAAGACAGGATGAAAAACCGTCTCTCTGGACTTCAATTCCTCTGGGCTGGGCAAACAATGCAGCTTTCTTCTCGTCCCTTGATTTCTTTTCAGCAGCTTCAATAAAAATGGTTGCATATTCATGCTGTGACATTTCTGTTCAGCAATAAACCATCTGCTCCAGGTCTAGATTTATTTACTTGTTTAGGAAAACCCACAAGAGGATTTCCTGCGATTGATTTTGGACCAAACCGGTTCTGCCGAGTGAAGTCGATCTTCATACTCGCATTCTCTCAACTGACCATAAGAGGGCGACTCCTCCCCCCCTTAACATCTTCAATAACACTTAATTCTTCCGTTTATCAACATTTATTATAAAAAATTCCAGTTAACCCTCTGGAGGCATCAAACACATCAACAATCCTGATAATATTGCCCAAAAGAAGCACATAAGGTAAATAAAATTGGTCCAAGCACAGAACCCAGGGGAACTTCATGACTAACGTTGGCGGGCATCAGCGCTTCGTTTACAAATTGAGATCGATCTGATAAATAGGATTTAAACCAACTTAGTGCAATGCCTGAAATGCCATTTTTTTTTTTTGTCCGCTGGTTCGGGTAGACCTATGTTTATGTTTATGTATGTCTAGCCCCCCCCCCCCCCACCCCCCGAGAAAAATAACCATCACTCGAGATTTTGATCACTCTGCATTGATGTGTATATATCGATGACCGCGAAAAAACCGACAAAGCACAGACGATCCGATCGTGGTAGACAGGGGCCGTGACTTTGTTCGTGGACACCACGTCCTTGCCTGGGCCCGGGTCAATGTGAAGACCGCCGTGCTCAAGAATCTAGAGCAACCGGACAAACACTTCCAGAACTAGGGGGATGTATAGTCATCCAATAATTCCCTATCAGATACTGTTTTATATCCGTTTATAGCTTACTTAAAAAAAGAAAATCCTTTATTTTGCCGTTGACAACTATGATTGGCTACTCACCGAAACTGCACAGGCAAGAGTGGAGAAGTTAATGAAAGAAGAGCACGCTATTGACAAGTACACTGAGGTATAAACAATCACAAAGCTGAAGCCGCATAAATTATGGTCCTATTCTTGCCTTTTTATGGGTTCATCGGATGACCGTCTGTGTCTGATCGACTATAGTTATATAATATATAGTTATATATATATATATATATATATATATATATATATATATATATATATATATATGCAGTCATTTCCACACAGAAACTTTACTTATATGTTGGAGAGGACACCAATGCAACAATAATTGATACATTTTACACCTCTAACAATGTATTGGTTGGTATTATGAAGTGAACATGCATGCGCTGCATCGGCTTCACTTCTCTCCGAAGGAGGCGGGGCCGGCGACGTCTCCGACTTCAGCCGCCTCACACGGACCGCTTACCAGCTGAGAGTTCCTGTTCAACGTCTTCTCTTGATTCTGGATATGACACTGCATGTAAGTACTTAAAGCAGCACCTGCTAGCTATATGTTTACATACATATCAGTAACTATATTACGAGTAGCTTGTATAGCATTTTAAAGGTTCACAAACCATTTAGAGACTATACGAATTGCAGATATTAGGGCTAACGGTTAAATGAGATTGTGGCTGTAATTTAACGCGTTAAATACAGCTAGCTCTACAGGTTTGCTATTTCCTTTAATGAACTGGTGTTGATGAAATACATGAGCCGTATAATTTACCTTTCAGAAGCAATATCTGCGCCTTAAAGAATTCCTCCTGCCGGCGCACCCAGTGAACTTTCTTTATATCGTTACCTACGTTCTTATCAAAGTCCTTGATATCAAAAGATGGGAAAATTTCTTTACAACCGTCCTAGATACTTCACGTAGGCAAACACTGGTATCTCCGGTTGTCTTGGAAATTGAGGCCCGTAGCAACACGAAACTCCGTTGGCGTCTTTTTCAGAGGACAAAACCTTTACCTGAGGTGCCTCTTCAACAGAGTGAACGCTTTTTATACTAACGTTATCTATGATCTAATACATGTTTGCCTATTGAAGTGAAAGAAGGTTGAAGTACTATACCCTTACACTCCACTGCCTGAGCACACTGTACTCTTATGTGACAGATCAGCAGTGATTTTGATCCAAAATTCAGAAGACTCCTCGGAGGTTCACCCAGGAGTTCGACAATAAAACGCAGCTGGAGACGAACCATGGCCCAGAATAAACGTCATTATAGACTACAATAGCGCCATTGTGAGGCTTTTATTGAAATATAAAAACAAAATTGGTATGCTAACATGCTTTGAAGGGGAAAGTGGCTATAAGTGTTCCTGCTAAACATCAGCATGTCTAGTGCCGACTGCTGTGAGAGCAGCCAAAGTATTAAAGATGCCTGACATGTCTAAAGAAGTATCGCTATGCATCGAGGTGGATTAAGTAATGAACCCGCCGTGGCACTGACCACATCATATTCACGTCACAGCGTGGTCCCTGGGAAAAGTTGCAGGCGTGTTTTAAAAGCATGAAAACCGAGGACACGTCACACATAGCCACGTAACTAGGAATGAACAGAATCGGTAAAAGAATGCCACGGCGACCAGACCGCGGTCTCTGAATGCAACGTTTTTCCTCGTGCCAGATGGAAAGCTTTTATAAACTGGACTCTTTGTTTGCTTGTCTTTAAAAAAAAAAAAAATTATAATGCTTACTCACTATTCGGTACAATTGGACCACTTCATTGTTTTAGCCACGAAACTTTAACATGAAACCACTCTGAAGAGATTCTGAGGCCGCACACATAGCTACAACCCAAATACTACTGGGAATTTATATCTAGTCCACTAAGGAAATACATCAGATAAATTCCAGCAGAGTCATCTCAATGACTGACGGGACATTTTAATCCAAGCAATTCCAACTCAAAGATCAAAAGGTCTCGCCGATATCGAAGATCCTGAGTGTTTTGTCGAGGCAAGGCTTCGAATGTCTCCAGAGCTAAGCCAAAGTCAAGGACCATCACCCTGACTGGCTGTGTCTGGTTTTGCACCAGAAAGCCACCGTCGCCACCTGCAAGTGGAGTCAGTCACAAAGTATGAAAATCGGACGGAGCTTCACATTCCGCTAACTATCTGGTGTCCTTACATCTGATGGTCCTGTGGAACCATTCGAGACATCTGATGATGTTGGTCTTATCGGGGTCCAAACATTTGAGCTTCTCCAGCAATAACACCTGTGGATAAATGACAGTATGAAACGGTCATCAGCTTTTTATGCGATTGGACTTGATAGATGGCTCCATGTCCTGAGGAGCAACACGGCGATCATCAGCAGCTCACCTCCCTCGTCTAGCTGTCAAGTGAATTTCCTGGTTTTAAGACCTTCACATCTACCGTCTCTTTAGTGTCCCGCACATTTGTAGACGTAGCCGAAGGTCTCCTGTCACAGGACATTCAGGATCTCACAGTTTCCTGAGATTCTGTCAATGTGGGGTTTATTTGCCATCTCTGAAGAAAAGAAAATACCAACATCAAACGGTGTTTATTCCAATAGCCATCATTTAACATTTTCCTGTCTCAATATGTGTTCTTTGCCAGATGGCCAGATTAGTCGAAACATTGACAGCTTGTTTTTACAATGTCATATTCCACCACTTGGATTCAAGAAGAAGAATTTGCCAATTACACTGTACCTACTTAAACTGTTGATGTTTACAAGTAGTCACCTGTTGGTACTGGTAGGGATGGGTATCGTTTTTGTATTTTTCCGATATTGGTGCTAAACTGGTATCCGAACCGATACTATAAAAAAAAGAACATGATATATAATTGCGTTTTGGAGGCTGGAACGAGCACAAATAGTTTATTATTTATGAATAGATAACATTAAATGAGTTTGACTGGGATTTAAGATTCATAGCTTAATATTGTAGCGACATTGGGTCAGGAAAGCTACGAGACGTTGTTTAGTTATTACCGTTTATTCTGAAAGCAAGTACCAGGCTACTGTGCGCCGTAGCCTACGCCAAACAGTGAACACCGTGACACTTTCTACTCCATAAGCTCCCGGTCAGAGACTCGCTTCACACACAAGTAACGCACAACAACAACATCCCACTTCACTCCCAGAGGTCGCTTGGATAAGTAACAGCTTCCACAGCTACACAGAGGTCACGAGACCTTCACTGACCTCCTGAATAACACATAAATCGAACACTACAGAAATGTAGAAATAGATTTATTTAATGGTGTCCAGTATTTATTTATACTAAAGATATTTTAAGTCCTCCGTACTCCTTTACTCTGCACTTGAATTGAAAATTAAATAATGGACTTCACTTTGCCGTATTATTACTTTTACTAATTTGTTTGGACTACTGTTTATCAAAGCAGTTCATATTTTAGCATACTTTTATCAAATTTCAAAGTGTATTATTTGCCACTTTTTTACAGCTATTGGTGACGAGTTATGTAAAACGCATTTTAATGTAAAAGTAGCATTTGACGAAGCTAAAACTACGGTCGACGATGAGGAAATTAAGTCCACTTTTTTTCTTTTCATGGCAGAAAACAGCCAGATGGAGTCGTGTATCTACATAAAGCCCATATATCACAGTCTTTATGACCAATAGTTTAACCTTTAATAAAGAGGACAAATGGGTACTGATGAGTAAACACATGCCTGTCATTAGTCACGCTGAGCTCATTAGGACTGCATGCAAGATTTAACCTGAATCCCCGACATGAACATATTCCAGCCGGGCAACATTACTGACGTGATTCTGCATCAATATCTGGGATGAACTTGATTCTCTGAGACCCACAAAAACATGACATTGTTTCTGCTGTAATGCTGTATCATCCTAATTTGCCATTAGGAGTCATGATTTTTATTCTAAGCGTAATAAGCTTTCGGTTCCGGTCCTCCCATTGAAAGGCAGCATCTGCTCTCACGTCATTATAAATCAGATATTAGTGATTAGGTATGACTTGTTTAACTTCCTTACACAAGCACAGACATAACTAAAACTAATGTTTTTTTACCAATTAAAGAAAGTGCAGTATTTAAGTAAAAATACAATAATTTATTACCAAATAACTTAGTTTAGGGTTTAGGTAACTGTACTTAAGTACAGCAGCACTTGAGTAAATGTACTTAGTTACTTTCTACCACTTAATAATAATGATGTCATGTATCGTGGGACCAGCTAAGAAAGAAGTTACTCTTTAGCCCTGAAACCGAAGTTAAATACTAAAATGTGGACTTCTTTGCATCCATTATAAAGAAATGTGACACTGTCTCAGATGTACGTGATTTATCCTTTTCGTCAAAGTAATCTTTATTGTCAATTTTCTAATGTTATGAAAATCAAAAATATGTTTGTCTCTTAGTTTTATTAAAGATTTGAAGCCCAGCATTCACACAATCTTTTATTGGACATTAATTATTTGGCTCTCGCATCTGCTCCCAACGATCCCCATCCAGGCAATGAAGGCTGCATATTTTTTATGCGTCTCTAAATAAATGCTGAGCACAAATTTCTCCCGTGATCAATATTTCAGGACATCAACATTGCTCTCTAGTCGTCACATCAATAAAACACGCTTTTGTTGTCTGATGTTGTTTTCCAGTGAGAAAACAACCACAAAAAAACGACTGACTGGAATGAGGTCCGCCGTGTCGGAACAGACCGAGGTCCAGGAAGGTCACGGCAGTTACGAGGAAACTGCTGCCTCTGGCTTTGGCATCTCGTGGTCCCTGGAGGCACCGTCTTATGTCGGGCGCTCTGCCACGTTGGCGGTGTTACCCCACTTACTTCAGTGTAGAAAGTGTAATAGACAGATTGTGGCTTCTCTCTCAGGTGAGTTTGCTTTGCAAGGCCCTCCGAGGTTTCACGGCCCAGCGCCCTTTAATCATCGAGCGTGTGACTGACTGAACTCTTCGCTCTCCTCTGCATGTATTCTTTACATCACTCTGCTCTGACAGACGGCGGTCCTTTCCAGGAGGGGACTTGGCTTTACTACTGACACTTGATGAGGGAAAACATGTTCATGCTTGATTACGAATCTCTCAGTTAAATCTACCGTTAACCCTTTATTGTATATTGTATTTACACATACTGTGAATGTATCGGTATGTGCTGTAATGGTAGGCCTACCCACTTTTTTAAGAATAGAATAGAATAGAAGAAGAATAGAAATATACTTTATTAATCCCCAAGGGGAAATTTGTTGACACAGTAGCACCGATAAACTAAACACAATGAAATATAAATATAAGAAAGAAAGAAAGTGACTGTGCATAAAGTATAGTATGCAAAGTGAAATATAAAATACAACATTTTATGACATGTTATAAAAATGTTATAAAAATAATAAAATAAAATATATATGTATATATACACAACATATATGTAGAAGAAGAATAGAATATACTTTATTAATCCCCAAGGGGAAATTTGTTGACACAGTAGCACCGATAAACTAAATACAATGAAATATAAATATAAGAAAGAAAGAAAGTGACTGTGCATAACATATAGTATGCAAAGTGAAATATAAAATACAAAATAAAATAAAATATATATGTATATATACACAACATATATGTAAATACAGCAATGTTAATTTCCTTTTTTTTTTTTTTGCTGGAACTGATGCAGGAGGTACAGAGTGTCGTTGGCACTTTCAGATAGAAATACTTTTTTAAAATTTAATTATTTCCTTTCTTGCTGAGAGTAAGATGAGACGATTCCTACCACTCTCATATTTATGAGGAGAAATAGGTTAATTGAATGGATAAAGTAATCATTAAAAATGTTCATACAGTAGAGGTACAAAGCAGCATCTACATTTTTTTCTTTTTCTTTTTACGAGCGTGACACCATAAAAGGACCACCGGATAGTTATTAGGCTTTTGTTCTCCGTAGGGTTTAAAGAACTACCGGTACTCTGAACGACTTCAGAATCAGCTGAAGGATATTGTGAAGCTGGTGAGAGGGGAAACTGCCCAAAGAAACACGCATCACACTGGGAGTGCTGGTCACCATCGACATCCAAGATGTGGTCTCTAATCTGAGACCCCGTTTACACGATGGGAAAAGGCATATATTTTCATTCATTTTGGCCTTTCATTTACACAAAAACTGAGGTTTTATCCCGGAAAACGATAATTTCTAAAATCTCCGGCCAAAGTGGAGATTTCTGAAAACTCTGTTTCTGTGTTTGCGAGTGAACGAGGTCAAACTGAGTTTTAAGTTGTCAAACGTCACAGTATGCGACTAAAGATGCTTCACGTCACGTGAGCGTCCTATGGGGACGTATGCGGACGGCGTGTTTACGCGAGTTCATATAAACAGAAACTTTTTTGAAAACGACCTTGTGTGTACAACGTTATTTTTGAAAAAGGAGGGGCAGAAAAATGTGTTTCTGTAAATACCAGACTATGTGTAAATTTGGCCTTATCCAGAAAGGTACCTCAAGCCACCGACTGCAGGGTTGACTACTATCAGTTTAGAAGGCACACTGGATTGACAAATCCAAATAGTAAGCTTTTCCGTATTTTTTTTTACCAGGCATATTGAACGATACAGACTTCCAGTGGCTGGCTCGGCTTCGTTACTACCAGAACAGTGACAACATTCGCAATTGCATCATCAACTGCGATGTTAAGTACGCCTAAGTAGCCTGATCAGTGATCCGGTGTTACAACATTTAATTCAAAAGCTTCCCCTCGCTTTTAGATTGGGGCTTTCTGCCTGAATTTGGTTGGAGCGCCTGAGGGTCCAGCTGGAACAGGAAAGACGAAAACCAACAAGGTTCTAGCCAAAGCTTTGGCCGCCGGAACAATTGAACACTACACACTGCACGGACTTGATTACCTCGCCATGGGCAAAGTAACACCAGCAAGAATGTGTTTTTTTATTCCACGTAATGCACAAAGAAAAACTGAATTTACCGAACCAATCCTCTGGTGAAATTCCTCCTAGTTTTTCAAAGGTCCGTCCTCGTCGGGTGCATGTAGTGCCGCTGCTAGCCATTTTGGACCCTTTAACATATTATTAAAACGAGAAAAGAAAATTCTTTGTAAACGGTACACAGAACAGCCAAAACATACACACACGCAAGTTATGGGTTGTGCAAAAAAAAAAAAAGTGTTTAAAGTATACAAGTAAACAGAATCGTATCAAAATAAACCAGACATGTGTTTCCCAAATTCAATGTTACTTTGAATAAATTGCATTAAATAATCATCAATAAGTACGAACAAGAATAGTCAATCTTCATAAATAAAACATCCTCGATTTAACTTCTACAATTATAATGGGTACCTGTGACACTTCGCATAAACAAGTTAATATTTATGAGTTAATATTCATGAGTTCATATTCATGAGTTCATATTCATGAGTTCATATTTATGAGTTCATATTCCCACATGTTAACACCAGTTCATCATGTGTAAAGAATGCTGATATAAAATATGAAAAGAACCAGGAGTCAATGTGCAAGATCCCAGTTTTAATAATTGGGACAGTCTCCTTCAGTCGAGGCGTGACGATCTCTCCCTACAAGTTTCACCTGTTCCTGTTGGCGTAACAAATGCTTGTGAAGTCGAGTGCAGTTGAGAGGCGCTTGTCTCCAGGGCACACATTACACTTAACTGTTATATTTTTCTCTTTTCACAGATACAAATTAAAGAGGCTGTGATTGGAATGTGGGACTGGAGCTTCAAAATCGCCCATAATTCGACGGTTGGCAACATGCACCTAAGCTATAACATATCCGAGTGTGCTAACATTAGCAATAACGTCAGCTAGTTGGAGGTGTATGCATAGGTTAACCATTAAATTAGTAGCACATTTCCCATATGATTAAACATGGACTTACCTGAAAGTGATGCACGGGCATCATCTCGCAGTTTCTTTCTTTTCCTTTTTTCTGCCCTTGACTCCTGTTTTCTTTTTGAGGCTATTTTCAAAAAAGTTGAAGCTTATTGTCAAAGTTTGTCAGACCACTGAGATGAGAAAGGCTTCTTGTAGTTGGGTCTGACTCTGCTTTGTGTGTACCTGCAGACGAGGGGTTAATTGATGGGTCCATTCATGTTTTTCTCCTGCTGATCTTTTTGTCAAAGTCACTCCCCTAACAAGTGGAAATTAAAAAGTGCATACAAATGTGTAAAATGTATTAATATTCAACATGTCTGACTGGAAGGGAATATTTCTGAAATGAAAGGTCAGAACATCGGTTTGATCTCTGGCATGTAGAACTTTCAAAACTGTACATGGAGGCAGTAATTGGACCCATTATGAGGTACACTGATCAAAAGCCTCCATGCTAATCACAGTCAATTACTTGTGACGGGGAACATGATTGCAATGCTAACAAGTGACTTATCCCAGCACTTGGAATTAGATAATTTATTGCTGACGCAAGCACGTCTAACAAACGATCAAAAAGAGTTCAGTTTCAGTGATAAAATGCCTCAAAACATAACATTTCACTTGTAAGATAGCTTGATAAATTTGTTCTGCACGTTGCAAAGTCTATTACATTATTTAGAGATGGTGCTTTATCAAATCAACTGAAGTGAGCTGTTTAATCCTGAGCTTTCCCCTTCACACTGTTTGTTGCTACGGTAATTTGAGTCTATCCAGCTATAGACTGAGTTATTTCATGAAGTTACAACTCTTAAAATAAGACGTAGTGTTCAGTTGTGTAGATGAAGGAGATAGTGTGTCTGCTTTTATAAAAAGTAGGCTACAGTACCTTCAACCCAATTCATACATTGGAGTTCACAGTCTCCCATAGCAACTGTACTTTCCGGGTCAGATAGCTCATGAAGCAAAATCCATTAAGGATGAATTATTAGTCAATGTATTAAGGATTAAGTCCTATTTCTTAAGTTGCAGAAGCCTATTTTGTGTTGTTTGTATTAATCTCCTCTGAAAGGGTAAATATGAATTAGTCCGTAAACTGTTATCTGTGGTCAGTCCTTACAATTCAGTGTGGTAGAACTAAATAACACAATAGCTAATGTACTTTCACTAAATACCGATAAATCTTTGTTGTAGCACTAAACAAACCCAAACACCCCTCATTCATGTAATATGTAGAGATACTGAAAATGCACAAAGAAAGTATAAAGCAGCTGCTTAAAGGTTTTCCTAAAATCACCAGATGACCATTTATGTCTGTGTAACACAAACTTAATTATGCATGATTCACTTGAATTAAGTTGCCCTGCTTGAGAAATATACAGAACATAACACATAACAATAATAATGAGAATCAGAAAACCTCCTTGACAACACAATTAACACCATCAGCCATGAATATCTTACAAACACGTGTTTTCTTAATATCTAGGAGGATTTGTTTCCTTCGAACAAGCACAGATGGGAGTAAACAAGTCTAGTTTAAGTTTCAGCGTAGGCTCAGACACGCTGGGTACCATCACAAAGAGCTTAGTCGGCTAATGAAAGTGAACAACAGGATTAGCGTTGTTGACGTTAACGTCTCCAGTCAGAATTATTCTGTCAAGGTCTGTAAATTGCATTGTCAAAGCAGATTAGTTAACTCTTCTGAAGAATCCGGATTCGGCTCTAAGTTTCCTGTAATGGTAAAAATATATTTTGAATTGATTTGAGAAACAAAGACACAGGAATGTGGAGATGGAGAGAGAGAAAGGATGGAAAACATTCCTGCAATGCAACCCTCTCTGCTGGTTTTGGGGTGTGAACCAGACGTAAACAAGTCTTCTCTGGCATCGTCTATAGGGGTGACTTGTGTTTATGTTTCGTTATGTGGCGTGAACACAGGTACACACTCCCCTGGGGTCATCTGTGGGTTACGACTTGATTGAAAACTTAAACTCTTCTCCCCAAAACATAGAAATCTTCTACAACAGTCCAATAGGACAAGTTTGAAATTCAAAGTATTCCAAAAAAGAAATAACCTACAGATCGACGTGGGCTTTAATGGACCTTTGACCAAGCTTTGAAACTACTGCTGCAACGGGACAATGCATCAACCTTGAATCTGTTCATGTGTGTATATCTTCTCTACAATACTTTCTTTATTTAGGGATCAGAATGTTTCATGCTGTATTCAAAGTTCAAAATGAAATTCATTTTGCAATATCTATTCCCAAAAGCCTGCTTCCAGCCCACATTTCAGTTCAACACAACTTGGTGTTGGTGCTTATTGAACACAATTTTCCCAGTTAGAGAAACTACCTACCAATCAGGGCTTTGTAGGTGGAATAAAGAAAACATCTTTCCACCTCCACCCCCACCCTACCCCCCACCGACAGAAATCGGTTATAGAATTAACATGATACTGTATCAGATGATGAGATAGAGCAAAATATTGGCAATGTTGTCTGATTATCAAGCTATACCTTTAAGACCTATTATAAATCCAGGGATGCAAAGTTGTTACAGTTCACAGGCAAGGTCTCTTCCCAGGGCCGTGACCCTCGTTTCCTTTACCTACACTTCAAGAAGACACTGGATGACAATGTGAAATGCTGCTGTTAGACTGTTGGAAAGAAACAAGGAAAATAAAAAGCCCCATTCCCAAGCGTGGCAACCCAGAAGCATGCTGGAACTGCTTCACTGAAGGCCAGTAAAGTCTATCAGAATCTTTAGGTCTTCCTCAGACCACCAGCGCCCCGGCTAAATAGAGCAAGAGTTAGCGTTTGTTTTGTTGAGATTGCTCAGATACCGGCGAGAAGATGAATTATGGAACGAGGAATCCAGTCGGGATGAAATTCTTGCCCAAAGAACCCCCCGTTTTGTTTCCCTTTCAGGCAGGAGGAGCGCACAACTGATTTAGGTAAAAGCCGGGCTTACATATATTCTATCGTCTACCAAGCCACGGCTTTTTAAAAGACTATATTCCGCTTTTGAAGTATGTTTACTTGTTACTCCCGTTATTTCCTTCTGCTAGAAACGGAGGTGAAGAACACGAGGAGCAAACGCCAGCAGGGGAGATTTTAATAGAACAGAATTATGACTGGCGTGTTAAACTGGATGCCAAATTACTCGGAGCACACAGGCCAAATGAACGGATGCTGACAGCAATGTAGCACTTAAAAGGCGATCTTTTAAAGGGAGTCCAGGCGCTCATCATTCCAGACAAACTTCACAACGAACAATGAGGGCGAAACGGCGCCTTTGATCTGTTTGAAAACCAAATATTCTCCAAACACACAAACACAGAATCCCTCAGGACCGTTAGCTGCTCACTACCGAGTAGCTTTTCGACCGGTAGGCGGCAGAGAACGTCATCTTTGCTTCACTTCTTCAACTGATTTGAGCAGTTGAGACGACTGACTGTTAGCTGTCCTGCTGTTATCGCAGTCCGTGAAGCGGCTTTTGTGGTTGGTTAACACGTCTAACAGCGCCGCTCACAGCGGGAGGGCCTCCTGCAGAATGGATTCAGGGGGAAACCGCTGGTTATTGTTTTGCCTGCTTCTCGTTGCCAATTATAGAGAAAATACTGGTCATTTTAAACATTCCGGTAGCGTTTAAACTTTAATCATTTCCTTCGGACGAAAGATGTCGTTGGACGAAGGGGAGGGAAAGTCACAAATCATCATCTTTATTGATCTCTCGGTCAAAAGATGTGGAGCTGATTTACTGGGAAATTGACCTCAAAGCAGTTTCACTAATTGTTGAGGAAACCACAGAGGACTTATCAGGTCAGTAAAGAAAATCTAAAACGTCGCCGAGACAATAATGGCTAAAAGAAACAATGAAGTGGAAGACAGACTTTAATGATAATACTAAGACCCCGTTTACACGATGTGAACACGCATATATTTTCATATGTTTTGGCCTTTCATTTACACAAAAACTGAGGTTTTATCACAGAAAACGATCATTTCTAAAAACTCCGGCCAAAGTGGAGATTTCTGAAAACTCAGTTTGTCAAACTGAGTTTTAGGTTGTCAAACGTCACAGTATGCGACTAAAGATGCTTCACGTCACGTGAGCGTCCTATGGGGACGTATGCGGACGGCGTATTTATGCGGGTTCATATAAACAGAAACTTTTTTGAAAACAACCTTTTGTGTACAATGTTATTTTTGAAAACGGAGGGGCAGAAATATTTGTTTCTGTAAATACTATGTGTGAATGTGGCCTTTAGTCTCAGATTTTTTTAAATCAGTCATCAGAAGGACAACGCTGATGCTCCTTGATTTCAAATCTATTGCATTACCTGTCAAGAGTTCATTGATTTTGAGGAATATTATGCTGCCTATGCCGATATTAAAAACTCCATTCAGCTCCACGGCACACATTCAAGTCCGCAGCAGGTTACAGCTCAGGTAACTGAAGCAGACCAATCCGGCTGAAACTACTAGGTCTGCATTCAAAGGCATCGCACCGAGACGAGAGGTGAATGGGCTGCAGAGGAGACGTCCACTCTAAGTGACAGGAAGGGCGCCAAGCGCACTCCCCCGGTGCCTCTGGAGCGCTCTCGCTGACCGGCAGCGGCATATCATTTCTGTCCATTTATTCTCAAGGAGGATTTGGCGTGACCCACAGATGGTGGGAAGTTGTATGCCGGTCAGTGGAGTGCAATTTGAATTAATTAACCCTCCACTTGCACCATCTACAACATGAAATGTGAAAGGGAACTTGGTTTTGAACTATGAATCTTAATCGCTGTCAAACATACCCGTGTGATCTTTGAGCGATTGCTCTGTTGGGAAAACCTCCATCATCTTTCCCTGACATTTAAGATATATAACGGCGACAATAACGTGACTTGGTTATATATATATATATATATATATATATATATATACGGTTCAGATGTGGCGATTTCCGCAAATCAGCCAGGGAATATAGTGTGCTTAGACATTATTAGTACGTATGCGTTGTTTTTTTGTTTTTTTCAAAATGTGTTTATTTGATTTTTTTCCTTTTTTTTCCTTCAAGAAGGAACAAGTTACAAATACATTAAACATAGGAAACTTGCTACCAGAGTATAATAAAATTAAAATAATGGTACAAAACAAAATAAATGATATAAAATGCGTTGTTGTTGTTAACGTATGCGTTGTTGAATTTACAGTAGAACTGCTTGTATCTATGGAAACAGTCGTATGCGGGGACAGGTGGATAATGTTCCCTCACATGAAGAAAAAAAAAAAGATTTGCTTTGGCCCACGGATCAAATGTGGTGTTCTTTGGCAAAGTGTGTGTTGTATATGTGATACATAACACCACTATACAAAATGGATATGTTGTCTGCAATATCTGTTTACCGGCTGATTATGCAGAAGCAGCGTGGGCTAGGTGTTGGGCCCGATAGACACACTTTCTGCAGACTCGCAGGCTATAGGAGGAAAGGCATAAGTGTTGGATTGTGAAAGCCCCGAAGGTGGTCGTCAAATGTTCTTCCTTGTCCCTTCCTTTTTTTCCCCATCTGCCTTTTCATGTTGCATGTATGATCTGTGATTCTGAAGGTGGAAAAATGGGAAGAAATGTCATCCAGGACCATAATGTGTGCTATCATGCAAAATAATGTATACAGGAGGAAATACAGCCCATTCAGAACTCGTACAAAAGTACACAAATAAAATAAAAAAACACTTAATTGAAATGATAAGGGCACTTGCGAATTACACGATAATACATTATGTAAACCATATTTTTGGGTTTCATTTTCACCTCATAACGTAAGATCTTTTTAAATAGCTTCTTTTTTTTCCTTACAAAATATACACCAAAACACCTTTTCAGTAAATATTTTTTAATTTGTATTAAAATGTAGTTATGTTTACACTCATTAATATCCATAATGGACAAGTGAAAACAGGATGTTGAATTATTTGTTTACAAATGTACTTAAAAGAAAACCGAAATATATAAGACCCTTTGGTATTCGACATGATTTGAACCGTCAGACTTCACCTTGCAGTTCATCTTCCAACTAGAATCAGCGCCGCGTGCTCGTCTGCCTCGGGCCAACCACTCAAGTTGTGGTTTACCTCCATTCGCCCCGTTTTCTAGATATGCACCCACTCTGCTGATCTACGGGTCTTTTCCCTCAGAGGCACCTTTTAACGTTAAATAGGCACCGTTACAATAAAGTCACACCTGGAGCATTTTAGTCATTGGCCCCAGTGTCTTGATCAAGGATATTCACGTGCCACTTTTGTCTAAACATGTGCCCCCCATTGGACACCGATGCAAAGCATTGGCGTTACCACTGGAACAGCGTGTCGGATGAGAATGGCTTTGCCTGGCTGCAACTAATAAGATAATATAATAAGATAAGATATTCATTTATTAATCCCACAGTGGGGAAATGTCAGGATCACAGCAGCAAAACACAATACTAAATACTAATACTACTACTAAAATACTAATACTAAATTACTAAATACTAATACTAAAAAATACTAAATACTAATGCTAAAATACAAAAAAATACTAATACTAAAAAATACTTAATATTAATACTAAAATACCAAAAAATACTAAATACTAATGCTAAAATAAAAAAATAAAAAATATATACTAATACAAAAAAATACTAAATACTAAAATACCAAAAAATACTAAATACTAATACTAAAATACTAAATACTAATACTAAAATAAAAAATAAAATAAAAAATAATGGTGCCATTTCATTCAAACAATATATGCATATGTTTATTAAGGAAACATATTCCATCAGGAAAATACTGTTTATGCAGCCTACTGTATATATTCATATAGAAGGGTGTATTCTCGCACTTGGTTAAGTACTGCGTATCAATTTACTCACTTTAACCTTTACTTGCAATGGAAAATTGGTAAATATACACCACTTTAAAATACATTCAACTCATAGTTGAATGTATTTCATCATCGGCGTGATGGCAGTGAGCCACCGTGGAAGGCTCAGGTTTGAGCACCGCCAGCAGTTTGGGTTTCAGCTCAACAACTCTTGGTTGGACACGTAGGCCGGAGGCACCACAGTTCGGACTGAGGACAAGGACCACCTGCTCTCCCCGCCCGAGCCATGCGGTCCGGTCTACCCGCGAGCAAAATACAAAATATAGATTTTGCAATCTCACAATGTAGCTACTTAATTGTTAAGCTGACTCTAATGTGCACAACTAGTCGGGATCGGCTTCAGCCAGCCCCTCCGTGTAAAGCTTACACTTCACACCGGTGTCTCCGTATCGGATGACGAATGAGTTTGGTGCCCAAACGTAAATATAATTTGTCATTTTGCAACACATTTTGTAAGAATGGGCAAAGTTCCATGAACTGCGAGACAACGCGTGACATATTTCTTTTAGATGAATGAGAAGTGCCGCCTCATGTCCTGGAGCCTAATCTATCCATGTCACACAGACGACAAATAATAATGCAACATGCGATGTCAAGAACTATGGGACAGGGACAGAGCTCAACATGTCCATAGATCACATTTGAATTACTTTACCTCACTTCACAGTAATTATATTTTCCCATCCATTTATGTTTAGAAAATAATTCAGCTTTTACCCGAAAGCTGCTTGATCTTTGAAGTTGTGAGAGTTGTTTTTTTATTATAATTACACAGTATTTACCTGCCCGAGTTTGAAACCTTGAAACCAGAAAAATAATGAGAGTAGAAATGTGTACTGCGAAAAAGTTTCCCCCGGTGGCGATACATTAAAGGTAATTACATTTTCTATCCTGGCAGGTGAGAAATGACCCACAGCCGTCCACCACGATATAAAGTCTATGATGCTAATATAGGTTCTATTGTTTAATAAAATACCAGCTTAAAAAGGTATTTTCGCGAAGGCGTTTCTTTCATCATCATCGAAGGAGCAAAGGCCCATTATTATCACAGGATTATGTGTTGCCATCATTCCCCGGCATCGCCTACATAAGCCGAGGGCTGTAAAAAAAGAGAAACGGTCTCTAAAGGGGGAGATATACAGCAAAGAGGGCTTCACGTGACAAATGAGGAGCTTGGCCCGCGCTTGTTTATGGCTACTTAAAGCCGTCAGTTGGAGATGATAAAGGGTGACCGCTTGATTAGAAAGTGTTAGATTGGTCCGGTCCTTGTGACCCGCGACAGGCTCAGAGGTGCGTGGAAGGAGCTCGTATCGCCCCTGAAACCGTTTTCTTCTTAAGAAGTGAGCCTGTGTCGGCTTTAATGTGTTTTTAAATAAGCATTACATTTTTTTATGATACGAGAGATGCTGAATTGGTTGTCCTACTTCCCAAGTCATTGTCCAATGAAAGGATTCAGAAGGGAAAGCAAATTGCCAGATGGAAAAGAGAAAAAAAGGAAGAGAGAGATGAATATAACTGGAGGTAGCGTGTAGCTCTTCTGGGTGATAGGTGAAGAAATTGATAAAAAAGGAAAAATCAATTTAAAAAAAAGAAAAATCAATTTGCAATCACCTTCATTACCATATTATGACCTTTACTTGGACGAATGTGTTCACTAAAGCATGTGAGGCGTAGGTTGGCGCAGGCTCTCTATTCAAATTGTCTTTTCATTTAAATAATTTAAATCAAAAATATTTATTTTTTGAACATGATAAACATTTAGAATGAAAACATATGTGTGATTATATATTTAATAGCCTCATCCCATTACATTGTACATTTATAAAAAATTCTACATGACGGGCTGGTTAAAGAAATGTTATGATTGTGAAAATTAATAGACGTGCGGCTGCAGCATAAATACGGTTACATCACAGATGTTCCATATTCAACGTATTGCTTCAGAATTTCAAATGGCTTATCTGCCATCTTCTGTATTAAGTGAGTCCTCTGCTGCAATGCAGTTAGCAGTATAGTTCAAAGACTGATAGGCACTCCCAGCCCTTTTCTCTCTCTTCTTCTTCTTCTTCTAAATTGCTGCCGCGGTGCCATCTTGTTAAGTGGATGGTTAAGTATCGCGGTCTCGCTGAAAGCGTGTTCTGTTGGTTGATGGACCAGGATTTGCTGAGAGATCGGGTGCCACCAGATATTACCAGCAGCAATCTCTCCAGTTTGATCACAACTCAAAGGGCCACCCGAGTCTTCACTCGGAGACTGTTAAAAAAACGACAGAGGAAAAAAAAAAGAGAAGAAGAATATTAAACTCTGCTGTCGTTCCTTTTTTTGCTGTGGGGAAAGCAGCCAAGTCTCGAAAAATAATCTTATAATAAATATAAATGTGTGCCCTTGCTACGGTTTAACAAAAGTTATATAAGCACTGGAGGCATGTGAATGGCTTTTCTGCTGCTAATGTATTAATCACCAGCTTAATTAGTTGTATTTCATCATCATTTAAAGGGCATAGCCTCTCTGCTTGATGAGTTTGGGATGAATAGATAATGCACCTTAATAGCCTCCATTCACTTAAAAACACCCTCTAGAGTAAAAGGACCGGTCGCACAGCAATGTGGAGGGAACAGAGGAAATAATCTGATGTTTGTCTTCTTAATATACTTGGATTTTGCTTGACTTCCTTTCAGGGTGATGGCCAACAGGAAATGGGTGGGTTGAGCCACACATCCAGATTGCCTTTGAACAATTACTGGAGATAGCTGCGAGTGGATTACCAGCAATAACCGGCCTCCTCTGGCTCAGATCAGCCGCCTCCTTCATGGCGTGTCCACGTTTATGTGCCGTCGCTGTCTTTGTTATCTCATTTTTATACCATCTGGAAACTATGAAACATCGACTGTATCCAGTGTGATATCTCTGTACATGCATTCAGAATGGGTGGATGTACGTTTGATAAGATGGAAGAGATGTTGTGATAATGGAACTATGGTGGCAACCAGGGCGCAAAATATTTCTTTTTTTGTCCACCAGCTATAGTGAATGTTTACATTTTATAGTGAGTAAAGTACATTAACAAGCTACTTTTTTCCATCACATTTCCCCAGAGCCGAAGATGGCATACAAAAATGTCTTAAATCTTAAATAACAAGTTTACTGTAAAAAAAAGAAAAAAGAAACAACCTGAAATGGACGTCTGAGAAGCTGAAACCAGAGACGTTTGTCTTGAATGATTCATTTATGTCCTTTTTAATGTTCAAATTTGTTTCGCAAATGGTTCCCAACTAGTGATGATTTGTCGTTTATTAGTCGGCACAAACACATCTTGATTATATCTTTCTGGTCTCTGGAACACTGTAATTTGATCGCTGTTAGAACTCCCATTCCCCGAGCTGATCACACGGAAAAGGAAATATTTTAGATCTGCATTATGATAATTATATTGACCACTGCGGGTTAATGTCCGATGTCATAAACGGCGAGCAGATGTCACACACACCACCGGGCACAGTGGCGAGCAGCTCTCTCCGCGGCTGCAGTTGCCGACTGCTGGGAAGAGGAGAGAAAGTCCATTTGATGTCGGACGCCGTGTTCGGAGCGCGCTCCTTCCCACTTCCTAGACACTGCCAATATGACAGCGGCAGGTCCTGTTCCTCTGAGCCCCGCTGCACCTGTTCCTTTACAACCGTGACCGTAAAGATTTGGGAGAGCCGTTTGTCTCCGGAGCCTCATTACACTTTAATACGTGGCACGGGCGCATATTTAAATTGGAGAAATCTGATTTAATTGCAGGTATTCCCATGTGCAGTATTTCCTCAATGTTTTCTTTCGGATATTTGGTCAGTTGCTGACATATCGTCTATAATTTAAAGGGGACATATTATGAAAATTCCGCTTTTTTAGTGCTTAATGTGGGTATCTGGCATGTTACCCAACACACGAATTCTGGAGAAAAAAAACACTCACGCGGCTTGTTGTGATTCCTCTGTGTCAGAAACGATATGCTTGAGTGCGTCGAATGGGATCACGATCTGATTCTACGTAGATTCCGAACCATGCCCATGTAGGGAGTCTGGCTACGCCCCCCCCCCCCCCCCCACACACACCACATAAACACCAGGGTTCCTCGCACGGCAGAGCTCCCACAAGAAGGTGGACCCTAAGGAAGATACCATTTCCAAAACGTGTAAGGGGTAAATACTAGTTTGTGAAAACCCTTGTGAAAAGACCCTCCGGTCACCGTAACTTATGGCGCCAGACGTTAGGGTGGTCAGGCTGACCAGACGTCCTCTTTTCCCGGACATGTCCTGTTTTTAAGACCTAAAAAATGTGTCCGGCAAGGATTCCAAAAACGTCCATGATTTTGCTTTGTCGGATATTTGTGTTTCTCTGGGTTTTAACAAACTAGTATTTACCCCTTTGGAAATGGTATCTCCTGAGCTCTGGCGGGAGCTCTGACGGTTTAGAGAACAGTCATTGGTCAACCCATCTAAGGGTTGCCAGATACACGATAATTATCCTCCAAATAATACAACCATTTTGAGCCTTTGGTACGATACTTCACCATCTCCAACCTGGCAACCCGGAGCACCTCGCCCACTCAGAACAGGTCAATCTGTGGGGAGGTGTTTCTGACAGGGTACAAAGGCTGTTTGAAATAATTCTTGTGGTATTTTGACCAAAATATGTTACAAACATTACATTAAGACCCCAAGGAACCATATCAACTTGTGGAAAGATGGGCATAATACCTCCCCTTTAACTCTTATGTTGGCTACGCATGCATCACATTCAACAATAATTGTTGAAACTGGTTTAGCAAATACAAAAAGAATACGTTGAGGAATTTTTCTAAATCAATTTGCACAAAATTTGTAATTGTGTTGTTTGAGAGTGAAAAATAAAATGTATCATTTGATCATTTTAGGTCAATAGAATTGTAACAGAAGATAACACTCTGGATGGATAGTATGGAGTTCATAAACATTATGATATGAGGTAATCCTGCCAGTCAGATTTGGGTTTCTGGGTTCAGCTACAAATAGTTGCTGAGTCACAATGGAACAATGACAGCCTCGCATTCCTCACATCACCCCAGAGCCTTTGTCATCCCCTCTCTGAGGTAGCCTCGCCATCATATAGTTCTCATATCTAGCTAAATGAAAAAAAGACCTTCAATG
This sequence comes from Liparis tanakae, assembly GCA_036178185.1. Taxonomy (NCBI): domain Eukaryota; kingdom Metazoa; phylum Chordata; class Actinopteri; order Perciformes; family Liparidae; genus Liparis; species Liparis tanakae. The sequence continues at coordinate 5,531,963 of CM070097.1, forward strand.
GATGGAAAATAGTCGGATATTCAATGACAAAATGGAAAATTACTGAATTAAGTCTGGATTGACTATAATACGTTATGATATTATATTCTATGTGTTCTCCCTTTTTACCACCTTCTCTTTTTCAGCCGCGGTCCAGCTGGATTTATGTTCACCTGGTGAATAAAAATGCACTGAACCCATTCGAGAAAGAAAATATGTTTTGCCAGAACACATTGATCAAAAGGCCTTATGTTACACACATATGGAGCCGCGCGCCGCCGCTTGATAACTACACAATAAAACATTCCTGAAAGCCGAGTTTCTTTGTGTTGTTAAAGGTAAAAGAGGGGGTTCATCTACATGCCGTCTTTACAGGACACCATTTTCACTATGATTGCAAATGAAGGAAATATACTGCCATCTTCTGGATATCTACAGGGGAAAAAAAGCCTTACCTGGATTCCAGTAGAAGCCAAATGATTAACAGTTTAGGGCAAAATGGTTGCTAGGAACCAGAGAAAAACCTGCTGCTGGGGAAATATGTATTCTACTTTTAGAACAAAACATATCCTTAAAAGGTCAAAACAAATGCTCCTGATCTTAATACTCTACGTGCCTTAGTTGGGTTTGTTCTGTCAATCAAATTAATGAGAACAGTGACATTCAGTTGGAGGACACATTGTGCATGGTCAACCAGAAGTTATCTTCGCTTCATGTCCTACAGCTGCAGACGTTAATTCATTGTTCCTTTCTTTATTCCTCTTCTTTCATATCCTTTCCTGTCCATGTTATACAGAGAGTCTGGCAAGTATATGAGTTCTCTTACAATCTCTTGAATGTGTTGAATACATTATATGACTAATAACATACTGGGTTTCCTGTTCTGTGTTTCATATTCATCTCTTTAGCATCATCAGAATCAGAACCTTTTATTGCCATTTATGTTTTCACATACAAGGGGTTAGTCATGGCGGGTGGTGCGACAATAGACAATAACATTTACTACAATCACAGTGCGAGAATTAAGAATATAAATATAAGATAATGTGAGATTATTTGACATATGTGTACCATTACATAAGAACCAAGGCATGGGATCTTCAATAATTATGAAATAGAGGCAGATTTTGATGGCAAAGAGCTGATCGACGTGTTGAAGTAAACCCAAATTAAGCAAAGGCTAGCAACTTTTTAACGCTGTCTAGACTGGAAGATGTTTGTATAATAAAGGGACTTTGACTGAAATAGTGTGCAGTACTTTGGAAGTATACTATGTCATGTACTACAGAGAAGGATATATCCTTATACACCTCATCTCTTAGGTGGTTGATAAGAAATCTCAAACACGACCTTTTCTGGAATCGCTTACGTATTTGGCGTTACATTTTTTATGTGATTTTTCTTCAGAGTCCAATTTAGAATGAAGAATTTACCAACATTACAACTGCATATAAAGTGTTGAAAGGGTTTTTGAGTGGGGCTGAAGTATTCCTTTAAACTGAAATATAAGGCGAATAAAAATGGCAACAAAATGTTCAGATACGTAAATAAAAATGTGATGGTTGCCGCCTACTTTTACAGTATTATATGCAATAGCTTACAACTTAGTTGGGAAAGCTGGTTAAATGTTTCATTCCTTTCTGATTATTGTAAGAAAAACCATGTCCTGGTTTAAAAGACGTTTGTTGTAGAACAGCAAACAAAGTGCAAAAGCTATAATGTTTTTGTACTGTTGGTGCCGTTGTTTGAAAGGCATGAATACAAAGGTTAATCGGAGGAAGGAAACAAACGTGACGACGTCCGCTTTTCAAAATAAAATGTTGACAAAGGGTCAGATAAGCATATTGTTCCCACCCTATCTAATTGGGATTATTACGACCAATATTGAAATTGCTATATTCCTGAGACATTAGAGAACATTTTAATTTATACATCACCACTTTCCACTGAAATGTGATGATGGTGCGATTGCTGCAGGTATCTGTACCAAACAAAGATAATTATAATAATAATGCATTTCATTTTTATCGCACTCTTCCTCTAAAGAATCTGAGTGCCACACAGATAGTAAAAACAAATAAAACCGATTAAAACATAGTTAAAGCAACCCATAAAAATAAATAAAAAAGAAGAATGTAATAGCTGACAATAATTTAACTCAAGGTAAAAAAAAATGCCTTCCTGAATAAAATTTTTTTTAGGCCAGTCTTAAAAGAGTTCAGTGTCTGAGTTTCCCTCAGGTTGTTTAAAGATGTTACTTTAAGCCTGTAGAATATGATGTGTAGCCCAGGACATCTCTAATAGTCCTGGGCGAGACCATATTGCCATTTTGATAACATATTGATCAGCTGTGCAACAATAGCTGGTGGTAGAGGTTTAGTTACAATTCAACAGAGCCAAGAAACACTATTCTAGCGAGTTACAAATTCAGAATACAATCAAATTTGTGTGTCTCATATGAGATGCATTATTTCCCAAGTCGTCACTGAGTATCACATGTTCAACTCCATAAGCCCTTCAAATCAAAGCCTCATTTGTTTGGTTCTTTTGTGGACACCAGATCTGGTCTCATCTCATCAAATCAAATCTCATCAAAAATAGCTTTTCATTACCAACCAAAGATGTCTGGTCTGTTCTGGTCTGAAGCCCAGAATAATAAAAAAAAAGAATATATAGTATACATTCCTCCCACTGCCTTTCTTAGCAAAGGCCTAAACAAGGCAATGCACACCTTCCATATGGCAAATCCTCTTATAGGGAGATGGCAACATAAAAAATATGAGTGTCAAACACAGCGCCTTCATTGCTTTCTTCTCCACATTCTGCTGTGAAGTCACTGTGAATTATAGCCACCCGTGGCCCATCAGCATTGCAGTGGGCATGTGGGAGGCAGCTGATGTATATGTAATCCTGCTCTTTGAGTAGAAATGCTCTGAAGCAATGATGAAAGGGTGACAGCACATGGAGTATAACGTATGATGGAGGGGCAGGCGGCTGTAATAGGGTCTGATTATAACAGTGCATGGGCAGGAAGTCTGATCTTACAGTTCAGGAGACAAAGTAAAAGCATCTACATTATCACTAAACATCAACGCTATGAATTTCTCAAGAGCTAGACGATAAATCAGATTCCCCTGATTCTATTGAGGGGTTTTGATTGTTATTTGAATAGCACCCGCCCAGGCCGCCAGCGTGCCTTCTATACATTAAATCAAACAATCGGTAAGCTAACATAGAAACCTCAAAACCATCTTATCAAACTCAAACAGTCAAAGAATAAAGGTTAGGCCAACAGGGCATTCAATAAATGTGTATCATATATTGTAGATAAATAAGTACCTGAAAGCAATTCTATAAAAAAATACTTTACTGATGGTATAACACATAAATACAAGCTTTTGAAGATGCCTATACCTCAATCTTCATAAGGATAGTATGAATGACAATGAGAAACCTTTCTTGTCTGGGTGGTATTCCAGAAGATATATTGTTTTCTGGCCACAATTAGGTTACTAACTACTATGCTATAAAAATATATTTTTACCCAGTTTAACCCAATCACTAAGTCCCGCCCCTCACTGCTTCTCCGTCAAGCGGTGATGGACCAGCACTGCTGCATAGGTCTTATCTCATGTTTAGATTTTGTTTTAATCAATGTCAGACTGAAAACAGACAGAAGGGCGTACAATATGCGGTTGAAGGATATGTCCAGGTTATCAAACTGATACCGCAGCAACAACAAAAAATCTATACAAAGACAAAGCTAGAAGCTTAAGCCTACGGATCACAGTAAACCTCGGCATCAACTGGCAATTGAGAGAAAAGACAATAAGGAAACAGCATTGTTCCTGTAATGCAGGGTCGGTCTTTATTTACTGTTACCATCATTAAAAAGTCAAATGTGGATACATTCAGTAGCTTGCATAGCAAATGAGTTATAACGCTAGTTAAGTACTCTACTAACTACACTGCAAAAATTCAGCCTCAAAAAACAAAGAAGAAAAGTAACAAAATGAGGGAATATTACTTGAAATAAGCCAAATTATCTGCCAACAGAACAGGGAAATTTGACTTGCCAAGATTTATTAAAACAAGTGAAATGCTCCAACATTAAAACTGCCTTGTAAGAAGAAATATCTTGTCAGTCAAAAAACAAGCATAGATTGCCTTAATTTGAGATATTTAATTTTACTTAGATTTTAATTTTTGCAGTGTAGCTTTGCGTTTCTTTACATTGAAACACAGTTTTAGAAACATCCATCTATTTCCAACCAACCGGGTAATGAGTGTTAATACAAAACGTCCTCCAGGTACAACGTTTAACCTTGACTACGTAGAAATCCACCAAACCAAAGTCTGAAAAAGAAGAAAGTCTGAAACGAGAACAGATCAATTCCAAAATCGAATCAATTAAATTCCATCTAGAAGAAGAATCACCTGTCAAAGACTCCTGCAATAGAAACATATAGCTTAGGTCTATTGGATAGCAGCATAAAGGTAAATGACAAAGTTTTGGCGGCTTGCCTGGATGTATTTAAATCCTCATCCTTACTGAACACACTGGCTTCGTCTTCTCCTCGAGAAGCTCGGCAGTTAAACGTCACACATTGTCTTGATGAGAAAAAGAGGCACTTGTAAAAGGTTGTCCACTTTCTCCTTTATGTTTCATTGGTTGTATCGCTTCATGTGTCACTCCATCACACTAAATCCGTCCCGGGTGTATTACAAAGTGTTTCCTCCATGTTCCCAGGGTATAAACTCAAAATGGAGTGAGTCAGCATTAATGCCTCAGGGTTGTGTTTACTGAGATTGTCTTTGGTTTTAAGAGCTTGAGTGTTTACATATTGTTATTACTTTGCTCAAATTTGAGAATTAACAACAAACGGCTCTCATGCAATCATTTCAGATATTCTTAATGTTCTGCGGCTTGTTTGTGTTTTGTGGATTTAGAGCATGGCTAAACATTGTGTAATAGCGATGTTCGTTTCTTGGTGACTTGCAGGGAAACATACCAACAAAACCTGTGTAGCTTAGCACAGTGGTTCTCAAATGGGGGTCCGCGTACCCCTGGGGGTATGTGAAGGCACTCCAGGGGGTATGTGAGATTTTTTAAAAATCTATTTAAAATTAGCATCCATTAAAAAATCCTTTAAAAAGTTATTTAATAAATATTTAATAAAATACAAGTGTAAGTTCATAAACTGAATTGTATATTAAGTAGGACATTTTATTTAATTGACCTAAAAACCCAGAGTATTACTAAATATCTTATAAATAAATAAATAAACTATTAATAAACAAGCTTATTAATATAGTGTTTGATTTAAATGCAAACCAATTAATATATTGTTTGATTGAAATCCAAACCACATTTCTTTTCAGTTTTAAGGGTATGATTTATATATTTCATAATTTTCCTCATTATCAACCCAGGTTGTTCCTGAGAAATGTTATATATTTTTTAAATATTAGCTACATGCTACACAAGCTATACTGAAGACATACTAGCACTGCCTATAACTTGGTGCTTTTGGTTTTCAATGATTATAATTTAAGATCGACCTCGTCGTAGGTGGGCTGTTGTACCCGTTTAATCGCCATCACCGGTGTTTCGTTCGGCCACAATATTGTTTTTTGCAAAACATTCTTTACCATCATAAACACAAGCTTTGGCACACACACACAAGGACGAGGGAGCTACAACACCATATGAACTACGTCACCCCCACACAGGGTCGGCTGTCGCTCAGTGGGGAGCGTGGTTGTCCCGTAACCACAAGGTGCCCGGGTCGATCCCCGCTCTCCTTGGGAAGAGTCCATGAGCAAGACGCTGAACCGACCAAATGCTCCCTGGCCCCTTCACTGCCCACTTCTTCTTAATAACTAATGTCAAATAGCCCAGCGGGGAAAATTAAAGTTTAGACAGTCTTCTGTCTCGTAGCGCAATCGATTGTTTCAAACGACTGAACTGCAGCGGCTCGTACACTTGTGGCGTCCTCAGACAGCTTCGCTGCTGCGAGCCCTGAACACATAATTGTTACTGTTACTGAGCCACGTTGACTATCCCCATTATAGAACATGCAGTAAAAATGGGAAAAAACACAAAGGTTTTAAAAAAAAACAGCATTTATTGTTGGAATCTGGTTTCTCAGCAATACAAATGCCTCACAACTCAATAACACAGAAGGGTTGTTACTGCTACCTCTGAAATAATCACATTACATCTACATTAAGGGGGAATGCTACTCCCAAAACACACGCAGGTCTAGAAATCGTTTTCATTCTTATATGGAGCGAATTTACTAGTGCAACAACATACACACACTTTGCATTTTGCACACTGTCACTGTCACTGTGTATATATATATATATATATATATATATATATATATATATATATATATGTATATACATATCTATTTTTTTGTATTTTATATTTCACTTTGTATAGTTTATGCACAGTCACTGTTTCTTTCTTTCTTATATTTATATTTTATTCTTGTGTGTTTAGTTTATTGGTGCTGCTGTGTCCACAAATTTCCCATTGGGGATTAATATATTATATTTCTATTCTATTCTTCTATAAATATGTTTGTATTTTTTCGTTTTTTCTTCTTTTAGAGTAATTTTTGGAAACCCGTAATTGGAATTTAAACCCATAAATTAAAAGTATGAAAGACAATTATATAGAGTTGTCCTCTGAACCATCTGATTATATCAAATCAAGCCGTTCTGGTAGGCTACCCCAAAATATTTGACATATGATAACTGACAGGTTGATGTAGTAGCAGAAGGGGGCGTGGCTTAGCGAAGAGTCCATGATTACTGCAAAACATGATCTTTTGCCAATTACTCTGACAGCTTGTTGGGATACGATTTATTTATTTATTTATTTATTTAGAGGCTAGAGTTTTGTGCGAGTTCACCTAGTGAGGCCCAATTAAGAATACCTTCCCTCCTTGTTGAAGAAAGAGTGACAAGACCTCATCTGATGTACTATTGAGGTTTCCCTCAGAAGATCAATCTACACTACAAAGAGGCAGGCGAGGCTGTCAAGTTAGCACATAGGCGGCGGCTTTCTGTGGTTCCTCATGGCTGGAATGAAAGCAATGCAGCATGACATTTCATCAATATAAGGAGGGTTGGCTGAGGGAGTTTTAATTATTTAATCCGGCTGGTTTATGTGGGCTCCGGCCTACTCAAGAGCCTATTCAGATGCATTAGAAGAGCAGCCCGTGGAAGGACAAGCATGCCATGACACTGGCACCATTTGGACCTGTTACATAGTTTTTAGATGTACTTTTGTGAGTGGTGAAGTATGTTTAGCGCCCCATTTGATTTTAAATTACAGAAAACTAAATAGTTTGAATGTGAACATCAGAGGTACGCCTGTGCTGGTAGCAACATCAAAAAGGTTCATCCTCTGTTCAATCGCCATTTTAGGAAATCTCAGACTCAACTTAGACATGATCAGACATCAGCTGTTGGGCTTTGCTTTGAGCTGAATGCTAATATTAGTATGCTAGCAGGTTTGTGCTAGGTGTCATGTTAGCATGGCGGCGTGCTTAGTCTTAGAATAGCGTTATATGCTTACGTTTCACACATTAACATGCTAACATTAGTGACAAATAATCTAATAGAACAGATAAAAGGAATGGAAACTATCTATTCGCGGTGCTAAAGGACAATTTAGGGGTTGTAACGTGTGCTACGGTTAGTAGGATTCAGCGCCAGTATCACACTTTGTGGCGATCCGTAGTTTATTCAGTACGACGCACCAACGCCAATGCCTCTACAGACCGACCCGCGTTGCTAGGCTGCTAATGGGATGAAAAAAACAAACAGGTTTTCATGGAGAGAACATAACAAGAATGAATTACCTCACGAGGAAATTAGATCAGCAACTGCAAAAACACATTTTGCGAAAGTCAACCGTTGATGTTCATCCCCTGCTGTGTTGCCCTCTGTTTTATGTCAAAATGTTCTTGTGCAGTAAAAGTGGTGTGCATTACACTTTTTTTTAAAGTAGGAATGCTAATCAGTTATGTGATGACTGTAAGAGATACCCTGGTACTTGACCTTGAGACCACTAATGCCTTGTTCTTAATTTGACCTTCCCTTTCTAAAACCACGGCCTCAAAGCCACGACAAGAAGAGCTTACACCACATAAATGCCATGACCTTGATTATGTAATATAAGAAGTACACAGCAGAGAAGAGGATAAGTACCTTGTTCACGATGTGTGATCGCAAAGCGCAAGTGTGTGTGTGTGTGTGTGGGGGGGGGGGGGGGGAGCAGTTCAGGATCAAACATGTGTTAGTTTCAAAGACAAACTCTCTTTAAATTCCATGGAGAGTATGACTTGAAAGACTCTTTCATTAGCGTCGCAGTCCGGATTAACAACAAGGCCCGTATTGTGCCGCATTACCTGCTCCCCACCAGCCAATAAATCACCATAGTTTAAGCAGCTCTCAATGCTGCATGTTTCCATCAACTCTAAATGATCTTTTGAAGTCATTCGCCTTTTTACTTTCACCAATTAACACTCAACTCAACCGGAAACTGAAAGCCCTGAACCCCCCTGTTGGTCACATGTCTGTAGGTCAGGTGTCTGTGATGTGGAAGAACCAGACAAACCCAAAAAACTCTGCAATTGTTTTCTTGTCAGCACCTGTTCTGTGAAAGATGAGCACACCGTCATCATTAATGAGTGCAGTAAGACCAGAGTTCTTATACATTTTGACCAATGGATTTCCAGGACGTTTACATGATTTTAAACCAAATTTCCATGACCAAACTAAAATCTCAGTACAAACATACATTTTGGGGAAAATTGTGCGTATTGAGAGGGTACGCCAGCTTATATTTTGAGTGTCTTTCTTTAAAAAACATATTAATTATTTCAAACTTGGCGTCAATGAACATGTGAATACAACACATTTCCATGACTTTTCCAAAACTTTTATGATTTAAGTTTTTTTCCATGACTTTTCTAGGCCTGGAAATGACCATTTTAAAATTCCATGCCTTTTCCAGGTTTTCCATGACCGTACGAACCCTGTAAGACGTAAACGTCACCACTAACTTGTCATTAGTAGCCCTTCCCTCTCCCTCAGGCTATTCCTCCCTCCTTACCTCATGCATCGCCCACACCACCACCACCACCACCCACTCTGTTCCCCCTTAATAATAACCCAGCAGCTTTGAGCATCCATCTGCCTCAACAGAAGAAGCCTCTCTTTGACAGCCACTGTCTAGGCACAAGCTTGCAGGTCGCTAAATCAAACGTGTCTTCCCAAAGGATTTAGTACCCAGTAAAACCCAGACGGCAGCAGGTATATACCATCTATAAAGCAGTCTCGGTGGGAGTGAAGACGACGCTGCAGACAGGTAAACCACTCTCCTCTCCTTTTTGTGCGGGAGCACAGGGTGCATCCTGACCACGGGCCAGCCCTCATTTCTTCATGATATTCAGGTGGATTGCCGCGTATGAAACTAAAGTAGACGTAGAACAACAGGGGAGGTTTACAGTAGGGATGCAACGGATCATACGACTCAGTTTGGATCCCATCGCATATCACAAAAGAAAGAATGGAGCAATTATAACTGTTGGACAACCATTCATGTTTTTTTTGCCGGTGATAACATTTGTCAATTATTGATTACCATTGGCAGCCATTGATTACCAGCCATCCCACACATAATTTCAACCACCAGTCAGTGTAAAAAAAAAAACATTCTAAATGTTATACTTTGACTTAGTCAACTTTATATTGTTTTCCTAAAACAAAAACAACAAAAAAACACTTTAAAATGAAAAAAACTAATAAATTGTTCACGGATTAAAACAAATCTTATAATTAGTAGTTTTAAAGATGTATTATTAGCTGCTGAAGGTAATAATTCATCCAAATTCATCTATAATATCTATGTTGATGTGTAAACTGGATTTTCTTCAAGTTTCTCACCAACACAACATGTGAACACATCATGATGATTTCATAATTTACCTTCACCCAATACAACAGACAGAGCCTGAACGCATCATAATGTAAATAATTAGAACTTTTGTTCGTTGGCCGATAGCAATGTTGCTAAGTTCACTAGATCTTCGTCTGTCTATTTAGTTACAGATATATATTTTTTTACAGTTTAGCATTATCAGAGATTGGTAAAATTGTCAGTAAAACTTTATATCACACTGTGATGGTTAACCTTAAACTGTGTACATAATCGGTGGTTCAAATGGGGATCCCTTTGTTACACCACCAGTTTACTGGATGCTCTGGAGAGGAATCAGAGGTTTCTATTTAAAGGCAGACTGGATCAAGAAGTTAATTTCCACTCGTTGTTTGTTCAGTTCAGTTGGCATGGTGGTGTAGAAAGCCACTTCTATGCTTTAATAACTGCCTATTTCCCATCTGTGATGCAACACAAGAGGGTTTGAGATTGGACGAAATTACCGCTTGAACAGTTGAAGGAAATATTCAGCTGCAATAAGATACAATTACTCTCAATGCATCTCTGCCACCACTTCTCTCCCCACTTGTCAGGTTATTGTTTGTTTTACAATTAAAACAACGACGCACTGAGAACATTACATTCTGAGAATGTGACCTCTGAGAATTGATTGGCCTCTCAGAGCAGCCACGGTCTGCACTAATGCCTGGTGTAAACAAGCTATTACAGGGCCACAGCTAACTATAGCTTGGAGCTCAACCCCATCAGTGTTGTGCGTTCTATATGAACGGCCTCTGAATGACCACCTTCCTCATGTGTGCAAACCCTCGGTCATGAAAAGAACTATATGCACACTGCAAAAATTAAAATCTAAGTTAAATGAAATATCTCAAATTAAGGCAATCTATGCTTGTTTTTTGACTGACAAGATATTTCTTCTTACAAGGCAGTTTTAATGTTGGAGCATTTCACTTGTTTTAAGAAATCTTGGCAAGTCAAATGTTCCTGTTCTGTTGGCAGATAATTTGGCTTATTTCAAGTAATATTCCCTCATTTTATTACTTTTTTTCCTTGTTTTTTGAGGCTGAATTTTTGAAGTGCATAATCTTTCCAGTCCAAAACATGATTTACTTAGGACTTTGTGTATTATGTACATAGGAAGTATAAATAACATACAAAACAAATTCAACAAAGCTTTTCATGAAAACTTTTGAGCTCCATACAGGAACTAGCAAGTCTCAGGAAATAGCAAGCCTAAGGAAGTAGCACGCCTCAGGAAGTGGCATGTCTCAGGTAGTAGCAAGCCACAGTAACTAGCAAACCACAGGAAGTAGCCAGCCTCAGGAATTAGCAAGCCTCGGGAAGTAGCACGCCTCAGGAAGTAGCCAGCCTCAGGAAGTAGCAAGCCTCAGGAAGTAGCAAGCCTCAGGAAGTAGCACGCCACTGAAACTAGCAAAAGGCAACACAGATATCTCAATATACGTAGGCTGTGCTGTCAATGAATACGTTTCATTGACAGCACAAGTGGTGTCTGTAAGAACCGGGCAACTTGACTCCAATACCATTTGATATCTTGGCGAGTTGCTGAAAAACAATGAACTAAATTACAAAAAGATAACCTTTCTCTTTCTATTATTTTTGAAAATTATGACTATCGTTATGTATTTTTAATGCATTGAAATATATATTGTATAATATTATGTATAATATTATTTTTTTGCAAAAGTGGCACATCCAGAGGAATTATGAATGCATAAAGATAATATTATAATGGTAAACAATTACGTTTATAAGCACAAAATGAACAGGTCTTTGCACAAATTCAGAAAAGGACAATATTCAGAAACTACTTGATACAAATACTGTAAATGGCAATTGCCGTAAACTGGCATGAGGCCATACAATGTTTTTGTCCTTAGAATGATCCTAAAACCTTAATAATATTGACATTTCACACAATTCTTGATCCAAAATGTGGCATACGGCCTAATTCAAAGTATAAAAACAGAACATACTGCTTGCGTGAACTATATCAAATTTGCAATATTGTCCTAATCAGAATAACAGTGGAACACTAGTGTGCATGTATGTATATTTAGTGATGTCAATGGTTATCATTGGTGCTAATGTTTGTGTTTATATTCTATTTGCAGGTCACCCTTTTGACAGCTAACGCTTGCCAAAATGTGGAAAAGAGGGAAGAACACAGATTCCGCTTCCAACAAACGATGTACAGTATATTGCAATGCAGCCTCTTGTACACATCCCTCTTACTTCTGCTTATTCCTTTCCCATTTTACTGACTTGAGCAATAGTGATGTAGTCTGGAGTCCATCTATTGCCGATGTAGCGTTGTTACTGGTAGCAGATTTAATTTCTATTACGGTAACGATGCTCATAAACCCATACATTAGTGTAAAGTATTCGTGCTCAGCCTTTATCATAAACCACCATTAGTTTAACTAAGAACTTAACAGATTCTATTTTAGATGACTGCCAACTTTGGAATCATTGGGAAAACCTAAAAAGATGTATAATAAACAATTACATCTTCGAGTTTCTATGGAGTTGTCCTTAAGGTGTACAAGGAACTATTTTATGTACACCAATGTAATTATCCAGGTGTTTAGAAATGTAGTATTCATTTGACTAACTAAACTGTACAACAGAAAATAACAAAACAAAAACAATGAAACAAACAAAGCAAAATAAATGAATACGGAATAGGATGAAGAAGACAAGAAACATCGATAAACTTCAACTAAATGAGAAAGATTAAATGTGTCTCTAATTAATTTTGTCGATTTAAATTTGACAATGAATTTAGTTAAAATAATTCATGCACCTTTATGCAAAAACAAACAACCTTCAGTAACATATTAATGAATCATATAGTATGAATAATTAAAAAAAAGAAAAGACAACATTGACTATGACGGTATTTGGCAGTGATGATCTGTAATGAAAGCCTCTGGCAGGAGTAAACCAATTAAATTAGCGTCTCATAAACACTAAACTGTGTTCAAGTTAATTTATCAAGAAAATGAGCTGCTACTAATCCTGCCAAAACATAGCTGGAGTAAAAAAAGACTAAAAAAAGAGCACAAAAGCACCGTTGTATTCATAGAAGATAAGAACATCAACACTGTGGCTTTAAACCGTATGAAACATGAAGGTGATGAACCATCACAGTGAGTAATGCTCAGGCTTCAACACTACTGTAGGAATATTCCATGAATGTCTACTACCAGCATCTTTGTTAAGTTTATATTCATATGCAGGTATTAAAAAAGCTATTCTTCATTTAATGTGAAAGAATGATGACTGTATCGTTCATTCTTGTCTCTGACATCAACATGGGACCACGACTAAACAGTCGCTTATAGCAGCGATAATCAATATTTGTATAATCATGTATCAAAGGACAGTATACAAACTGTGATAATAAGGTAGTAGTAATAAACCTACAAAACAATTTGAAGGAGCTTCATAGCTCCGCTAATTGATATAGCTGTATGGTCACCAATGTTTTTGGTAGATTCAGAGTGTGAAACGTTGGCAGCTGTTGTGCTGTTCACAACAAAAGCGTCGTGGATTAGTAGATTCCATGCAAAGTCCACGCACAGACATGAATGGATGTGAATAATGTGAAAGACAGTTAGAAACCAGCTGGTTAACATAGTGTAGGACAACAAAAACAGAGCTAACATGCAACAGGTCGACACTATGTTAACCCCGCCCCCCAACACACACACACACACACACACACCAAATCAATGATAACATTCATGCTATATGCATAAATAAACTGCTGTTTGCTAACAAGTTAACCACATCAACTAGAAAAAGGTGATCAAAAAGTAAATATTGTGTTAGAAACAATTTTGTTAGAAACAATTTAGCTATATCTATTTATAATGTAGTTATTGCAGGTTTTAAAAAAGCAAATCATTGAAACGAAAAGCAAATCATTGAAACGTTATAGTTATCGTTTATCGTCTGTAAAACGTAAAGAAATGTAAAAAAAAAAAAAACGTTCAGCCCAATCACATGCTGTACAGGATCTCCGTCAACTTATGAAATGCAAAAGTCTGGCTTCAGTGATGAGACAAAGACGTCTCTGGTTTGAGGTCGGCCGCCCGCCGCCCCTCTCAGTGACCCTCACGGTGACCCTCTCAGTGACCCTCACAGGGCCCCTCTCAGTGACCCTCACAGTGACCCTCACGGTGACCCTCACAGGGCCCCTCACAGTGACCCTCACAGTGACCCTCACGGTGACCCTCACAGGGCCCCTCTCAGTGACCCTCACAGTGACCCTCACGGTGACCCTCACAGGGCCCCTCACAGTGACCCTCACAGTGACCCTCACAGGGCCCCTCTCAGTGCTTCAGTTTATTCAGGCCTCTATGAGCTTTTCCTTTTCCACATTATGACTGTCTGGGTCACTTCCAGCCTCTCCGCCTGTTGTTTATTTCGGTCTCTCACTCAATTACTTCTGTCTCTCTCTTTCAAACACTCTCACTCTCTCTCTCTCTCTCTCTCTATCCATCTCCCTTTCAATCACTCCGCCAAGAAGTAAAAAGGTAAATAAATGCTTCGCCTGGTTGGATAATCATCAACATTTCCGGAAATTTACTGAAAATTCCCGCAGGACGTAACCTGTAAATTCACAGAGGCAGCTACTGTGGAACAGCTCATGTTGGACAGCCATAGCATAGCATAGCATATCATATCATAGCATAGCATAGCATATCATAGCATAGCATAGCATAGCATAGCGCTCATGTACCTTTAACTACTGTCCTTTCTTTCCCCCCAGGTTTCTCACTCGTCCATCAATACATCCAGCGGTTTAATGAGGTGTCTGGCAGCAAGCCAGGTGAAAATAGAGAGTTTGTCTTGTGGTGGAAAAAACATAGAATTGCTTTACTGTTTGAATACAATACTGAGCTATTCACATTATTATGAATAGTGGAATTCATAATGAATAATGCATGAGGTATTATTGAATACTGTGTGTGCTTCTGGCCATCCCTGCCTTTGTGTGGATAACATAAAATATCGTTTTTTAATGCCTTGTCAAATTAGTCGCTCTTGTTTGACGAGGTGGCGTTTGGCCTATTTCAGTTGGTGTCATAATAACCTTTAATCCCTGGATTAATGTTGTTCTTCGTTGACTCCCATGTGACCCTCTATCTTGGCGCCTCCGAAGCCTGATAAGAAAATGTTCAGCTGCAATGCAGGTGGGCCGAGGATCTCACCGAACTCTGTGGGCACATCAAAGAGCTGAAACGATTAGTCAATAGTACATTATCTGCGACTACTTTAATAAAAGTATATTTGTATTATTAATTGGTATAAACATTCCATACTTGTAATAATTCGCTCTGTTTTACATTATTTTAAGTGCATTTTGGACTGTTTGGACATTTTATTGTAGAAATGATTACTAGAGGATATCATTTCCATATTAATACATCATGAAAATAATGGTTCTTTGCAGACAGTATGTATACATCTATACATGAGGTACTTTGTTATATCACAATGTGCATATTGTTCAACATGCATGTTGTGATGACAGATATCCACAGTTAACATAAAGCTATCAAGTTGATGAGAATCTACATATAAATCAAACTGCATATATTTGAGATGTGTAGTCCCCCATTGAGCAATGAGCTGGCATAAATAGTTTTAGCTGACGTGAAAAACGTGTCAGGGCTCAATGGCTGAAGTCACGACTACTATATGTCCATCTTTTAGTGAGCGTCTGAAGAAGAAAAAAGCTATTTTATTTTCAAAGCAGCATCACCGGGAATACATGTGACGTTCCTGACATCTGCTGGTAGCAAGAAAATGTATCGGTTTCGGCCATCTTGAATATATTTGTGAATAATATTCAAAATCCACTTGTGTTTGGTCTTAAATGTCAGGTTGAAATATACTATGCTCATAATGAACTGTTTCTTTTCATTATTATTGTTGCTGGCTTTGTGTAGCGGTCATTCGGATAACATCAAAGACTCCTGGAGTGATGATCACGCAGTATGTAGTCAGCATTCCAGAAGGGAAAAGCGCCCCCGATTTTCAGAGTAAACTGATCCCGCAAACTATCAAGGAAGGTGGGTTTTATTATGAGCAGCACTAAAACTGATATATTCATGCCATTGCGACTGAAAAGAGATGTGGGACAACAAATGTCTGATCTAAGGAAAGTTGATATATATATATTTTTAATCACAATATTTTCTGATTATGTCTGACAGTCGTGATGTGAAAATAAAAATGCGGCATTTCCACATGTCCTTTAGGGGAAGACGCCATTTTCAAGGTCGCGGTGACCGGGTATCCGAAACCAGAAGTGTCGTGGAGAAGAGCTAAAGGGCCCACGACAGACAAGGACAAATTTCAGAATAAATATGATGAATCGACAGGAGAGCATACATTAAAGGTGAGTGATGGATGATTTCAGTAAAGGTTTGGAGGTACAGCAAAAACATATCACAATTATGCTTCTGGCAGGATCACGAGTCAAAGTTTATCTTGAAAGTGTATAACGATACAACTAAATGAATGTCCCCATTTAAAAAAATATCCCATGTGAGATAAAAACACAGCAAACAAAAACACTCTTTAACGTCAGCATTTATTTAATCCACGACTACACATCACTTTAAAAAAAAGAAAACTTAAAAAAAGAAGCTGTTTGTTTGTCCTTCGTTATTTCCCTCTTACAAAAGGAGTTAAGGTTTCATTCAAACTAAATGATGACTGGTGTGTGAACCGCATGCCAAATTCACATGAGGCCAAAGTAAATCAGAGCCACCGTACAATCGCTTTCTGACAAGCTTTGTTGCGTTTCAAAAGCCATGAACGTTTACAATCTCATATCATCAAATTACACACACACATACATACATACACGCACACACACACACACTTTTGAGGAGTTGCTGCACATGTTGAGTTTTTGAAAGCACAGCAAAACAGTGTTAACAGTAAAATTGTAAAGAAATGCATGAATTCAATAATGTGCTATCTATAATGTACATATCATTGTTTTTTCTAGATTCTCAAAGTGTCCGGTGCGGAATCGGACACATACAAATGCTATGCTGTCAACGAATATGGAAAAGCTGTCTGCACAACAACTTTAAATGTGGAGGATGGTAAGAGTCGAAGCAATACGGACTGTTTGATGTCGGGGAATTGTAAGTCTCTAACTGGCATTGTAATTCCCTTCAACACTTCTTCTCATTTAAATTAAAGTTTTTATTGTGTTTTTGAATGTTATCTTTTTAAAACAGTGCAGTCCCCCCAAAGCGTTATCGGACTTCAACATTATAGCTATAAAAGAATAACAAACCTCGTGTGAATGTGCTGCTTTCAGCCTCAAACAATCCCTCAGACTTCAGAAAGCTGCTGCGGAGAAGGTAAGGAAACATACATGGTGATATTAAAATATCCAACCGGATATTTATTTTTTTCAAGTGTGAGAATTGCATAATTCAGTGTTATGTGGCCCCAAAAATATTTTTCCAACATTTGCTTGACATCTTTAGTAAAGGACAGGAAAAAGAAGGAGGGGAAAGTGACGAACGATTCTGGGACCAGATGCTGAACGCCGACATGAAAGACTTTGAGCGCATCTGCACCGAGTTCGGTGTCGCGGACCTGCATTCGATCCTCAAGAGGCTGGATGAGAAGAAGAGGGAGAGGGCGCAAAATAAGTGTAAGGTATGAAAACAGTCAGCTATAAAGAAGATGCATTTACCCAAAGCTTAATTTTATATATATATATATATATATATATATATATATATATATATATATATATATATCACTCCAAGACGTTTTGATTAGCTGTTCCTCATTGATATCAGAAAACAAGTATTTATACGTTTAACCCTCCTGTTATCTTCACATTTACTAACATATTTTACCCTCGGGGTCAATTTGACCCCAGCAATTAAAACCTCCAGAAAATTATTAGAATTAATATTGTTTCCCAAGTTTAAGTGTGAGGTACTTTATGTTTGTTTGTTGACCTAAATAGCCCTTTAGATATATCAAAAAGTTGATATTCCTTATATATTTGACACAGCGAAAAACAGCCTGGGGTCAAATTGACCCCAAAGAACATCAACATTAAACATTGAATGGGGTCAAAAAGATAACAGGAGCGTTAAAAGAAAGAAGATGTCTGTGCTTCATTAGAGTTGGAAATTGAGGTTAATGAGATGCTCACTATCTCTTCAGCTGTCGAGTACTTTTTTTTGTAATATAACACAAAGTCACAAGAGACACCACTGTCTAATTCTCAAGGCTCACGCAAAAGGTTGAAACGTGTTCCCTAACTGTGCTGCGGCTGCTGCCAAGCAAATGGTATCTCGGCGTCCCCGTGCTATTTGCATTAGAATGATGCGATTTGCATGTATTTGGCACACATTTTCTCCTTTCCATGCAAATGAGCCTCATGCAACAACAAGAAAAAAGTCCAATTTTATTTTTGAAAATACATGAAGAATGAATATATCACACGCTTATTTTTCAAATCAATTATTTCTTCCCTCTCCGTCTACAGGAAGAAAGCCAAATCAGAAAGAAAGAAAAAAAGAAAGAAATGAAATCACTCAAAACATTACGGGCACGTTTGCACTGTAATATTATTAGTGCAATACCTTTGTGAATTGGACCTTCAGCCGGGGAAGATACTGGTTGCACATGATATGGGAATTTTTATTGAATATTACCTCTCTCCAATGCGTCAGTGTGACATACTCAGAATACTAGGTGTGAAAAGTACTTTATTATATATTGCCCTCAACACTTCCCACAGTGAAGAAAAAAACGTGCCATGGCACTGCGTCCCGACAATAATACACACAGGGATCAGTGGTTATTACTTTATTTTAATGATATTTGTAATATTACTGAATTATTCAAAGGTGTCATCTTATACGATAAAGAACACAAAATGCCATTTTTTTAATTCTAGATTGTACATAGGTTATATTTATTGTACTGTATGTGATTGGCTGAATTAAAAAATACTGATTGTATTTCATGGGTGGACTTTGTCTGGCAGTGATGATACAAAATGACGATATTATAAGTGTCCTCTGTGTACTTGGTAGGATGGTGTGATGTCATATGATGAAGATGGAACGGAGGATCCTGGCGTCGCAAGGACGAAACATTCTAATATTAAGGGCCGGATGCAAAGATGCTCGGGGCTCGATCAGGTGGATGAAGAGGTCAACCTCTTCTTCACAGGGCTGAGTCTGACGGAAGAAGAGGCCACCCTTCTCTCATCTGAATTTAAAAGTAGGTGCAAGGCCGGTGTTTTGGATTGAATTATGATTATTTTTTAATCTGTCATAAGGGCATTTTAGAAGGTTCTTTAAAAAGTACATTTCATGATAACCGATATTACCGTTTTAAGGACAGTTTGTGAGACAGCAGGGTATTTCTTTTAACAACATACAAGCATTTAAAAAGAAGAAAGTCTGTAAAGTAAATTATGTCCTCGCTTAAATGATGTCACTATATGCTTTAGCTTCAGATTTACCGTAAAGTTGACATTTGATTTCTTTGTTTAAGTAAAGTTTATTTATGTTGCACTTATAACAAACAAATTGTCACAATGTGCAGTCCAGCAGTCAATTAAAACAATTTGGCAATCACGGGGGCCAACATATTTTAACAGGGGAAAGAGCAAAGTACAATACACTGTAAAAGATGGTGCAATAAAAATAAATAAACAGAGAACATAACAAGCAGGCCATAAAATATAAAAAATAACCAAATGCCAGTGTAAACAGGTGTGTTTTGAGAAGGAGTTTATTGATACTAATTAATCTGAATTAACACACACACACACACACACACACACACACACACACACACACACACACACACACTTTATTCATTGCAGTAGCTTTGTGTTACCGAATAAATACTCACAGACTTCTTTGCGTTGCTTCTACAGTTTCCAGTGTGGACTTTGTGATCAAAATCCAGGAGCTCAGAGCCGAAGAAAGAGAGGATGCCCTCTTTGCGTGCGTCCTGACTCACCCACTACCCACGATCACGTGGATGGGCAAGGGCAGCGCCTTGGCAGATGGAGAGAAATACAGCATAACCGTGTCCGACCACAAACTGATCCACCGACTGCTGGTCAAAGACTGCAACCTGCTGGACAAAGGCGTCTATACGGCTGTAGCTGGCGATGCGTCCTGCAGCGCTTGGCTGGTTGTTCAAGGTAAACACCTAACGGTGTAATGCACCAACAACCAATTTGTCAGCGTGTGCTGAAGTCATCCTAATTGCTGCCATAAGTATGAGTTATGATTTCCCACAAATATACCGTGATTTACGCGTCACTTGTGTTGTATGTCCTACCCTCGAAGCTGAGAGTGACCCCTCATCTGTCGGCCTGAAGAGAAGTCGTAAAAGAACCTTGGCGAGTGGAGCGGCGAACGACCTTGAGAAGGCGGCCAAAGAGCAACAAATGAAAAACCGAGAGGCGATGGAGAAGATTTTAGCAGCAGTGAAGGCAAAACACAGAGACGGACGCGTGGAAGAAGGGAAGTCTTCAACCACGAAGGCAAAACACAGAGACGGACAACTGGAAGAAGTGAAGTCATCAACCACAAGTGGAAGAGATGGACAGGTGAAAGAAGGGAAGTCATCAACCACGAAGACAAAACAAAGAGATGGACAGGTGAAAGAAGGGAAGTCATTAACCACAAAGGCAAAACAAAGAGACGGACAGGTGGAAGAAGCTAAGTCATCAGCAACAAAGACAAAACAAAGAGATGGACACGTGGAAGAAGGGAAGTCATCAACCACAAGTGGAAGAGATGGACACGTGGAAGAAGGGAAGTCATCAACCACAAGTGGAAGAGATGGACACGTGGAAGAAGGGAAGTCATCAACCACAAGTGGAAGAGATGGTGAAAGAAAGGCGGCTACTGGACCAGGTAGAAACAACGGAGCAGAAACCAATACCCTGTCTGAGCAAACGGGGGTCGAAGAAAAAGCCAAGAACAAGAATGCAAGAAGAAAAGGCACAGGAACTAAACTAGACGATTCAGGGTCTGTAACACAAGCAGGAGCGCAACTTCTAGGCGTCCCTAAGAAAAAGAAACGCATCCGATCTGGTCAAATGGATTTTGACAAGGTAACAGGTAAAGTCGATCTATGCCGAACAATTCACACCGACAGCACTGCAGTGAGTACACAGTGGTGGTTAACATGTTGTTTATGATCAAAGCATGCAGATTTGCTGCTAATTGTCTTGTATTACATATTACTTTTAAAATATTGTTGTATCGGAAGTCCATATCTCTTTGTTTTGGGCCTAATTGTCTGTTCAGCAAAGTAAAAAAAAGAAAATGCCACATCCATCTGTTGGTTTTCAATGTGATGCTTTCCAAGTTGTAATGATGTAATGAATAACTTTGAAATTACAGCAGTAAATTAAAATGGTCGACCAGGTCGTGTAAGCATACGAGCTAAAGTGATGTAGTCACGAGAGTTTTCACACAACAAACCTGATCCACTCAACTATTCTACTATAATGGACATTCCACAGATAATGATGAACAAGAATATTCTGAAGACGATGAAGACTTACCTGGATCTGCCAATAATTCAAGATACAGACAACATGGTCAAGAAACAGAAGATGAACAAACTGGTAAGATAACATTGGGAAAATCTGCTGCTCCATATTTATCCATTCATTTTCATCCGCTAAATCCGGGGTCGGGTCGTTGTGGCAGCAGAATGCGTCAATAATATGTGGTTTTTCTAACCCGTTCCGGCCATTTGATCAGTTGACAACTCTGCTCCTCTCTCAAACGGCCGCATTTCAATGATTCGATTGCAAAGTCGATCATTGATCTCCAACCTGAGGTCTTCTGGTACCAGGTACACTTCTGAGCTGCCTTATGCTCGAACATGGTGTTTGTTATGGACGAACTGCGGCTAGCACAGAAGTCCATAAGCGAGACAAAGCTCGGGCATCTTATTCGGACGCCTCCCATTAGAGGTTTTCCAGGAGATTGTTTCCAGAGTGCTGCTGTGGTGGAAAAGAACCCTACCCCCCTACACTAACTCAACCTCTAAGCTCCCTCCAGCTCTTCCCAAGCAGCAAGGGACGCGTCCCCCCCCGCCCCCGGAGCGTGTCTCTGCTGGCGATTGGCTCGCACAGGCGGCCCGTCGCCTGGTCTACATAGCATCGAGTTGTAATGAATAACTTTGAAATTACAGCAGTAAATTAAAATGTCCGACCAGGTAGCGTAAACATACGAGCTAAAGTGGTGTAGTCACGAGAGTTTCCACACAACAAACCTCCTACACTCAACTATGCTACTATAATGAACATTCCACAGATAATGATGAAAAAGAATATTCTGAAGACGATGAGGACTTTACTGGGTCTGCCAATAATTCAAGATACAGACAACATGGTCCAGAGACAGAAGATGCACAAACTGGTAAGATAACATTGGGAAAATGTGCTGGTCAATATCCATATGCATGGAAATGATCCATTTCTCAGTTATCGTCCCTAATAATGTTTGTCATTCTTGATTCCTCTGATGGTGTGTTTTCTGTGCAGAGTCCAGCTGCAGAGCTGATGTAGAGTTCAACCAGAATCAAACCTTAGCCACAAGAAAAAGAGACATTGATTCTGATGGAAATAAAGACTCTACTGCGACTGTTAGACGCCCGAGGCACAAAAAGAAGTATCAACAGAAACGACTTACTCCTGGTGAGAAACAAGCGGCCGCCTCATGGTTAATCATAGTGCTGATGCAGTTTGTCTATTTCTGGGTAATCTAACAGCACGACAATAAGGTGTTTTTTTCTTTGTTTTCTATGGTCGGTTTTTCCTCTACATAAATCACTGGACAGATTACAGAGCTTTAATTGTCTGCAATGCCTCTGTAGTCACGTCTAAGGAGATATATGTATTTGCATTCACAGCTTTTATTTTAGGCCAATTTTCTAGACTCAAATAAAGGCAATTAACGAAGTGTACAAGACTGAGGGAGCATCTGGAACATTGCAAACAGGGCTATTTTCTCTTTAATTTGGTCATTTAAAAGTTATTGCAATCCACCTTACTGGTGGAGGAATTGTGTGCTTTGTTATAATAATGAAAAAGAAACAGCTGGCACAGGGTTCTTGGGCGATAACTCATTGTTGCTCTGCTTCTAGGGCAAGACCCAAATGAACCAGCAAGTGATGAAGAAGCAAGTGGAAGAGATGAGAGTGAGGACCCGACTGGCCGGCACAAGCATCCGAGCTGTTCAAAGAAAAACAAGAAGCTACAGAAAGCTGTTAATGGTAAGAGGCTGTGTTGTTCTTCAAACTTGTCTCTCAAAGGAAGGCCAGTTTGAGAGCTTCTCTCACCAGCATAACTGTGTTCAGCTGCGCTCACATAAAAAGGGTTTCGATGTCAAGGTATAATCTGTTTGTGGAAAATGCAAAATAAAAAGTTTTACTTTTTTAAGGGTTTCAAGGGGGTTATAACCCTCTGCTAGTCTTCTAAGGCAATAACACATTGTACCACTAAAACACTGGAAACTGGAACTGGAACTGCAGACAAACTAAAAGCCTCGTAAAATATAAGCATTACTTATTACTTATAGCTTGATCGGCTGATACTTTGGCACAACGGGAGCACACACTGCAAGGCCACATTTTTAGGCATCTTCATTTGAAAATGACATGAGTGTTCCTGACAGATTTATTGTGTTTGCTTCAGTTGATTATTTTGGCCGATAACCCCATCTGTAGTCATGGTTGCTCTGCTTCTAGGGCAAGACCCAAAAGAACTAGCAAGTGACGAAGAAACAAGTGGAAGTGATGAGAGTGAGGACCCGACTGGCCGGCACAAGCATCCAAGCTGTTCGAAGAAAAGCAAAAAGCTACAGAAAGCTGTTACTGGTAAGAGGCCACACATTTTAGGCATCTTCATGAGTCTTCCAAATGGATTTATTGTTTATGCTTCAGGGATTCAGTTGATTCTCTTGGCCGATAACCCCGTCTGTCATGGTTGCTCTGCTTCTAGGGCAAGACCAAAGTGAACCAGCAAGTGACGAAGAAGCAAGTGGAAGTGATGAGAGTGAGGACTCGACTGGCCGGCACAAGCATCCGAGCTGTTCAAAGAAAAGCAAGAAGCTACAGAAAGCTGTTACTGGTAAGAGGCCACAAGTGGTGCTCTACCACATGGAAGTGTAGTCTGGGTAAATGGACGGAATTTCTTTTTTCGAAGTGATCTTTTGCTCTTCGAAGCAGTTGATACTGTTCCACAAATTGTTCTTTTATAAGAATAAGGAGAGGCTCATAAACATATATACTTGAGTTGTGTAAAGGTAGAAATAGCCTTAGTTTTCTTCTTGTTTTCTAATATGTACGAGTAGTGTGTTTTAATAACTTAATTTTATCTTAAGTAACCCTTACATACCTTTAAACTCATAATTGGATAGCATCACATGGCACCTTTTCAGGTCCTCACTTATAATTGTCTACATTTTAAACAAATGACGGTGTTTGAGAAGTTCAGGATTAAATAGCTTTTTTTTAAAGGTGAAAGTACATGTGATGAAGACGACAGTGAGTATGACGAGACTGAAGAGGCGGCAGGCAGAGCCTCACATTCAAGGCGGAAAAGACAAGGACCACTGATCGAAGATGTGCTGATTGGTAAGGGACCTAAAAGGTGGCACCACGGAGTCAGTATTCAAAAGTCCTCACACCTGCTAGTTACATCACTTCTCATGGAAACTGTATTAAAGACACTATTAGTATTCATAGTATGCATAGAATTTTTATACATACCATCTGTATGTACTCATGACATTTTTTTATTTCTTTGTAAATGAAGAGCTCGGAACTGCAGAAAATCTAAAAGCTTCAAAAATACAATCATTACTTATAAGGTATAGCTGTATAAGCTGCTTTGGCACAAAAGCACACACTGCAAGGCCACATGTTTAGGCATCTTCATTTGTATATGACATCATTTTTCCTGATAGATTTATTGTTTTTTCTTCAGGGAGTTGATTTTCCGTTAAAACAATAAAGATTAAATCATTGTAAAACAGGTCTGCAAGTTAAAAAAATCCCAGTGCCTAACTGTTCACCGTCTTGTGTGTGTGTGTGTGTGTGTGTGTGTGTGTGTGTGTGTGTGTGTGTGTGTGTTAGATCCAGGAGTTCATTTCATCTGCGGTTTGTCTGATGTCAGTGCCATCATCAATGAGACCGCCGAGTTCACATGTAAGCTCAGCAGTGACGACTGTGAGGGAGCCTGGTTCAGAGACGGCAAAAAGGTGAGTCGCGAAGGTCAAACTCGCCCTTTTCTTGCGTACTACGTAGGTGTCCGTCAAGGACGAGATTTCATTTTAGATTTTAAATTAATACTCAAGACCGTATTTCAAAGAGAAAGTGATATTTCAAGGATGAAATAAGCAGAGCACAATTTCAACACGCCTCTTGTTTAACTCCTTTTCACCTTCTGATGCAGGGGGGCATGTCTGCACCAACGGTCATGCCTTCATTAATTGTCATGGTTACAAACTGATCTAGTATAGTACAGGCAACACAGCGCTTACAGTTTGGGAGATCACTTTCCGAATCCCCCCCCCTTTCTTTCCTCACCTTTCCTGTCCATCTCTTTACTGTATACTCAGAAACAAAGGCATATATGCCCCCAAACAAATGCGTTAGCATTTTCCTGATGGAGATAACTGGAAATTACAACAGGTTTTATAGGATATGAAATATATACCTTAAATATTTGGCAGATGTTTCTTTACTTTGGCCATATTTGGTACTGAAAGCCCTTTTGGCCGTGCAATGTTTCTGATTTGAATAATGAATTAAATTGTTGCTTGAATTGCTTTTATCATGTCTCCCTCTTCTTCCTATCAGATATCCCCAGATGACAATTTCAGTGTGACTAAAGACGGAGCGATCCATAAATTAGTCATAATCAAGTGCGAGGAAGAGCACTCTGGGAAATACCGCTTTGAGGCCGACGGTCGTAAAACAGAGGCAACGATCAACGTGAAAGGTTTGAGGAGCTGTCACGATATCTCGAATGATTGGATATTATCCAGTATAACTGGACGACCGACACAAATACACATTACCAGCCACCGGATAACTAACTGGCTCGTTTGTCTAGATCCCCCCAGGTTTGACCGCGAAGACCTCCGTGTTTTCACCGAGCCTGTGACGGTGAAAGTGGGGCACAACGTCGTCTACAAACTGCATTTTGTTGGCAGCGAACCCATCAAGATAAAGTGGTACCGAGAGGAGGAAGAGCTGCTCGACGACAACAACACAACGATAGAGACGTTTGCGAGTCACAGCCGCTTGCTGCTGAGCAGGTGCCAGAGAAAGGACACGGGAGAGATCAAGATAAAGCTCAAGAACGAACACGGCGTCACCGAGGCCATCTCGCAGTTAATCGTGCTTGGTGAGCGAACGGAGGACGTTCTAGAAATTCAATACAGGCAATTATCTCATCACAAAACTGATTTTGTTCCTTCTTCTTATGCTCTATATATCAGTAAACTAGAACGGGCACTCGGTAGAGTGTATACCTTCGGATATCACAAGATGGGGCATTGCATTATGAACATTCTGGCATTAGTTGCTAATTGGATATAAATGGTAAATATGGTAAAAAGAAGATGGTGACCTTTTCATGACCTTGACCTTTGACCCGATCAATCCCAAAATCTAATCAATTGGTCCCCGGATAATAACCAATCATCCCACCAGATTTCATGCGATTCGGTTTAATACTTTTTTACTTATGCAAATAACACACGCGCACGCATAAAAATACGCGGCGATCAAAACAATGCAAAGGAGATAAAAAGGTCAATCAATTGTCAGTCATTTAAAAAGAAATAACTCAACATCCAACTCCTTCAACACCGATCTAATTAAACAGATGCCCAGAGGGACGAGTTGTGCAGCAAGTTGTGTAGTAAGAAGTGCTCTTACGAACAGGCAACAGCCGTGTCGTTAAACGCTTCAGAGCTCATCCACACAGCCTAATTGTGAAAAGCAGGCCAGTCTTTTCTCGAGCGTTTAAAAAGAGGGGCACAATTCACCGAGCCCATCTGTGCCTGGACAGATTTAGGCACTTATTTTCTAACTCAAAGCTCGTTTTTGAAGAGAAATCCCAGTTGGTGATAATGTGACAGGTTAAAGATGTTTGTTTTTACCTTCGCATTGAAAATGCGGAAGGTAATGTTTTGATCGCGCGTATTTGTATGCGTGCGTGTATGTTATTTGCATAAGTAAAAAAGTATTAAACCGAATCACATGCAATTTGGTGGGATGATTGGTTATTATCCTGGGACCATTTGATTAGATTTTGGGATCAATCAGGTCAAAATCTTATTTTTATCAATTTATATCCAATTGGCATGCAACTAATGCCAAAATGTTCATAATGCAATGCCCAATCTTGTGATATGCGAAGGTATGCGCTCTACCGAGTGCCCGTTCTAGTTTTATAATACAATGCAGCGCTTGACAGAAGTTATCGTGTTGAAACCTCTGCTACATCTGCCAGAACTGCCAGCGTCACGACTGTCCGATTTTACCGGTATTATATCTCAAGGAAAATGCTCTGACTTTCAAGTTTGAACCGACACTTCTGTTGATGTTTCAGACAAACCCACGTTGCCCCTGGGTCCCGCGGAGGTAGCAGAGAGCTCGGCGATGTGTATCGAATTTCGGTGGAGGCCGCCGAAGGACGATGGCGGCTCACCGGTGATTAACTACATGATTGAGCGACAACGGGTGGGACGGAACACCTGGAAGAAAATAGGGGAAATCCCAGGTGTGCCCAGCTACCGCGATACAGACGTGGACCATGGCCGGAAATATTGTTACCGTATCCGGGCGGTTACCGCCGAGGGTACGAGTGAAGGGATGGAGACGGATGAAATGCAAGCCGGCACACTAGGTGAGCCGAACTGGTGCTTTTGCGGTATCTGTTGTTCAGATCAGTTTAATCCTCCGACTAATCTACAAACCCAAGATAATAGAGGATCAAAGGCACACACTGAGCTTTCACTTTTTAATCTCTTTATCTTCCCGTGCTTTCTTTTAATATTTCTAAATAAAAGTCAGATTTAACTCTAAGAGGAAGTAAATTCAAACATCTATAGAATTATTCAAACAATACAATAATAAAAGGAATACATCAAAAACAATAAAGCAGATGCAAAAGCAGGCAATCAAGACAAAACAATACAGCTTTCATAGGGTTATTTACAGTTATATTCAAGTCAAAATTGATCTTTTTTTTTCTTGCAGCCACAAACCCTAAAATATTATTTAATGTATCAATACTTTACTTTCACCTCATCATCTCAGCACCTTAGTGATAATAAACAACTAGATTAAGAGCAATACAGTGTACATGCATACTGCATTTTCCTGAAAGCAAGGGATTTATATGAGTGTATATGAGCACAAAACACTGCAAAGATGTCAGAGCAGTTTTCTTAATGTGTAAAATGCCCATATTGTAAAGTATCTTGATGATTATTGTTCATACTTCATTTCCACTGAACTAAGTCAAGTCTTCTCAAACTACAAACGCTAATTCAGTCTTTCCGACGACATCCTTTACAGTTTTTTGCTTCTGCATATTTCAGCTTTCCCCGGCCCTCCAGCGCCTCCGAAGGTCGTCAGCGCCTACGTCGACTGCGTCAACATTTCCTGGGCTTCTCCGAGTAAGACGGGAGGTTCCCGTATCCTGGGCTATATTTTAGAGAAACGCAAGAGGGGGAGTAATCTGTGGACCGGTGTGAACGCCACGGACGAACTCATAAAAGGTCTGTCATTTTGATGTCACTCTCCTTCAACCTTATGCCGTTGGAAGACCACAACCACTGATGTTTTTTGTTGTTGTTGTTCCTCTGAAATTACTTCCAGAGAAGAAATATGCAGTGAAAGATGTCGTGGCAAGAATGGAATATGAATTCAGAGTCGCCGCAGTAAACCTCTCGGGATTTGGTGAATTCAGCAGCGCCTCCGAGTTTGTTTTCGCACGTGACCCAAAGAGTAAGTGTTGCAAGCGTATTCATAAAATAATCTAAGTTAAATGAATTCCAATCATTTATCTTTCTGTGATTTTTGTAATTGCCCGACTTTGAATGTACCTCAGAGCCTCCTGGTAGAGTCTCAAACCTGAAGGTGACCGATACTTCCTACACCCACTTGGTCCTGACCTGGACCAAACCGGAGGATAAACCGGAGATACAGGATGAAGCGATGGGATATTTCGTTGAGATCCGATCTGCGGACTGCATCGAATGGTCCCGCTGCAACACCACGCTCATCATCACCACTTCCTATAGTGTGAAAGGCCTCAAGTCCATGAACGTGTACTGGGTGAGAGTAATTGGGGCGAACGACGGAGGAGAGGGCGCCCCCGAGGAGCTGGCCAACTATGTCCTTGCAATGCCCCCCCCAGGTATGTCAATAGGTCGAAAGAAATGAAGAAAACAAAGTAATATGCTGCTGGTTAGTCGTGCTATGCATTGTCATTTTCGAAACATTCTGTTTCTATTCGGTAAACCATAAAGCTTTAAAGGGGACATATTAAGAAAATTCCACTTTTTTAGTGCTTCTATATGTTAATTTGGGTATCTGGCATGTCTCCTAACACACAAACGCTGGAAAGAAACAACTCAAGTGGGATGTTGTGGTTCCTCTATGTCAGAAACGATATGCTTGAGTGCGTCGAATGGGATCACCACAAATGTCTACGTAGATGTTGGCATTGCAACGCCCCCCACCACTCGACCCCCCCAGTTTAAAGACGGTTCGGTGACCTGGCGCCATAAGTTAGGGTGACCAGACCTTTTTTGAGACCTAAAAAATGCGTCCGGCAGGGATTCCAAAAAAGGTCCGGGATTTTGCTCCGTCGGATATTTGTGTTTCTCTGGGTTTTCACACACTAGTATTTACCCCTTACACGTTTTGGAAATGGTATCTCCCTTACGGTCCACCTTATTGCGCGAGCTCTGGCGGTATAGAGAACAGTCATTGGTCGACCGATCTCAGGGTTGCCAGATACACGATAATTACCCTCCAAATAATACAACCATTTTGAGCCTTTGGTACGATACTTCATAATTTCTAATCTGGCAACACGGAGCACCTCGCCCACTCAGAACAGGTCAATCTGTGGGGAGGTGTTTCTGACAGGGTAAAAAGGCTGTTTGAAATGATTCTTGTGGTATTTTGACCAAAATATGTTACAAATATTACATTAAAACCTCAACTTGTGGAAAAATGGGCATAATATGTCCCCTTTAAATATGTGTAATTTCCTAATGCTTCTCTTTATGATGTGTTAAGTTTTGTTTGTTAACTGAAATATTTTCGAGGTACTCAATCACTGCCCCTTCATCTCTTATTTTTTTAAATCAATACCCCCCCCGCCCAACACAAGCACACACTATGTCATTTTTTTTCAGAAAAGCACTTGCTGTCATTGCGTTTGCTCATTATTCTAGTGAGGCCAAAGTTCACGAAGCACAAGATGAAGAGCTTCATGGTGGTGAGGGCAGGGAACTCCGTCCGGATCACCGTGAACTTTGAGGTGAGATTCAAACCGCGCTTTAATTATCGGCAACATTCAAGGCCTAAAATAATCAAGACAAGACTATAAATATCCTTTATTTCAGGCCTCCCCTCGGCCGCATGTCGTGTGGGTGAAGGACAACGTGCCAGTGGCCAAACGGGTCACCATCAGTAACTCTGACGGCTCGTCCCAGCTGCTGATCCCCTCGTCCGAACGCACCGATTCGGGCATCTACTCCATTTTGGTGAAAAACCTCGCAGGACAGGAGACATTCAGTACAGAGGTCAGGGTCACAGGTAAAACTAGAAATGAAGATGCACATTTTCTTTTTGCCACGTCAATGTCCAAGTAGTGTTAAAGCCCCACTATGTAGTTTTCCCCTTGTAGCGCCCCCTTCAGGTATTTAACGTTTTAAGATTTTGTAGCCGCCCGGTCGCAGCCGGTAGTACCCGGATGTACTTCGACCTGCTTTCTGTCAGTGATTATTATGCAACGTCATATAGTGCCAGTTCACGCTCACAGGTGACTTTTTATTTGCTCCGCTACGTGACGCGTAGGGACAGAGAGACATGCTGCTGTGGAGACGATCAATAACAGACGTTTGGTTTAATAAAAGAACAAAGACGTCTTTAAGAAAGGGACCTGACATTACTTCTGCTGTCATCTGGAGGAGAGAGAAAGTTACAGGGGGGCGGGCGGAGATTTCTTTATTTTAACTCAAACTCAAAAGAGCCATATGCGTCACCGGAAGAACCACATATGGCTCGAGAGCCAGAGGTTCACGACACCTGATCTATCGTAACTGGGTATTTACGACACTGTAGTAAATGTTAAATACCTGAAGGGGGCGCTACAAGGGAAACACTACATAATAGGGCTTTAATGGATGAATCCGTAAAAAAATTATCGTGGTTACAGATGATCCGAAGCCTCCCGGACCGGTGGAGCTGGAGGAAAACGTGCCCGGCACAGTGACGGTGACCTGGGAGCCTTCTCCCGATGAGAAGCGCGACGACCGCCTCAACTACACCGTGTCCGAGCTGGACTCCACCCAACGCACATGGACCACGGTGGCGGAAAAACTCTTCAACAACAAGTTTACGGTCTGCAACATCATGCAAGGGAGGGAGTACCGCTTCCGGGTGTACGCCAAAAACGACATGGGCGTCTCCGCACCGTCGGAGTCGCCGATCTGCGCGACGGAGAAGAAGAAAGGTGCGTCGCGCGGACCTCGAATTGTCGCTTCTTCGGCGAGGAAATGTGACCTCGCTGTTTTTCTCGTTCCTCGTAGAAAAATGCGCGGCGAGCGCAGCGGCCAGGAAGG
Source organism: Liparis tanakae (assembly GCA_036178185.1). Classification (NCBI taxonomy): domain Eukaryota; kingdom Metazoa; phylum Chordata; class Actinopteri; order Perciformes; family Liparidae; genus Liparis; species Liparis tanakae. The sequence goes on from CM070097.1 coordinate 5,563,874, forward strand.
ACTGTGATTTGCGATGCGCGCCGACCTTCAGCGTACCGTTGAGGCTTCACACTGCACCCAAAGGCTATGGGTGCTACATGAGCTGCGCGGTGAAGGGGAACCCCAGACCTCGCGTCACGTGGTATCGCAACCACATTAGCCTCAACACTAACACCAACTATTTCATCTCCAACACCTGCGGAGTTTGCTCCATGTTGATTCTCCACGTAGGCCCCAAAGACACGGGGGAGTACACCGTCTCCGCGGAGAGCGCCCTCGGGCGGGCCGAGTGCTCCACCGTCCTCAGTGTCAGAGGTGAGAAAGTAACAGTCCCGCACTTTAATTCAGAGGATAGGTGGAATATAAAGAACTAGAATCATGTCATCCTTTTTTTTTCCCTTACAGAGTGAAGAAACTGCAGATGCCACAGTATGAGCAGTATTCATTTTAAAAGCTTATAGATGTAATACAACAGGTTTGAGTTGAAGTGGTTGTGCTGCTTGGCTGTCATAAACCATGTGTAACGAGAACATTATGGACTCTTGTAATAATTGTACTGCTAATAAAAATAAAAGTGTTGCTCAAACAAAACAGTGGATTAGGTTGTTTTTGAAAATGTTTTAACGCTGGAGGGTTCTGTATCATGGTTCAAATCAGATAATCAATGAGTAGCATGGTTCAGTTGATTGGTGATAGCTGTGAAATCATATTCTTCTGAGAGCAGATAACACTAATGATGCCCTTGCTGAGCCTTGATGGAGTTTATCAGAGTTTTGAGGGCAGCGCAGTGGGTAAGAAGGTGTGTTGGTGAGTCAAGAAGCCACACTGGACACACTTAAATCAACAAAAATCAGATGTGAAATTGACGACATAAAATCTATTAAAGTATAGGGAAATAAGAGCTATGGAAAATGAGACCAATGAAAATAATCAGGAGAGAGAGAGCGAGAGAGAGAGAGAGAGAGAGATAATCTATTTTATAAAAATGAAACAAGGCTTTAATAAAGAGTGCACAGACCAATGAAATACCTTGAGCGGTGTTCAGATGAATTCAAATGGGATGTAACAAGGTATCATTATTTTGTATGTGCTCTTTCCATAATCTGCAATAATATGTATCGTGTATCTCACTTGTATAGTTTATGCACACTTGTTCTTCTTTCTTATATGTATATTTTATTATTGTGTTTTAGTTTAATGTTTATTGGCGTTACTGTGTCCGCAAATTTCCCTTTGGGGATTAATAAAGTATAATTCTATTCTATTCTTCTATATGACATGTTTGTTGTTGTTTTATTGCAAAGGACGCTGTCGGCTCCTGTACTAAAGTGAATTGTATAAACTCATTAGTGTCGGCATCATACCGATAGAACCCGTCTCAACCCGTCTCGTGGCCCCGGGGACAGACGCGCGTGGCCGCGTGCAGCGAGGAGGAGGAACAGTAACCGCACGTGTTGATGACAAGGGGGCGCACATGGTGACGGAACCCCCCCCCCCCTCCTCCAGCTGGCAGCCACGCCCCCCACCCCCCCACCCCTCCCCTCCTTCCTGAATGGACCATCACGCTGCCTGCGGACCACGCCCCCCTCTCTCCCTCTCCAGCCCGGCTCATCTTCCTCTCTGCCACCGCTCCGCCGCTCCGCCGCAGCCTCTCGGTACTTTTATCCGGCTCGGGGCTTTATTTCACGTGTTTTGAGTCTTCTAAAAGGAACAAAGCGGCGCGCACACTTCCAGTTCCAGTCCAGTCCGGTTGAACCCCCTTCGAATTTCAGCTTCTCTGCCTGTCGGGAACATTGTGTCCCTTTTTTCGAAATGACCGCAAAGCATCGCAAAGGGAAAGGCGCACACAAGCACGAAGACGATGGCTTGTTCAAAAGCGACGTGGCGCAGTCCGAAGTTGGCGCTGGGGTCAACAGCTGCGCTCTCCTCCTGGCTTTACTCCTGCTGCTCGTGATCGGCGGCGGCACCGGCGCGTGGTTCTGTTTCCAGCAGCACCAAACTTTAACCTACTTGACGGACAATCTCATGGGCATGCAGATGAAAATAGTGAAACTGCAGTCCTCCCATGAAGCAATGCGGCAGTCAAGCAGTGAGGTAAGACACAAGACACATAAAGAAGTCTTTTCCTGTGATGACATAACAAAAAGTCACTATAACTGGACATATATATCCTCGCCCACGAGCTTCTAATATACCCTCTGACTAAATGAGAAGAGGCCTCTGCACATGCTCACACTGCCACCTCCGAGGGAGGAAAGTTGAGACCTGCAGGCCTCTCAGATTTCAAAATGCCAACAGCCAGTTGGCATTACAGTGGGTACAAAACGCTGCTATTTCTAACATCCAGCTGTTGACGTTTCTGATGAGGATGACCTTTGACCTCCGACTGCAGGGACGATTCTCCCCGATTCAAATATTGTGGATCAAGCTCGGTATTAAAAGTTCTCTATGGGAAATATCTGTGTTTCTAAAGCCGTGCAGAGGATGCTGTCAACATAGTGAGAAACAAGAAGGTGGAGAAGCCAGGGCTAAATTTAGACTGATACTGAACACCGAATCAGAGGCTGGTTTACCGGCCATCGGAAAGATTGTGTAATAACAGAACGTGAAGATGAAAGTGATGATCATCTGTATCTCCGAAATGAAATATGTCGGAATACAGTGCAGGAATAGTAAAGTACTATACTTCAAAACACGTGGATGAAGGGACTCTGTTCATGGCTGCTTCCAGACACATTTCCCTTCACCTGTGACGTTAATAGAATTCCATTTAAGTTGCTCCAGGGAGATTTTTTTTTTCTGAACTTTAATAAATGTGTCAAACACTTAGCATGAGAACGGCTCTGCCAGCTCCGTCTTGTTACAGACGTGTTTCCTGTTCCAGCAGCGGTGATTTACTTGGAAGGTTGCACCAACCCAACGCTGCGATTGGCTCCTGACGAACATACTTCAGTATGTGATCAGATCTGTTCTGAGTAAAGAAATGCTTTATTCATTTTATGGCTTTATATGCCCTGGAGGAGACATATTTTCTTTCTGAATTGACAACTAAGCACATTTGAATTCAAAGCAACTTTCACATGTCTGTAACGTCAGTACCATAATAGTTTAATAATACGAAAAATAATACATTACATTTCTATAGCGCTTTTCAAAATACTCAAAGACGCTTTACAACACATCAGTTAAAATATCCTAAAAGCTATGCAATAAAAATAACTAAAATTACAATAAAAACAAACAATAAAAGCAAATAAGAACGTAGAGAGCACACAATCGCACATTAAAAACAGTTTTGAACAGGCGGGTTTTGATTTGTGATTTTAACAATGAAACTTCGGTGCAGTCTCGGATGATTTTGGGGAGAGAGTTAAGGCTCTGTCACCCCATGTCCGGTGCTTGGTCCCAATGTTATATATATATATATATATATATATATATATATATATATATATATATATATATATATATACTTTATTAATCCCCAAGGGGAAATTTGGCGACACAGTAGCACCAATAAACTAATAAACTAAACACACGAGAATAAAATATAAATATAAGAAAGAAACGGTGACTGTGCATAAAGTATAGAAAGTGAAATATAAAATACAAAATAAAATAAAATATATACGTATATACGTATATATATATATATATATATACGTATATATATACACATAGATATATGTATATATATATATATATATACACAACATATATGCAAATACAGTTCTTACAAAATAATTCTAGTGCAGTGCAGCGACTGACGGGAGCACCAGTTCAGTCGCCCCGAGCGGCCGCGTTGACCCGCCCTCCTCCCTGTCCGTCTCTTTGCAGCAGCACGTGTCGGAGGGCCTGGAGACCCGGCTGGACGCCCTGGAGGATTCCTACGCGCTGACCCAGGAACAGGTGGGCATGGCCCTGGCCACAGCGGAGCAGCTCAAGACGTCGGAGCTGCCCGCCCAGGTGCTGTCGCTCCACACGGAGATGAGGGCCCGCCTGGCGGAGGTGCGGCAGGCCAGCGTGTCCCTGGAGCAGCTGAGCCAGCTGCAGGCCGCGCTGAGCGGGAAGAGCCACGAGTTCGAGGGCGTCCGGGTTCAGGTGGACGGCCTGGCCGCGCTGAGCGCCCAGCTGTCCCGGGAGGTCCAGGGCTTGGCGGGCGGCGCCGGGGAGGCGGAGGCGCGGCTGGAGGAGACGGCGGGGCAGGTCGCCGCGCTGAGCGCCACCGTGGACGGGCGAGCCGCCGAGGTGCTCGGCCTGAAGGAGCAGCTGGACGCCTACCGGGCTCAGCTGGAGGCCAGCACCCTGGAGATGGCTACTGTCAGGTGGGTGGGGGGGGTGGTGGTGGTGGTGGGGGGGGAGCAGCCTTGGGAGCTGGGGAGGAAATAGCTCATTTCCTCTCGCCCATAACTTAATTTATTATAAAGTTCCTTTTGCTGGCACTGCCTTATATTCACATTCAGGGTTCGTACGGTCATGGAAAAACTGGAAAAGTCATGGAATTTTCAAAATGGTCATTTCCAGGCCTGGAAAAGTCATGGAAAAAAATTTAATCATAAAAGTTTGGGAAAAGTCATGGACATTTTTTATGATCACGTTACACCGAGTTTGAAATAATTAATAATGTTTTTTAAAGATAGGCGCTCAAAATATAAGCCGCCGTACGCTCTCAATACACAACAATTAATACGTTTTCATGTTTATACAGAGATTTTAGTTTTGTAATGGAAATTTGATTCAAAGTCATGAAAATGTGTTATAATCACATGTTCATTTACGGAAAGTTTGAAATAATTAATATGTTTTTTAAAGATAGACGCTCAGAATATAATTATATTTGGTTTAAAGTCATGGAAATCCATTGGTCAAAATGTGTAAGAACCCTGACATTGTAAGATTTCCCCGCGCTGTGTAAACATTTCTAATTGCAATATTTCTAATCCATACTCCATCGTTGGAGCTGAATGGTTTTCCTGTGTCCTGTGTGTGTAAAATGAACGTGCACTTTGAAGCTTATAAGATATTCATTTATTAGTCCCACAGTGGGGAAATATCAGGATCACAGCAGTGGGTCTACATTAGAGCATTAATAAAAATAAAAGATAAAAACTAAAACTAAAAACACATGTTATATTATGTATACATTGTGTAAATGTTCTATTGTCGAACAGAAGAAAGCAACCTGATGAAGCCATTGGTGCCAACAGGGGCCAGGCTTCATTAATGATATAATATCATCAATATTGTTATTCTTATGTGACAATTTCCAAAAACCATAGTTTCCCTCCCTGTTTTTCAGAGAGTTGCTAGAGAGTGAACAGGCGCAGCGGCTCCAGCGGGTCAGTGTGGAGGAGCAGCCGCCCAGTACGGTACGTCAGAGCCTGGACTCTGGGCTCTGGGCTCAGCTGCAGGAGGACACGCAGAATCCGGTCGCCCTGGAAACCAAAAATCCCACCAGCCTATCAGCTTGAGCCTGACAGTCCAACTGATTTGTCATTTAGTTTCACTTCACTCTCTCAGGCTGACTCTGTGCACCCTCCGTACATCTCATCCCGACTCGTCACCAATTTTTTTAACATACATTACCGTTCAAAAGTTTGGGGTCACCCACCCAGACAATTTCATGTTTTCCATCAACATTCACTTTTATTTATCAAATGAATTGAAAAATTAATAGAAAATCTAATCAAGACATTGAAAAGGTTAGTTTTTTGTTTGAAATATTATTTTTGTTCTTTAAACTTAAAGTTCAAAGAAGGCCAGTTTTATAGCTTCTCTCAGCAGCATAACTGTTTTCAGCTGCGCTAACATAAAAATGGTTATCAAGGGTTTTATACCCCTCCGTTAGTCTTCTAAGGTGATAACACAATGTACCATTAGAACAATGGAGATGGGCCTCTATACATCTATGTAGAGATTTCATTAAAAAGCTTATATTTCCACCTTGAATAGTCATTTACCACTTTAACAATGTTTACAGTGTATTTATGATTAATTTTAAGTTATCTTCATTTTAAAAACAGTGCTTCACTTTGAAAAATAAGGACATTTCTAAGTGACCCCAAACTTCTGAACGGTAGTGTATATTTTATGAATGTTAAAGCTATTCTTAACCCTGGCCAGAAAGCCCTGATTGGACGATTTCTTCTCCAACTGGCTGAAATGAGAGTGCTCATATTTCATATCATACTATATCTATCATGGCAGAACATGCCCTGGCTCACACACCGTCACATGGTCTCTTTACTATTTCGGTCCACTTTGTGCCCAAAGGGAACCGTAATGAGATTTTCATCTCGTTAATTTGAAGGCTCTAATTGCCCGTCATGGAGTCTCTGATGGATTTACTTCTACATTTACTCTCATACGTTGTCGTTTTGTTCTCATCCCATTTGCCAAGCCACCGTGACCTGTGAATTATTTTCTATCCAGACTCTGGTCCACCATGAACTCACATGCAGTACTCCATTGCTTTCTGTTGCCGTAGGTGGAGGGACAAACGGAGGAAGAAGAGGAAGCTGCAGCAACTGAAGAAGAGGCACTTCCCGCAGATGTAGAGCAAGAGGTGTCCAACCCAGAAGAAGAGGCACTTCCCGTAGACGTAGAGGAAGAGGCGTCCAACTCAGAAGAAGAGGCACTTCCTGCCGACGTAGAGGAAGAGGTGTTTAACTTAGAAGGAGAGGCACTTCCTGCCGACGTAGAGGAAGAGGTGTTTAACTTAGAAGAAGAGGCACTTCCTGCCGACATAGAGGAAGAGGTGTCTACCTCAGAAGAAGAGGCACTTCCTGCCGACGTTGAAGAAGAGGTGTTTAACTTAGAAGAAGAGGCACTTCCTGCCGACGTTGAGGAAGAGGTGTCTACCTCAGAAGAAGAGGCACTTCCTGCCGACGTCCAACAAGAGGCGTCCGAGGAAGAGGAAGAGGCCGAGGCAGATGAAGGAGGAGACGCAGCTGCCCAGGAGGAAGCAGCTGCCGAGCAGGAGGACTCTGTGACCGATGAAGCTGCTCCTGCAGAGGAGGTGGAGGCCGTGAAGGAGGAAAAGACGGCAGAGGGGGAGCAGATTGAAGAAGAGCCTGAAGAGGAGAACCAGGAAGCTGACGAAGAGGCGAGGCACACAGCAGCAGAGGAGGAAGAGGAGATGTTGCCTGAAGGAGAAAATGGACTGGGCAGGGAGGAAGAAGTGACGGAAAGAGAGGAAGAACAGCAGGACGTAGCAGCTGAAGAGGAGGCAGAGGAGACAGATGAAGAAGAGGAGACATTAGAAAATTATGATTTACCAGGGAATGAATGTGAGTGAGAATATATCAAGAACACATTTATTTTCCAATAATCTGCTTTGCATAATGCTAACATGTTTTTGCTGTGCTATGTTTCACAGAGGCGTGTCACCAACGTGTAATCCCCCCCCCATGCCGGACACGTTCTCAGATTATGACATCACACCGACTGCAGGAAGGCGGTGTTCCTGGTGGCCGTGGTCCGGATGCAGTAACCATGACGCGGCTGCTTTCCGGACGGCAGACCTCAGTCAGAAGAAACCGGTCACTGTGCTGGACTCCAAGCTGAAACACGTACCTCAAAATATGACTCGGCTGTTACGTTAGGAGATTAATAATCCAGGGTTAACCTGCCAATAGCAACCTCAGTAGCCTTAATCCACAGGAGAACTCTTCGTCTCACTCTTCATCATGATCGCGGATCGGCTTTCGCTCCTAAACTGCTGATCGATGACCTCGAAGCCATAAGAAAAGTCAAAATGTTTCTTCTCACTGCCTGAACTGTATCGCCGGAGCATATTTTAGAAGAACTGTTGTTATTATATCCCCGTTGTTTACTCAGCCACCTAAAAAATCATCTCGATAAGATAAACGAGAACAATTCCTGAATGTTTTTAAAGTAAGGGACTAACTGTAGTTGATAGATTTTTTTTGTTTATTATTACTTTTTACATTACTGGAGTTTTGCTTGGATTTAAAAGTTTTTACCGAATTAAAGTTCCACACAGACCGACACACGTAGTATTATAAAATGCAGTGGACTAAGTCCTCTACCTAGAACTGCTTCATCATAATTTTAATGCTTTAATATGTTTCATTTACATATGTAGTGAATAACAGCGGCATATTCTATATTCTATGCATTAAAGGCCCACTTGTTTCTAACTTAAGAGGAGCCTCAGGGATAAATTACTCTATATATACACTACCGTTCAAAAGTTTGGGGTCACTTAGAAATGTCCATATTTTTCAAAGAAAAGCACTTTTTTTTAAAATGAAGATAACATTGAATTAATGAGAAATACACTCATACATAGTTAATGTGGTAAATGAGTATTCTCTGTTTTTAATGAAGTCTCTACAGAGGTGTGTAGAGGCCCATCTCCAGTGTTCTAGTGGTACATTGCGTTATCGCCTTAGAAGACTAGCAGAGGGTTAGAAAACCCTTGAAAACCATTTTTATGTTAGTGCAGCTGAAAACAGTTATGCTGGTGAGAGAAGCTCTAAAACTGGCCTTCCTTTGAGCCACAAGTTTGAAGAACAAAATTAATATTTCAAATTAAAATGATTATGTCTAACCTTGTCAATGTCTTGAATATATTTTATATTCATTTAGCATTTCATTTGATAAATAAATGTGTGAGTTTAAAAACTACATTGTCTGGGTGGGTGACCCCAAACTTTTGAACGGTAGTGTAGGTGGAAAACTATTGCGGCAAAATCTCTTCATCCAAAACGACACGATTGGACTAATATCGATCGATCATAACGGTTCATAAAAGTCAAACGGGAACAGAAACACACACAACAGACGACTTCATGATGCAGAGTCAGACTCTTTAAGCTTTAGGTTGCGGAGGAGAGATCTCCAGCAGGACACTCAGCCTAGAGGTCAAAACTATGCCGGGAATCTGAAAAGCGCAGGAGTACCGGAGTTCATGAACACCGGATATTAACCCCGCCCAACGTGTCTGGGAACATTAAAAACAAAAAGGTTCAAAATATAAAGTTCAAATCCCAAAGCTTTGTCGCTGAGATGCTCTTAAGACAACTGGAATAATGTGAAATTTTGACTAATGCAGAGTAAATATGCAAGTTGCGATCAGGGCAAAAGAATAACATCAGTTATTAATAATGTGAAATATAATCGCGACACAACGAGCTCTTTTGAGACGTAAATTATGTCGTGTTTGGAGTCAGATGTGGAACGTATAGTGATTCAGTTCTTCGTAGTATCCGAGGACCTGGACCCCACTGGAGCTTTGACTTTTACAAAACGCACCGCATCAGCACTTCTCATCTCACTTTGTCATGATTTTTTTTTTAAATAAACCCTTGTTTCACTTCTGTATACTTGAATCTGTGCTCTTTTTTCCCGCACACAATTCATATGGATCATCTTGCTGGTGTATTCCCCTTATAGCCAAAGCTCGACACCGCTTAGCCCCGAGTGCAATAAAGCTGAGTCGTTACCCAGAAACTATTTCAAACGCACCAACGAGCCACAGGGGGCGCACTGGCTGACGTGTTCGTTCATTATGCTCTATTTACTCCTTTTATTACAACGCCTGCGTGTTTCATCTTTAAGGAGACGCACTCTAAATAATAAGCATTGTAATATACATTTATATTGGGCTACAAATCTTAATAAATATCGCATTGAATGTCCTAGAAGAGAAGATGCTCCCCTTAAATGTTATTATTGAAATTATTTTATGTACATATGGCAGAGGGAAACTGCAGCCGGATCACAATAGATGCGTTCATATAACTTATGATCATAAGACCAGCATCAAGAAATCTGTTTTATCCGCACACATGTTCGACTGTAGTGAGTCAAGACCTGCTGGCAATAAGACGGGGGGCCCCGTGGGCCACATCCGCATCATGGCCTCTTAATAATAAAAATAATAATTTCAATTTACATAGCGCTTTTCTGAATACCCAAAGACGCTTAAAGGGCCGGTTGTAACAGCAGTTTATAAACGATATAACTACTCCAACATATTGTTAAATAACTCTCTTGTCATTTAATTATTGTTTTTTTGAGTGTAAAAATATTGTACATTAAAAAAATTAATATTAATATAAATCCATTTAATCTTAAACTTTCAAAATAAAAGCTCGGTAAATTTTCTTATAAATTTCTTGAAGAAAAGGTGATCGTATGTCTTTCAAGCCGTCGGGGGGAGGCCCGCGGGCCTCGTGTTTGACACCTGTGCATTTTATACCGTCGTAAACAGGAAGTCTCAATCGATTATTTAGTTATCAAGCTCCTCTTTTATGGAACCAGCTTCCACCTTCAGTCCGGGAGGCAGACACAGTCACCACATTCAAGAGTAGACTGAAGACTTTCCTCTTTGACAGAGCTTATAGTCAGGGCTGAATCAGGTTCACCTGGTCCAGCCCCTGGATATGCTGGTATAGGCTTATAGCTGCTGGGGATGTTTAGGATGCACTGAGCACCTCTCTCCTCTTTTCTTTCTCCTATGGATGAATCTTCATCTCTCCATCACACATGACTAACTCTGCTTTCTCCCCGGAGTCCTTCTGACTTCACGTCTCATGGGGTCATCGGACCCTATGAGACGGCATAGATTCCATCTGCTGATGGACCTTCGATGGTTGGATCGTGAGTTCCTGTCGCCAGCTGTGCCGCTGCCCTGCTGGGACTCCGCCCACTCCTCCACTCGGGAGGTCTCCAAACTCTCCATCGTGGAATATGCCTAAATATGAACTATTGATAAACTCTGTCAGATTCCTTGAATGTATTTTAACTCTAAATATGTCCTTCTGTACACATGACATCTATTGCACCTGTCCATCCTGGAGAGGGATCCTCCTCTGTTCTCTCCTGAAGGTTTCTTCCCTTTTTTTTCCCCCTGAAGGGTTATTTGGGAGTTTTTCCTGGTCCGATGTGAGGTTTTGGGGCAGGGATGTCTATGTGTACAGATTGTAAAGCACTCGAGACAAATTTGTAATTTGTGAAACTGGGCTATACAAATAAACTGAATTGAATTGAATTATGAGCATCAGAAGCTGTCTCTCGCTCTACCCCCCCCCCCCTTCTCTCCCTCTCTCTCTCTCCCCCCCTCTCGCTCTAATCGAGCCGGCCACAGTCTTTCCCTCAGCCTCTCCCACACATCACTGCTGCAGTGTGCCGGTGCCTCCCGTCTCTCTGACCTTCCACAGGGACCATGCAGGCGTTTGCTCCCAGGTACGTTTCAGAGACGCTGAGTCACGCTTTTCCCTTCCTGGATTCTTATCTCGCCCATTTCATGTTCAGCCTGACAAGCCACTGGCAAAGCTGCTGGTCCTGATGTTTGTCATCTTAGTGTGTGACCACGCTCTGTACTGCAGGCCTCATCCAACTGCTGTACCGTGAGCTTGCAGTTTGTTACTTTAGCGGCCGAGCATTAGTCCTCCTCTTTGATCAGCTTGTGTATGTACATTCGTAATGATTAGCTGAGGGTTATTATTCCGAGCAACTATTTTAACGTGTTAATTATTAACTTTCTTTAAGAGGATAATTCTGCTTTAGAGGCCTTCGGGTTTTCAGATCTGGGTGGACAAAAACAAATATCTTTTGCATTGCACATGATACAGTGGAGTGAGTGTGTGAGGATGTGTGTGTCAGTAAACGCGGAGCAGAGGAGGGGCAGAACTCTCTGGGTGGAACACGAGGCTCGCCAGGATGCTGGCTCAGCTCTCTGTTTCTGTTCAGCCTCCTGCAGAAATTGGGCTGCGGTCTTCAACTGACAATGAACATGCATTGTCAGAGCAGCTTGCCTTCTTAATTTGATGTATTTCCGCTTTCAATAATATGTTGGGTTGGTGCATAATGCAGGGAGACATGTAGAACGTGTAAATCATGGGATGTTACACCTGCTGATGCAGCATGAGGTTATAGTTGAAGATACACAGCAGGAGAAGTGGCCTTTTGCTTTTATTTTTTTGAAAATAAACATAACATTTGATATTACAATATACACTTTGTTCCCAGAATTAAGATATATGTATCGTTTATGGAGAATATGGATGGATTATAATGTTGTTCTGCTAGCTAGTTACATTTTAAAGCCTTTGTCACATGTTGTATCTGCTTCCTAAAAGAGAGACTGGAATTTTTAAAAATCCTAAATATTTATTAGGCGTCTTTGGGTATTCAGAAAAGCGCTCCGGTGACACTTTGCAAACCATCTTTGTAAAAAAACATACAAAAAGTATTTTTAACATTCAGATGAAGGCAGGAAACTGAAAGATATTTAGTTATATTTGTCATTTTTTACGTGAGGTTAAGTGCAGCTTGTTCTTTGTTCTTTGCGTGCACATAATTCACTGTACCATCAGCATACGTTTGAATATCACACCCATTGCAGACGCTCGGCAAAGCATTAATGTGTAAACTGAATATTAAAGGTCCTACAATAGAACCCTGGGGTACTCCCACATTAGATCTCAGAGTAGATGATGAAGCGTCACCCACTCTGACACACTGGGATCTTCCTTCAAGGTAGGATTTTAGCAAAGGAAGAGACTCTGAGTTATTTTATTCATTTGAGAGTTCATTAATCGGGATTACTCCACCATCGTTATTCATTTCAGCTTCACATTCTCGTAAATATAAACATACATGTTGTATACACATGTACAGTATAAACACACACGTATCTACCCATATACATATGTATATAAACATAGACATACATATACACATACAGAAGCATATGTATACATACGTACACGCATATACATGCGTAAATACACATTCATATATACAGTCCATACGGAAAGTATTGAGACCCCCACTCTTTGTTTCATTGCAGCCATTTTCTAAAATCAAAAAAGTTAATTTTATTTCTCATTAATGTTCACTCAGCACCCCATCTTGACAAAAGAAAACAGAAATGTAGAATTTTTTGCAAATTTATTAAGAAAGAAAAACTGAAATTTCCACTGTACCGCACTGTACAGGTACCCACTGTACATATACACATCTACAGATACACACACACACACACACACACACACACACACACACACACATACACATATACATATTCACATATATATTGATATACACACGCATACATATATATTTAACACTGATGACGTTTTAAGTAATACTGTTATACTATATGCATTATGTAATAATTTCAATTATTCTATGTTTATTAGATTAAGTTTTTACCATTGACCTTCATTATTCCGGTCCAATTAATGTGATTAGTCACCGGTTATTATTCACAGAGCTTTTTGGAAATGTCCTTTCTTAAAACTTGATGTTGACAGTTTTTTTTTCCGCGCTCACCCAGGTCCTTTCTGACCCCCGTCAGGGACGAGGAAGCAGAGTCTCAGAGGAAAGCGAAGTCCCGTCACGCCAGACAGACCCGCAGGTCCACTCAGGTAGACATCAAACGGCTGATCGAAGTTCAGGCTTCAGTGTTTTGTGTTCTGACTGTCGACAGATATGAAGCTGTATGAATGTGCTACAGGGAGTGACTCTGACTGACCTGAAAGAGGCTCAGAAGACCAACAGCCTGTCTCCTCTGGACAGACAGACGGAGGAAGGAGGCACTCTGGCTGAAAGGAGCTGTCTCAGGATAAGCTCGACGGATGACAGGAGACTCACAATCGGCTCGACAGAAATCACGGAGATCGGTGCCAAATGGAGCAAGATGGACGAGGTTATTAGTAGGAATGTATGCAGACTGGGCTTCTGCAGCAGCGGTTGATTTGTATTTGATCTGGAGGATGGTGTGTATTTTTCTCTTGTGCTTGTGCAGCAGGGGAACATCGAATCCAGGTTAGAAACCCTTCATGAGTCTCCGATAGCAGACCTTTCATATGCGTGTGCGGCTGGATCCCACGGCCTGCTTCACTGCAACGAGGCGTTCATAGGTCAGGAGAGCATATCTTATTTATCGGTGTGTGTGTGTGCGTGTGTGTGTGTGTGATGTATTGAAGTGGTCGCCCCTTCCTTTTGCCATAAACTGGGTCTTTTTGAAAAGAAATGACAAAATGCAGAATTGTAAGCGTTGTTGTTACACCAGGTAAATACATATTTAATGTGACAGTATGTTATCTAACACAGTGACGTTATAGTCATGTGTGAGGGGGATTAGACACCGGAGAGTTTCTGTTATTTAATAATTTCTGTTATTACAGTGTCATAACACTGTAATAACAGAAATTCTGATAGGCTGAATTTGAATTTGGGACGGGAAGCACAGAGGGAGGAGAATCTTTTGTATTGCTAAACATTCATCAATAATCATACATCATCAGGGATGTCGTATGTGTACAGATTGCAAAGCCCTCTGAGGAAAATGTGTAATTTGTGAGAATGGGCTATACAAAATAAACTGAATTGAATTGAATCAGGTTTGTTGACAATTTTCGTAAAATAGAAAAAGGGAACACGATGACACAATTTCAATAAAAAAAAAATATTTATGAAAGAGAGCTTGAGGTCTTTGGGAGTCCAGACCGAACGTTCAGGTTAACCTTTAGTGTTGTTGTTGATTCTCAGCGGTAATTCAAAGGTAATCAATAGTATACTTCTCACTGCATGTGTGCAGCTGGTGAGAGACGGTGGAAAGATGAAAATCAGAACCCTGTGGAGGAGGAAGCCGCGCTGACCTTTGCAACATCTCGAGGGCGCCGCTCTGACGGAGAGGTATGTGGAGCACACGTTCAATCACAGAGAGGGAAGAGGTCGCGACCTCTTGTGTGACGGCGTTGGAATATTTCCCGTTGTTTCCCCCTCAGTACCACTAGATGGAGCCAAAAGACTTGTTTCTTTTGTCCTGCCTGGTTATACTGAGGAGAACCCAGTAGTGTCTCATACATAGAGACCCCTGGGAGTATGTTTCAGTGCCCTCATATGACTTAGGCTACAACTACGTCTCATTTATGAAAGACGGGTATCTGGATATGAAATACCCTCACAGCTGAGGCCGACTTGCTATTTGATTCTTTAATATTCATCAGCGTCATTGTTTTCATCCTGTTTCTCAGTGTGCTTCAAAGGCCGCCTGCAGACTCTGGTTTTCTGACGCAACATTTTAAAACGCACTGCAATGGTAGACGTGAAGCACGTGTTCAGAGGTTCCTGTAACTAAAAGCGCTGGTTAATATCTCATAGAAAGACAGTCTACGAGGATCAACCCTCCTCCTCCTCCTCCTCCTCCTCCTCCTCCTCCTCCTCCTCCTCCTCCTCCTCCTCCTCCTCCTCCCTCTAAGTCGCTTTGCCTCCTCACATCACATGGCCGAGGTGGCTCAGCATACCATACCATATTGGGCAAACTGAGGCGCTCTCTGCTCCATCTTAGTCTTGGATTCAGAGGGATTTACTTTCTCTTCTCTTTAAACTGATACTGTGCTCCTTGCATGTTGAAATAAAAAGAAAAACCTTTGCCTCATCACTAATTCCTCCCACCGGGTGAAACCTGGCGATTGAGTTTCAGTGAGGATATTCTATTAATCTGGGTGTCAAATAAAAAAAAAAAGATAGATGGAATAGGAATGAAAGGAGACACGTAGATGATGGGGATATAGATTATAGATTCCCTTTGAGCTGACTCCAGGTCAGCCGTGCGGCCGGTAACACGAGAGGCTCACGGCGTTACGGAGCGGACTATATCCGTCTGCTGTAAGACTAGCGAGGCGGCGAGGCGACAGGGCTGCCTATCGCCAGAGCCGACCTCTGCACGACCCCGCGATGATCCCAGCAGATTTCCCCCCCGTGACTTTCAGCGGCGGAGAGAAGAAAGGCAGGTGTGGAGCGAGTCGGCTTCGAGATGCTGCTAGGCGATTATAATTGCGGGGGAATTAACAAGAGAGTGCCTTTGTAGACAGTTTTCTTTCTACAGTACAACTTTTTGTGATTCGGTGATTAGATCCTGGCAAGAAGGAAGCACACCGCTCTTCCACGTTTACTCCGAAAATCCAGTTCCCCCTGGCAGCAGCCTTTGTGGCTCATTGTCTCTCTTGAAATACCCGATGAGAGCATCACACACACGGGAAGCCCTGAATCTGAGGGCGAGGGATCAACTTCTACCGAGTCGAATTCCCTTCAGATTGAAGACGTTTTACAAATACTTCACGAACAAGACGGCTACTGTTGCACCATTTCTGTTTTTAGGTTGCATCTCTAACCATCTGTCACCAAAGCCCACGCAGCCAGGAGACAACGCCGAATGGCGTCGGATCCAAAGCTACGAACATCAACCTCTCTTTTCGCATTCTCTCGGCCTCTCTCTCTCTCTCTCTCTCTCTCTTTGCTCCCTCTGTGTTTTTGCCTTTATCTTTCCTTCTTTCTAGCGTGAGGGAGTTGAGGAACAGCGAAGCTCTGCACACCTCACTATAAAAGGAAGCTGGCATGTCCAGAAGTCTGTGGGAAGAAAGTAAGGGAGGGAGGAGGAGGAGGAGGAGGAGGAGGAGGGAGGGGGGTCCAATATTTTGGGTAAAACGCTTATTGCTTTCTTGCTAAGAAATATATGGGAAGATTGATGCCACTCTCTCATGTGTGTGTGGTAAATATGAAGTTAAAGCCCCATTATGTAGTTTTTTCCTTGTAGCGCCCCCTTCAGGTATTTAACGTTTACTACAGTGTCGTAAATACCCAGTTACGATAGATCAGGTGTCGTGAACCTCTGGCTCTCGAACCATATGTGGCTCTTCCGGTGACTCTTTTGAGTTTGAGTAAAAAAATAAAATCTCCGCCCGCCCCCCTGTAACTTTCTCTCTCCTCCAGATGACAGCAGCAGTAATGTCAGGTCCCTTTCTTAAAGACGTCTTTGTTCTTTTATTAAACTAAAGGTCTGTTATTGATCGTCTCCACAGCAGCATGTCTCTCTGTCTCTACGAGTCGCGTAACAAATAAAAAGTCACCTGTGAGGTGGACTGGACTATGTGACGTTGGTCATCACTGACAGAAAGCAGGTCAAAGTACCGGGCTGCTACAAAATGTTACATAGTCGGGTTTTTCCCCCACAGACCCCCCGATGGCAGTGGAGGAGGAGACATCAACATATTAAAAGTAATTGTAGCGCCACCATTTTTTTCAAGCTGTTATTTTAAGGTAGGAATTGTTACATAGTGTTGCTTTAAAGCCAGCTGCTGCTTAGCTTATCTTAGCTTAGCATAAAGACTGGTAACAGCTAGCCTGACTGTCCAAAGGCGAGCAGGGTTATCTGCGGTCTCTTGAATTTGTGCAAAAACTGAAATGTAAAGAAAAAGTAGGTTATCTTCAGGCAACTGAGGAGCGGTTTCCCTCTCAGCAGTTTTCACATGAATCTAAGCGGCGGCCCGTTGATTCGGTGGTTATTGTACAGACACGAGTGGTATTGATTTCCTTATCTAAGTCTTGGCAGCAAAGCCGATAATCCTTTCCCAGAAAGTATTTCCTTCATTAGGACGGTGACTTTGCAGAAAGGCGGAACAAACTCCTCCTATCTTTTTTTGACGGACCTCGCGAGGCCCCCAGCGGGATGCACATTTAAACCTCATATTGCCTCGTTAATATCACAGCGCTCCGATGAGGACTGAACTCAACGCATTTGGGATGAGAGGAAACGCGTGGACCACCGCCTCTCCCCTCCGTCACACCGTGGGGCGAACGCACGGTTACCTGACGCGTTGTGTTGACAGCTCCTCGGGTAATAGTGTGTTGTCCTCCCCCCCCCACACACACACACACACACACACCACTCTCCCTCAAACTGTCCCCCCCCCCCTTATCCCCGATAATTTTAGCCCTCAGTGCAGAGTCCAGCCATTGCAGAGCCTCTCTTCTGGCAGATTGCCAACGATGAAGAGAGCCGGGAGAAGCGGGGGTTGGGGGGGGGGGGGGGGTGGAGGGGACTGGGAGGGTTTCAAGCAGCGAGAGGAAAAAGGAGAGAGGGAGTGCGTGTATAACTTTGGGAAACAGAGGAAGAGAGGAAGCAAAGGGAGCAAACTTTTTTTTTTCCTCTCCTGGCCGCTTCCTTTTGGACTTTTATTTTCCTCACTGTTCATCAACGGCAGAGCGGAGACAATCATTCGTTCGCTTTCCTAGATCGAGACTCGTTTTCCTGAGGTTCTTTTGGGGTTATCAGAGGATAATTTGCTTTATTTGTTTGTTTTTTGCATTTTTTTAATCTGATTATCACTTCACCATCTGACCTCACATTGGGAATCTCTCAAAAATTGCTGGACTGACATACACACACAAACACATACACATATTCATTCACACACACACACACACACACACACACACACACACACACACACACACACACACACACACACACACACACACACACACACCTGTTGTTGCCGAGGATTCCCCGGGAACGCGGTCATGGGCGTCTGCGTCCCCGTTGCTTGAGGGGATCTGTGCAGCTGTTATCTGCCGGGGGCCTCGGTGAGCGTTACAGTCGAGGTTGACCTGCCGGTCCGGAGCAGAGGGGGGATGTCCACCTACTACCCGCGCACCAAGGACCTGACCCGCACCAGGAAGTCGGTGACAGAGTCACCACCGGCCTCCCCCTCCGCCACAGACAAAAACTACAGAGTAAGACCGGCAACTTTTCTTTAAGAGAAATCCACATGTTGGACTGTAGGAGGAGAGATTTTGCTAATTTCATTTGGCTATATATCACAGTACGTCCAATTTATTTTCCATGAAGCCATTAAAAGTATTAATTTGAGAAATGTTAGATTAGTTGCCCAATATCAAGTGACTTGTGTGGAATTCTTCGATGTCTGATTAGCCAAACAGCTTATTTCCTAAGTACAGTTGTTTGTTTGGCTGATTATAATTGGTTTAGCTATTTTAAATTATGTATTTTTGTTATCATTTTCCTAGCAGAAATAATACACATTCTATGATTTCAGCATTTTAAATGTGAGAGTTTCTTTCTTTTCAGGATTTTTAGTTTTTCTGGTGAAACGACACATTTTTAATACACCAACGGACATCTTTTTGGCGACGCAATAACTTAATTTTAAACTGATGATTGTGAAATACTCTCCTGCACATGTGCCGATGAGGGAGTTCACACAAACAACAAATATATAAACTTTTTATTAGGATAAGACTTATTAGTCCATGATATTCTACACGATTATCACGTCGCGGAACGAGTATATTACAATGTTCAGATAACTCGTATAATAATAATAATAATAATAATAATAATAATAATAATAATAATAATAATAATAATAATAATAATGATGATAATAATAATAATGATAATAATACTACTACTAATAATAATAATAACAATAATAATAATACACTCATCAGCTCAGTTTATTCAAGAAACTTCTGCAAGAGACTTTTTGACTAGAACGTTTCTTCTGTAATTTCCTGTTTTCTTTTTCTGTCCAAGTGGCTCATTCTCATGGGCGTTGTTTGACTGTTGTGTTTATGGCGCTGCAGCAGAGTGAGCTGCATCATGACATATTTAAAGGGCCAGCAAGAAATATGGAGCAGCGTTATTCCGTCTATTTAGAGACCCTCACATCTCCTCACCCAACGCCGAATGCTCTCGTTCTCCTGCTCTCTTTTCTAAACGTATCCATGGTGAAACTCAGTCGTTCTCTATGACATCATCAGCCCAATCTAAATGGATTTGACTTTTCGCGAGAGAGAGAATGTCTTTCAGAGGGGGCTGTAATCCTCTTGATGCAGTATTTTTAGCACTTGTCAGACTTCTTTGATGGGAACCATGTCCTCTTCACTGAAGCTCAGTGCGAGTTACAGCGATGAGCAAAAGGAAGTATAAACAGGAACATATTTTACAGGATGTCATGCACATTTGGAAGCACATTCACTCAAGTACTGTGCAAAAAAGTCCCCATTACACCTGCACTTTACTCATTTCCATTTAATCCTACTTGAAACTTCCACTCCATTACATTTCAGAGTGGAATACTGCACTTTATACTTCCAACAGCTCGTCACTAGCCTTTTACATTATATAACATTTTGTATATGTTAATGAAATGTAACACATTACATTTAAACTGCTGGTTCCCCACTTTTGGCTTGAGACTTTATACAACAAAACAGTTCAGCTGGTATTAGTTCCCACACATAGTTTTATTGTATGTTGGAAACACAGTATATAATAAGATCAATAACATCTCATCTGTGTGAAGATGAAGCCTCTGAATATTAAACACAACATCTTTGAGTCAGACCCTGAAACTCGTAGTTTTATTCATAAAATAAAACGGATAACACTTTAATTAACATGTTTTATTTTTAAATCAGCCTGCAGTCAGATTGGTCAACCCCAAAGCAGGAAATGATGTCATTAAAAATAGAGCTCTACAGGAATCTGCCTTTACATTCAGTCACATTCATGAAAACCTGCTTCATTAAAACATATCTCTAAAAATATAAATGTACAATCAGGAAGATTTCAGACTTTTGGGAGAATACATTAATATAATTTATTTCCCTTTAATGAATGCCAACTCCCTTTGAAGAGAAACGTTTCAAACCCCTGAGACCAGAACTCTAAAGAGACTTCTGGTCATCTCTATTGTGGCTTATGGAGGCCAATAACAGACATTTATTTCATTTTTTATTTTGGATTCTAAATACAGTTTTCTTGTAATTGAGTATTTTTCACATTGTGGTATTAGCACTTTGACTGAAGGAGAGCATCCGAGTACTTCCTCTATATCACTGGATGTCGATGCTGTTGAAAAAAAGAAAAACAGGAAGCTGCTCCCTGACGAGCTCAGACGCTCCGCGAAGAGTTAAAATAGCAGTAGTGAGCAAAGGTGAGCGAATGAGGAAGAAAGGTCTTTTATGGTGGTGTGTGCAGAAGAGAGGAAGTGTGTGTGTGTGTGTGTGCGTGTGTGAGTGTGGCTCAGATTTTCCTACCACCAAAATCCAATCCGCTCTGTCGGAGTGATGCTGTGAGGGAGCGAGGGAGCGAGGGAGCGAGGAGACGAACGAACACTCGCCTAATGATGATTTCATTGGCTCCCGCGGACTGCCGTTAACGTTATCGTTTATGTAACGTAGCAGCGAGCTCGTGCCTCCGAGACCCCCCCGGTGTGTATGATGTCGGTCCTGGCAAGCCACAGAAATGGAGGCAGATGTGTTTACAGAGCGCCCGTGGTTCAAGCACGCATGTTTCCATCAGTCTGACACCCTGTTGTGCCCCCCCCCCCCCCCCCCCTCCCAGAAGTTGATTGTCTCTGTTGTTCTGCCTCACGCACTTTTCTGCAGCGCTGTGTGCCACTTCTGACTCCCCGTGTCTCTCCTAACAAGGGAAGCACATTGCAGCTGCTATCAGAAGAAGAATTTCAGCTATGATTCGGTTTCTGGCTTGTGTTAAAGCCCCACTATGTAACAATTCCTACCTTAAAATAACAGCTTGAAAAAAATTGTGCCGCTACAATGACTTTTAATATGGCGATTTGCGCCTCCGCCACTGCCATCGGGGGTCTGTGGGCTAAAAACCCGACTATGTAACATTTTTGAGCCGCCCGGTACTTTGACCTGTTTTCTGTCAGTGATGACCAACGTCACATAGTCCAGTCCACCTCACAGGTGACTTTTTATTTGCTCCGCGACGCGTAGAGACAGAGAGACATGCTGCTGTGGAGACGATCAATAACAGACGTTTAGTTTAATAAAAGAACAAAGACGTCTTTAAGAAAGGAACCTGACATTACTGCTGCTGTCATCTGGAGGAGAGAGAAAGTTACAGGGGGGCGGGCGGAATTTTATTTTTATAACTCAAAATCAAAAGAGCCATAAGCGTCACCGGAAGAGCCACATATGGCTCGAGAGCCAGAGGTTCACGACCCCTGATCTATCGTAACTGGGTATTTACGACACTGTAGTAAACGTTAAATACCTGAAGCGGGCGCTACAAAGGAAAAACTACATAATGGGGCTTTAAATTTGAACGAAAAGGACCTTGATGGACAGGACCTGCATGTGATAAGCGTTAGTGTACGAATACCTTCTTCTACCTAGACTCACGTCCCGTAAAGCCCACACTGGGTTCGCTTTGGATGTCACTGGAATTAGGTTTAAAAAAAAAAAATACAAAATAAATGTTTACCAATTTGCTAATCCTGCAGTGTGGAAACGGCTTTGGGTGCAGTCAGAAATCCATAATCTTAAAAGGAGTTTGGTGAAGCAGACGTGACGGTGATTTATTCATAAAATCAGGGGGCCGAGCTTGACGGCTGATTAACGAATGAGCACCACATTTAGGATGGAGGAATCTCCTCGGTGTGGGAGTGGGAAGCGCTCCGCGGCTCCATCCTTGGGCCTTTTCTCCTCTCGGGTCACGGAGGTCTGTTTTTTTCCTGGGTAGCTCCGCTTGAGCACATGACCACATAAGGACAGGCGGCGCTGGCTCGGTTATGTAAACACTCGCCGAAGGAGCAGCTCCTTTGACACTGCATGAAATATTCCCACCCCCACACCCCCAAGCCTGCAAATAAGAGTGCGGGAATATGTGTGCGCTCTGTTCCTTTTGACAGAAATGGTCCTCCTATAAAGGGGATTACTTTAAAGCAGTGTACATCTGCTTCTTGTCTCAAGCAGCTTGGATCACCAGCACCACACAAGAAGTTTAGTGAGGTTTTATTTCTAAACAGAGGTGTTTAAAGCCCTTATTTCCTGACAAGACAGAAACTCCAAATCTCTAAATCTAGGCGTAACGTTTACAAGACTATACATATCAGAATCAGAATCAGACTTTTTATTGGCCAATTAGGTTTGCACAAACAAGGAATTTTACTTGGTAAAGTGACTTTATAAATTGAAGTGAAATTATACAGCACAATACAATACAAAACAAAACAGTGCAGTACAAAACAAAACAGTGCATATTGTAGTCTCTTCTCTCTCCCATCTGGGTCTCACGTTCTCAGTGTCCGACTGATGGTAAACACCTCCAGTCCTCATCCTCTCATGTGCCACGTATAATCAGCTGATGGCAGTGAGGTATCGATTTGTTCAGCCTGGTCCGGAGCAGAAATTGTTCTGGGTGAAGGTCTGGATAGATAGATTTTGATAGTGAAGTACCCTTGCATACAGCATATGGAGTTTATCACATATATATTAGCACAAGGAGGCCAGAGGCATAAACTGCACCTACCAGCTAATAAATTATCGGCATATTTTTGTGGTGAAAGGATTTTTGAAAATAGACCCGAGTGAAATAGAGAAAACCCCCCACACACACAACTCTGACAGAGCACAGTACCCCGACTCCTTGGCCAAGGGGAGACATTCAGTCTGTGATCACAGCGGGCAGAATAATAAACACAAACCGCTGCCAGGACCGCACGCCATCAGTCTGTCGTGCGAGGCGAGCCGTCCACCCGCCGCACAGCTTCTGGCGTCGTGGCGTCATCTTTACGCTCCGGGCACTTGCGTGCCGGCAGCCCGTTCTGTGAGATTAACCGAGGAGGGCTGACCCGTGTGAACCCGGGCAGAGCCGTGTTTGGCTGAATTATATCTCCCTTCTGCACACATTTCTTCCCCCTGAGGACTTCAGGTCTCCGAACACGCTGAGATGATTCACTTGGAAGTTTTGTTTCTCCTCTGTTGTCCCCGAAATGGAAAAATATTTCGCCGCCAAACCCTCTGGTTGTTGTTATCGAACAAATTAATCTGGATCTAATCACAACTGAATTTTATTTGTTATTTTCTTACACTGTGTTCTTCATGCTGAAGTATCGAGTGATCAAACTAACACGGATTGTTGTTTGTTTTGCAGCATGAGAGATTGTCAAGGTGAGGATTGATTTATCTTCTGTTTCTAAATCTCCTGTAATATATACACTACCGTTCAAAAGTTTGGGAATTTAGAAAAAATAAATTAAAAGCACTGTTTGTTCCAATGAAAATGACATTGAATTAATCAGAAATACACCCTATACATAGTTAATATGGTAAATGACTATTCTCTGTTTTTTAATGAAATCTCTACAGAGGTGTATAGAAGCCCATTTCCAGTTTTCTAGTGGTACATTGTGTTATTGCCTTAGAAGACTAGCAGAGGGTTAGAACCCCCTTAGAACCCTTTTTTCAAACATTTAAAAAACTTTTTATTTTGCATTTTCCACAAACATTGACGCTTGAAACCCTTTTTATGTGAGCGCAGCTGAAAACAGTTATGCTGGTGAGAGAAGCTCTAAAACTGGCCTTCCTTTGAGCGACAAGTTTGAAGAACAACATTAATATTTACAATGAAAATCATTATTTCTAACCTTGTCCATGTCTTGACTATATTTTGTATTAATCTTGTATTCATTTAATAAATAAAAGTGTGAGTTTTGATGGAAAACATAACGTTTTCTCGGTGACCCCAAACTTTCGAACGGTAGTGTAACTTCATATGAGAAAAATCCAACAATAAGTGTGGGCCTGTGCTGAATGTGTTGATTCAGATACGACTCCAGTGGGGAGAGCGCGACAGACAAACCGCTGGGCCGCGCCAGCTCTTACACTCGGAGGGAGACGAGGCTCGCCGCTCTGAGCAGACAGGAGCAGGACTCCACTCCCAAAGACTATAAGAAGGTAGTACGTTACTCTTACCGCAGTAAAAACAAGAACGAAGCCTCCAGAATATTTCATGTGGGGCAGAAAGCCGGCGGATCACCAGCCAGATTTATCCATTTAATAACATTCCAATGAGGGCAAGCAGATGGAGAGTTAATATAATCTCAATAAATACCTGAATAAAATGAATATAAAGTAGTTTTATTATGTAACATTAAGTGTTCATCATTTTATTTTATTGCTAGTATATCATTATATTTCCAGTCATATAAATGATGCCAGGTAGTAAAGTTATAAGTACCTTTTTTGAGTATTTTGGAAAAAGTGGAGACCGCAACCCGACAAGTCTAAATACAAAAAAGTGATTAATTGCCAACTCAAAAGGTACTTGCAAACATTAAGTGCTCACGATGTGGGGAAAGACATGCCAAACGAATAGAAATTAATTTAACAGAACTGGGCCTGGCTAACTCCTACCTCTACCTCTGAGGACAAACCACAAACACAAAGGCGTAACTTGCTGATCTAAAAATAGAGTCAACAAAACAAATACAGGGGTTGCATTGTCCGATAATCCCGGGGTCTCCTGACACAAGTGAACTATGTGTGTGTCAAATGTAAACGGCACTCGTACTCCCCTCAAGCTCCCACTAGAAACCCTCTTGAAAAGTTTGCATGCAGCAGCAGCAGCAGGCCGAGAACAAAACAACAACATGATCTCCTCAGGCGTTCTCCTTTTATTGTTGGCCAGTGCAAGGTCTATGGAAAGCAATCAGCAGTATTACTGGCCTGAACAGGTGGAAACCAATCATCCTGTTAGCACCTGGAGAGAAAGCAGCCGAGGGAAGAGGAGCACTTTGCCACTGAAGGCCGGGTTCAGACGTTTATAGAAATGGATGCTTTTACAAATATAGGCCTAACTAAATATACAAAATATATTTAGATATTGGATTGATTTCTGCATTACTGTAGCTTATGTATTTTGCATTAAAAGTGTTTCATATATGAACTAGAACGGGCACTCGGTAGAGCGCATACCTTCGCATATCACAAGATTGGGCATTGAATTATGAACATTTGGGCATTAGTTGCATGCCAATTGGATACAAATTGACCGTGCTATGGTAAAAAAAAGATGTACCTTTTCATGACCTTGACCTTGACCTTTGACCCAATCGATCCCAAAATCGAATCAAATGGTACCCGGATAATAAATAATCATCCCACCAAATTTCATGTGATTCGGTTTAATACTTTTTGACTTATGCGAATAACACATATACAAATAAACAAATAAATAAATACACGGCGATCAAAACATAACCTTCAGCAATTTCAATGCAAAGGTAATAAATAGCTGTGTAGGCCTACTTCTCTAAATCAAACACATTCAGCGTAACAAGGCTGTGGCTAGCTCGCTAAAGGCAGAAGCTAGTAGGTTAAATCCCAGATACTTCTGCAGGGTTTTGATTCTGAAGAAGTTGAAGTCACACGACTCTTTGAGGAACATAAAACATTGTTTATAGCCAACATGCGCTAGCTAACGATGGGGCTTGGTTTTGATGCAGACGAGCAAGTTAGCTCGCTAGCTGGCTATCTTTACTGCGAAGTGGCTGTATCACTGTTCAGGGGCTTCCATTGGTCAGGTTTTAAGGAATACACATATATGTAAATATAAATGTCTCTTTGAGCTGGATGTGGTAGATATCAAAACAGTGCTTGATGACTGACGGGTAAAAATATTTAATGAAATGAAACTTGCTTAGCTAAGCTAGCTACAGGCTGAATGTCTCTGATTTAAATAAAATAAAAATGACTCCAATCCAAATATTATTATCACGGAAACAAGAACGATTAAATCGAGCAACATGCTCAACAAGACCAGCATCTCTGAAATAAAGCTGTTCCTTAATCTTCACAATGTTTACTTTCAGATGTATGCAGAAGCTTTGCATGAGAACGAGAAGCTCAAGTCCAGGTTGCATGACAGCAAACATGAACTGGTCAAGATCCGCTCCCAGCTGGAGAAAGTAACTCAGGTACAGAAAACCCCAAAGTACAACTGTGAATAAACACATAATGATACAATACATATGAATCCCCCAATACTCACAATAACAGTCCCATTCTAACTTTTAGAGGCACGAGAGAATCTCAGAAAGATCTACAGTACTTGACTCTGACAAAAGGGTACGTGTATTCTATTTAAATATCCAAACGGTTGCATGTTCATCTCCTTTCTTGCTCTTTGCCCCTCTTATTTTCAGTTTATTTCCCCCCCAAAGGAAGTGTATTCATCTCATGTTTCTGTTGTTTTGTGCACTTACAGGAAAAACAAGCTCTTGAGAAAAGAGTGTCAAACATGGAGGATGAGTTAAAGGTCAGTGCATGCACAAATAACTCGTGCATACTCACCCTGGGTTAAAATAGCATATTTTCCCCTCTTATACAAGTCGTGCGTCATTCATCTCAGATTTTTTGTCCCTCCCGCTAACAATGCAATAACACTAACGGTACTTGAAGGTACACACCTCCAGCCAAGCCCCTCCTACCCATGCTAAATCAAGCACGCCTACAGTGTTTCTCACGGGGGGAAAACACACGTATACAGCCAACACATTCTCACTCGGCGGTAGTGGTTCGCCAGGTGGGTTTGAAGTCAAGGAGAGGGAAGGTTAACGCTCCGGGCTCATTACCCACAGGGTTCTGCTGGGCCACTTCCTGCCAGGCGGAGGGGGCGGAGCCTGTGCTGCTGCTCCCCTGCTCCACTTATCCCACTGTCGGGGTGAACA
Source organism: Liparis tanakae (assembly GCA_036178185.1). Lineage (NCBI taxonomy): Eukaryota > Metazoa > Chordata > Actinopteri > Perciformes > Liparidae > Liparis > Liparis tanakae. The sequence continues at coordinate 5,591,185 of CM070097.1, forward strand.
TTGTGACCTAGTTCTAGCTGAATACCAAAACCCCCATCCAAGAGCAAAACACACGCTATTGTGGGACATTACTGCACCGCACAGTGTGTACTCTGATGTACAGAGAGATGTCAGACTCTGTGTGTGTGTGTGTGAGTGTGTGTGTGTGTGTGTGTGTGATTCCAAATGACACAATAGGATAACAATGTCATCGTAATGCCAGCGCTATCTTTCTCAACAGATACAAATCACGGGTTCGGGTTTTGAGAGCGTATAATATGCAAAGGCAGTGACAGTTTTTTGAGTTTATTTATTGGATCCCCATTAGCTGACGCTTTAGGACTGCTAATCTTCTTGGGGTACACAGAAAGGACAAAATACAATACATACAAAAACATACAAAACATATCGTGAAACAAACAGTTAAAATAGTACAACAAAGTGATAAATAGTGCAGTACAGTAGAAGGATCAGATATATGTTATGCAATTCAACTTAATTCATACAAAGAAAAAGAAAAATCAGATGACTAAAAAGCAATAGAATACGTCAAGTGGTGAATATTCTTAGGTGCGCCTTTGATTGTTTTTTGAATGGAAAATGATGACTTATGTGAGTTAAACGAGGAGGTAGTAGTGGCAGGGGCCGCTATGAATAGAAGCACATACGGCGACGTGTCTGACCCCCTCGTTGTCGTGGGTTCCCTCAGCAGGACGCCCCGCTGCGGTTCCGCTGCGGGTACCAGCCCTGAGAGCGGGTTGTCTCGGGGGAGGGGGGATGGTGAGTGGTCGCCACGGAGCGGGGGAAGCGATCGACACCTGCCTGTCACGTCGGAGACTCCGGGGCATGTTTTTACACGCGTGGACGCACGTATACATCACGCGAAGGACACGGGGAGGGGGAGGGGGGAGGGGGGCGGGCACAGGCACGCCAGGAAGTTAGTCTGTCACTAATTCACTCACTTACTCACTAAGTCACTTGTTCACTTGTTAACCCTCCTGTGACCTTTAGGGTCAATTTGACCGCATTCAATGTTTAATGTCAGTGTTCTTTGGGGTCAAATTGACCCCAGGCTGTTTTTCACTGTGTCAAACATGTAAGAAATATCAACTTTTTAATTTATTTAAAGGGCTATTTAAGTATGAAGGTAGATTTGTGTCTTTATTATGCAAGCAAAAAAAAATGTTTTGAGAGCAAATTTCTCGTTTTGAGAGCACATTTCTCGTTTGTAAGTCAAAATATATAAACTGAGAATAAATTATTTGTTAGTTTTGTTTATGAAACTATAATTTTTGGCAAATAAAAAAAGTGTGTTCTAAAAAAAAAAAACCTTGCTCTAAAAAAACCCCCTTTTTTTTTGAGAGCATAGTAAAGACACAAATCTACCTTCATATTTAGGTAGTCAACAAACAAACATAAAGTACCTCACACTTAAACTTGGGAAACAATATTAATTCTAATAATTTTCTGGAGGTTTTAATTGCTGCTGTAATGGTTACAGGTACTGGAACCCCAAAAAAAGCAAGACAATCACAGGAATGCAGGAGGAGGCAGTTTACTTAGTGGTTCAGGCAGGGTCAAAACCATGTGGTCAGTCAAACAAGGCAACAAATCCAAAAAGGGGCAGGCAAAAATCTCAAGTCGGGTTAACAGGCAAGTAACAGGAAGATTAGAACTAGGACTAGGGATTCGCTGGAGAGTTTGGCGGTGAAACACAAGACAATCTGGCAGAGGACAAGTGGAAGTGAGGGAGCTAAATAGTGAAGGACTAACGAGGGGATGGGCTGCAGGTGAGAAGGGCGTGAGGACCACAGAGGCAGGTGAGAAGGGGAGAGGACCAGGTGAAGGGAATGAGGGACTAACGAGGGGATCAGAGGCAGGTGAGAAGGGCGTGAGGACCAGGTGATGGTAATGAGGGACTAATGAGGTGAGGATGACAGGATCTGGAATGACAGGAGAGTTAATTAAACATGTAAGGAGGACAAATTTAACTATGAAGGTGGGGAATTCGTGACAGCTGCGGTCAAATTGATCCCGAGGGTAAAATATGTTAGTAAATGTGAAGGTAACAGGAGGGTTGAGCAAGTTGCCGCTCAGTCCGTGCCAGATCGGTGCCAACCTGTGCCACCTAGAGGAAAGGAGAGAAGGCAACAAGACTCGCAGATCCAGAGACGACAGCGTCGTCTTCCAGTAGCGGCCGCTGTAATCTTGACACGTGCGCCACCTTGTGTGAGCGTTACAACCGCCGCTGTTCAGGGATAACGACGACACTCTCTGCAGGCGACATTGCAGACGTTACTCCACTCCTTTCCTTTAGTTGGTGCAGTTTAGGTATGCAGCTTCATGTCCACCAGAGAGGCACGGGTCGGATTAGGCCTCTTGGTCTGGAGTACACTGGGTCTGGTTTCAGGTTCTTCTCATTATTCCTCCGACAGTTAATTAATACGAACCGTGTTGAATTATCTGCAGGAGTGCAGACTTTGGTTAGATCTAATTTAATATCAAAGAGATGATTTTTAAGACTGATTTATGGATTCAAACTCTGGGCATTCTCGCCTCACTCTGTCCTTCCCTTCTCTTCTCTTCTCTCTCTCTCTCGCCAACGGCACCTCTCTAGAAACTGCCTCTTCTTGTTCCAGTATGCCAGGAGAGCATTATAAGCAGGAACAAACACGGGCGATAGCTTCAGATGTCTTTGGTGAATGTGTGTTGGAGTTGCGAGAAGCAGCTGGATGTCCTCCTCAAACCTCAACCTTGGACGTGTTCACGTTTACACACTCGTGTTTGGGTAGCCTGACACACTACAAGTGCCCTGTGTGTGTGTGTGTGTGTGTGTGCGTCTGTATGTGTGTGTGTGTGTTATGCGGTTTGCCCTCAGGAATCGTGTCAAACCACAGATGTTTTCTGTTGAACCACATTGAGGTTCACCTCAAAAAGTCAGGCCAAGAAGAGACGAAGGGGGAATGAATCCTTTATTTTCCTTTGACTCACAACTAGGCTCTGGTGCTATGTTTGAAAGAGTCAAATTTAAACTATCCTCATTTATTCTTACGCATTTTTAATCCCTATCCTCTGCAAAGCTACGCGCATATAACGCTTCGACCGCTCACCGTTCTGCACACACAGCCCAGGTTTATGAGCACGAGCCAGGAGAGAACTGGCTTCCTTTGCTTGTTGCTTTTTCCTCTCAAACTCAATCTCCCCGTTGTGTAAACATTCGTTTATATAAGTTTGCGTTGATGAGACGTCAGATATGTTGTTCTTCCCCTCTGTCTGTGTGGGTGAGTGGATACGTGCAGTCTCTGGATGACTCCTCCTTTTTTTTGCTTTTTTTTTTTGCACATGCCCCACCTCCCCCCTCTGCATGCTTTCTCTGTCGGCCCCCCTCCGTATCTCTTTCTCGCTCTCTCTCTCTCTCTTTCTCCTCCTCCGTGCAGGCCGTGCCCGCCCTGGCTCAGGTCCGGACCTTGCGGAGGGTGAACGAGTGTCTCCTGGCCGAGAACAGAGCCATGCTGCGTGTCCTCGCCCGCCTCTCTGAGACGGCCTCCATGCCGGAGACGGAGGACCTCTGATCCTCTGACATCATCTGGCCTCCTCCTCCCCCCCTTCCTCCACTCTCCTCCTCTTCACTTCTCAGACACATAACTCGTCTTCTGCCTCGTCTTCTGCTGTGTTCCACTCAGGCAGGTCCTGCACCCTCCAGATGCTCCCCCCCGCCCCTTTACATTGTGCAATGTATTTTCCTTTGCACTCTTTTAACCCAATCCTGCTGAATCCCTCCCCCCCCCAAAAAAAAATAACTCACATACTTCTCCTTTTGAAGCGTAGTTTAGTTACATCCGTGTTTGCACGGGGCTTCACGTGAGCTGGTTATCATCTGAATGAGAGCGTTGACAGCAGCAGTCGATACCACAAAGGATAAACATGTTTACAGTGGCTATTGATCCGGCTGCTGTCGGCGGTGTAATGTGCTGTGTAATCCACGCCACGCTGCTGGCCGAGGAAACAGACGTTCTCGTCAACTTTCCCGAGGAAATGAAGCGTGTGAGATCGTTAGCTTTCAAAATGAGTCCCGAGCCACTCGGTGCGTTTCATATTTCTTAAAAATATTAGAGTCATGACGGTGGGATTTATATACGGGAATTTTGGTTGTTTTTGAGTTTGACGGAAAAACGGCTAAACTCCGAAAGAAAAGGGTCTTCAGAGACGTGATTTACAACACGTCGTGAGCGCGTCGCAGTGGGCTGTCGTGAGCTCACCAGCTCTCAGTGGTGTGTCACAGTCAGAGAGCACAGGGTTGTTGTTTGTCTCCAGCGGAGGGGAAATACTTTGGCAAAGAGGGGGGGTATTTTTAGTCATCGCTCCTCGCGAGAGACGTGACCTAGATTTAGGAAATTGACCCTCTCTGAGTTACTCTCTCTTTGACGTTGGTCTCTTTCACTTTTCACCTGCGGAGCACATCATCCAAGTCACTCGGCACTTTGCATGAGAAAAGTACCCGCAAAAAAAAGCATGTTCTTATTGTTTGGCCTCAAAGTTTACCGAAAGACGACTTTTAGCCCACTTGTTGTTCGTGACGATGGTAGATTGTAAATATTGTCTCTGTTTATACACTACCGTTCAAAAGTTTGGGGTCATTTAGAAAAAGGAAATTAAAAGCAATGTTTTTTCCAATGAAAATGACATTAAATTAATCAGAAATATGTTAAATTAAATTAAATAATTAATAATATTTAAATTAAATTTAAATTATATTTAATATTAATTAAATTATTAAATTAATAAATTAATAAAATACATAGTTAATGTGGTAAATGACTATTCTCTGTTTTTTATGTTTGTTATTGCCTTAGAAGACTAGCAGAGGGTTAGAACCCCCTTGAAACCCTTTAAAAAAATGTTTTATAACTTTTTATTTAGCATTTTCCACAAACAGATTATTCCTTGACATCAAAACCCTTTTTATGTGAGCGCAGCTGAAAACAGTCATGCTGGTGAGAGAAGCTCTAAAACTGGCCTTCCTTTGAGCGAAAAGTTTGAAGAACAACATTAATATTTCAAATGAAAATCCTTATTTCTAACCTTGTCAATGTCTTGACTAGATTTAATCTTGTATTCATTTAATAAATAAAAGTGTGAGTTTTCACGGAAAACACAACATTTTCTCGGTGACCCCAAACTTTTGATCGGTAGTGTGTGTGTCGATGATATCATGTTCTCATGTAATGCGTTTCCTTCCGCTTCCCCAGGTCTTAACAGAGCTCAAGTCAGACAACCAGAGGCTGAAGGATGAGAACGGGGCTCTCATTCGAGTCATCAGCAAACTGTCCAAATGAAAAGATGTCTGCAGCTCCTGCTCTGTGGGCGTGGAACGCTCCGACCCCGACGGCAGTGTGATCCCCCCACGGCGTCCCGAGTTGGGACTTGGGAAGCTCCCCGAGAAAAGCGAGAGAAAGAGTTTCCGTCGTGTGTCGCTGATGGAGGTCCAACAGTTGTTACTGCGTGATTGCTTATGTGCACATTAACCCAATAGAGACCCGTCGTCCTGTTTGAGAGATGAAACTGAACCGCGGGTTTGCATGAAGGTACCGTTTCTAATTTTATAACCACGTCACGTTTGTTGTTACATCGTCACATCTGACACTTTGCCATGGAGATATGATCGTTATCATTTTAATCAGAATATATGTGGAGCACAAATGTAATAACAGGTGCTCCAGTGCCAGAAGCAAAACAGACATATTAATATGGATCCGAGGAGCAACAGAATTGATTTGACATCTCATGGATATTAGAACCTGACAAACAAAATAAATGTGTATAACATTTTTATCTAAAATGTTATATGAAGTAAATCATTATGAATACGTTCACATTAAGATAAAGATATTAGGGCTTGATAAGATGCATATTATGGTGTGTTTTTGCCTTGATTGATGACTTTCTCAGGTGTGTCACTCACCTCACAACACTTCTTAATTAGAATTGCATAAATCAAATTTCTGTAAACTATTGACCCAACATGTTTCTCAAGCAAACCTATTCTAATTGGTTTGATACATTTTTAATGACATTTCCATCAAAAGAAGAGCTTTTATGATAACGTGCCCACTGTATTCTGTCAACCGACCATAGTTACGTCTTTACAGTTTCCATGATAACGTTTATTGTACCTTTGCAGAGGATTTTGCTTCAAATCAGCAGAATGGCTGGTTGAGTGACAGAATGCCTCCTTTCTTCTGTAATAGAGATATATTTATTTATTTATGCATTTCTTTGTTCTAATCGTTATATTTTGTTTACTACATTTTCAATAGAATACAGCATCACATTTTTTTGGGGGTCATCTTCTTGGCCATCTTTCATTTTCCAAAATCTTCCACTGGTAACCCACTAATGACATTTTAGCCCCCACAATATTGTGTGATTAATAATGAATAAATATCAAGCACAATCCAAGATTCTCAGGCATAAACTGTTGCCAGCACGTTTCATTATTTGTGGTGTAGATTGCATTGATTTTAAAGTGAACTGTTATGTGTATTAATATTGTTGCAAATTCAATTAATTATTGCCCAAATTCAGTTGCAAAGATGATGCAGTTTATTACTGTTGGTACACTGCAAAAATTCAGCCTAAAAAAACAAGGAGAAAAAGTAGTAAAATGAGGGAATATTACTTGGAAATAAGCCAAATGATCTGCCAACAGAATAGGAACATTTGACTTGCCAAGATTTCTTAAAACAAGTGAAATTCTCCAACATTAAAACTGCCTTGTAAGAAGAAATATTTTGTCAGTCAAAAAACAAGCATAGATTGCCTTAATTTGAGATATTTCATTTTACTTAGATTTTAATTGTTGCAGTGTGAACCTGGCTACATCTAATGCAACCCAATACTACAGCCCTGTAATACATCCCATCTTTTTTTTTGTTTTGGTCATCTGGTCATTGAGGCCATAATTATTTATTTTTGTGTTGCATGATAGTAAAATTGTTCTTCCGCCACCAAATGTTTTAAAAATCTAAAACGTTAACAACTCGGTCTACATAATGAGAAGTACAAATAACACCGTGAACGAGGCTGCTGGTTCTTCACGGAGCTCACCGTCACTTTATAAAACAATAAAAAAAAGGTTACGTCATCCCTGGTTTTCAACAGTGTGTTATTGATCATATTTAACGTGTAAAACTTGCCAGACTCGGCTTGCTTTAGGTCCCTTTATCTTTGTCGCGTTGCTGAACAACGTCAGCGGAGTCCCCGGTGGTTGATGGAGTCTCACATGCTGCGACTGCAAAATTATCTTTCATCACATCCAGTAATTTACTCCCAACTCCGAATGAGGCGCAGCAATCCTCCCCGCATGCCGCAGACACATCAACGTCTACGGCATGCATTCTGCAGCTTGCATTGAAAATATCTGGACGCGCACACCGGTTTACTCACTTTGCTTAATAAGCTGTAAAAGAAGCATAGATGTTTCTCAGTGTGACATTAATGTGTTGTGCATCGCAGAGAGAGAGAGAGAGAGAGAGAAACACGTCGCGTATTGAACACAAACAACTCGTGGTAATTAAAAGGCCTTTATTTCCTATTTGTTTTTTTACAGAACTGGTAACACATATGATAAATTTGTAATAAGTTATTTGGTTCCCTTGATAACTTTATAAGGATCCCCAACGTTTGTCCACATAAGGGTCCAGAGGAGTTTGTGAGCAACGTTTGTGTCCAGTCAAGGGCTAAAGCATGCGATCCACAGTAGGCACAAGTACTGACATGAACACGCGCACCACGACACTAGACACGAAGAAACACAGCTAGAGGACACGACCTGACCGTCCTCCCACTCTTTAAAAGATGATGGAGAAGAGAAAGAGGGGAGGAGGAGGAGGAAACAAACAAACAAACAAACAAAAGGAAGAAAACAAGAGTCTTAGAGAATACAGTTGCATCAGGGAGGACTAAGCGCTCGAGGAGGGGGGGGGGGGGGGGGAGTTTGGTACGGTCCTGCATGTCTGGCAGTATACGGTATATCCATGTAAACATGAAGGCCGGGCAATCTGTGGATTGAGGACGCCGAGGGGGGGGGGGACGTATCTGGTTACACACAGACGAGGACAGAGACGACGCGAACGGAGAGAAAGCAACCGTGATTCTGGCATCGATTCAAACACAGTCCTACGTTTTATACATTAGAAGTATACATCACGAAAAAGAACGAAAAAAAAACAAATAAGGACAGGAGGAGTGATTACACGTATGCACAACAATACAAAGAAGAAGTACAGCGAGTAATAGAGGAGACAAGACATCGTGTTTTCAAAGCGGCGTCTCGACCCGCTGAGAGGCGTCGACAGGTTGGGGCGAATGAGCGACTGAACTTTGGATGTTTTCCCTTTTTAAATCCCAGCGTTTGTTGAATAGACAGAACAAAAACAACAACAACAACAACAACAACAACAACAAAAAGCTAGTCCTGTGAACAGTGCTCTAAATCTGTGTCTGCACAGCTGAAAGAGCTCACAGTTTCCAGCTGCAGTTGTGCATAAGGTATCGTACATCAACACAGCCAGGAGCCACACAGAACAACCCCCGTGTTTTTAAAACAGAACTAAGATTGTTTGAGTATTACGGTCTTTACACACACACAGATGTACATTTAGGAATGAGTAATGGGTCCCGTGCATGCAGACCTTGTACTGTTTCTTGTGTTTATTAATTCCAGTGCAGTGTTATCTGCACCACATCCGCTAAAGGGCCTACACTGTATATCTATTCATCCCACAAGCACGCGCACACAGCTCCCGGTCCCCCATAGAACGTATAGGTCATGTGACTGCAGTGACCCGAGCAGTAAAAAAGGAAACAAATCTCCCTAAATGTGCTATATATATATATATTTATTTCTCGACCTGTAGTCACGCGTTTCGCCTCGTCGTCCGATGTGTTCTGCTTCGCCTCCGCGAGAGTCGTCGTCGTTTTGGCTTCAGCGGGTTAACGGCGTTGACGAACGCAGGCAGCGGTGAGCAGGTACTGGCAGTATTTTTTTCTGAAATCTTGTATTTGAATTGTTCTCAGTGCATCATTTGGTCACGATCAGGTAACAATAACGGGACAGCGAGTAACTATAATATTGCTTTAGACGACGTGCAGCGTTCGCACATCACGTTAAAATCAAAATTGATTGTTGCCGGGATCGATGGACGGCAGGCGGACGTTTACTTCCGACCGATGTCGACTTAAAAAGAATAGATCGATATCGTGGGGAATAATTGTATTCGCCTTCTTGTCAATTATTGGTAAGATTGATACCACTCTGTCTTTTAGGTACGAAGCCTGAGCCGGGACACATTTAGCCAAACGGCAACACAGACAGCTAGGCTAGCTGTTTCCACCCGTTTCCACTCATTATGCTAAGCTAAGCTAAGCTAAGCGTCTTCTGGCTCCAGCTTCCTCTGTAGTGCACGGATATGAGAGTGGTATGGATCTTCTCATCTCTCTGCATGAAGGCAAAAAAGTCGTGGAACTACTCCTTCAATGGCATACAACGCACATGCCCTTGTATGTGATTCTATATATATATATATATATATATATATATATATATATATATATATATATATATATATATATATATATACGTTCTGCCATTTGTCTGTGGAAATCATAAATCTATGCATAGTTCTATGGGAGGGATTTAGGCCTAAAACTTGGGTGCCACTGTTTCAAGTTTCTCTCTCTTTTTTTTTGCGATACGATTATTGGATCTGTAACTAGATTGTTTTTGTTGCTTGAGCAATACGCTAAACAATCCATAAAAAAAGGCCTGATCACCAGCAGTGTGTTATTGATTGTGCATGTACATGCACTAGTACAGTCTGCTGCTCCGCCAGGAGAAGAGAAACTCCAATAGGGACCCAGTTTGGTTCATAAATTGCACTCAGCCCAAGAAAAGAACACACAAAACCTCTCTTTCTCTCTCTCTCTATATATATATATTTGTTAACTTTAGCGGTATTATTGAGAACCTAAAGGGATTTTATATATATTATTTATACTATCAAAAAACGAGGCATATACGATACTAATCACAATACTGTAAATTCGCTACCTCTATGAAACAAGGACGTCAACAGCTTTGAAAGTAGAAAAAGACACACTCACTCTATTAAACTCACAACTGTTCTCAAAGCTCACATTTACAGAAAAGTGGATTTTTGCCCTCTTGATGAACAAATACCTCTGAAGGGAATGTGAAAGAGAAACACTGGCCACGGAAAATGAAGACATGTCAAGATTTTTTTTTTTTCTTCATAAATAAACTAGCTACTCAGCGTTAGTGCTCGAGTTTTATGGCTTTAGTTTTATCTTATTCATTTGTCTTGTATACACATACACGTATCGTATAATAAACACAGTAAAAGAGACACAGCCGTGAAGGTTTTCAGGTCATTTAAATACTGTAGAAGTGAAAAATCAAAACGTCCATGTAAAAGAAGAGAAAAAAGAGAGAAGAAGGGATTCCAAGTCATTTTGTGTCCACTGGAATGGGATTATTCATCTTTTTTTGGCCTCTGGAAATTCATTTCATACAATGATATGATCCAACAGACTTCCCTACTGGCACAAATAACAACTCCCACAATCCAACTACAGATCGCAGAAATATTAAATCTTCTTCTAACAAATTATTCCATAACAACACTGTGCTAGAATATGAAATGTGTTAGAAAAAAAGTCATATTATAGACTTGGAGATGCCCCACCCCCCCTAATCCCAAACATAAACAAATTAAAGCATCATTCCGTTTAGTTTTTTTAAAGGAAAAAAAGCAATAACAATAAAAATCCCCAAAATAATTTAAACATTGGCCTTCAAATAAGTGCTGAAACGACATGGCAGATAAATGGCATCAAATAAAAATGTTGATCACAAGGAAGTATATAGCAAGCATGCGGCTACATTTTCATCCGACATGAACTCACACACAGTACTGGACGACACACTTGCTTAAGATTTTCAGGCGTGGAAAGGTTCTTATTAGTAATAGTACTCTAATATTTGTATGACATTCTCTCCAATGACCCTCATGGTAAATAAATACACATTTGTTTCATTTAGAAAATATACAATGCGTCTTGGTTTTTTTTCTCCCTTCGTTTGTGTTATTAAAATGACAAATGACACCCATTTACGTACACGAGATATTTTTGCTTTGTCTCTAAAACATGCTCCTATGTACAGTATTTCGTATAAACATGCAGTATCAACGTGTATGAACTATGTATATAGGCAAAACTACACACCAATGGGTTGCTTGATTGCTTCCATGTTGCCTTTTCTTTAGTGCTGCTTCATCAACAGAGGAAAACCAAACTATGCGAGAAGAAAAAACGAAGAAAAAAAAATCTGAACATGGTCCTACGTTGGTCATAAAAAAATAAAATTCACAATTTCCAACAGAGAAAGATACAAGAGCCAACATTCATTAAATTCCCAACACATTGTAGTACTATCTACATTTGATTAATATTGACTTTGCATTTTCTTGCCCATCGTCAGCGAGTAGTTTCTGCTCACGGATCAGCGCCGATTTAAATGAACCGGACCTGCGAGCAGGATTTCAAATAGCTATTAGGAATTCACCAATTTATTCTGGGTTGATGAGTTTGCATCAACCGTTTGGTAATAATAAGATCAACCTCCTGATTCCTCTTCAACAGCATCATAATTTACAAATACACTCAGGCCAATAACATTCTCTGAAGGAGAGAAAAAGCATTAGATGGTAATGTGTCTTATACACGAGGAGAGCTTTCTGGCACGTGTGCCACAGAAAAATTCAATCTCACTAACATTTTATAATTCATAAAAGAAATCGACAGTGTCAGATTACCACAGAACAGAATAATACCCAGTAGTGCAATTCAATTCAACAGTTTGGTAAGCTGTGTATAACATACACGCGGATCAGCGCCTTCTTCCAGAACGTTCCCTCGCAATCAAGTGAAAATCGTAATATTCAAACAATCAAAACACATACACAAGAAGCTGAGCCAAAACAAAGCAACAACAACAACAACAACATCAACAATAACGAAAAAACTGCTTACATAATGCACACCCCTACTCTGTTTTTCTTCTTCTTAAAACCAGCAGTTATAAATAACATGAACACTTAAAGCTCTGGTTTCTGATGGTACTTAAACACAACATTTGGATTTAAAGTGCTCGAGGAATAAAAGTATTTGAAGTCAAATCAAATACAACTGAATAAATAAATAAAAAGGAGAGAGAGATAGAAGAAGAACAATGAAGAAATGAAGAGAACAACACCGCTAACTGGAAGGCGTCCCTGGTAGTTGAAAATTGCTTATTTTGTTACTTTGAAGGCTTGTCTCCTTTATGACTGTAAGACGGTTATAGGGATTCCTTTGGAGTAAAACCCTTGTATCAAGTCCATGACTAATGGCAGTAGCACAACAAGTGAGATACAGAATCAGAGGCGAGGGGGGGGGGGGGGGGGAGGAGGTGGGAGACTGCGGGCAGTAATCGACACCTTGTAAATCTCATGTCATTGGTGGTTGGAATCAGTCTCTGTTGTGACCGCTCGGATATTTCCCTCCTTTTCGTGACAGACGCCGCCTTTTTTTTTGTTTTTTGCACTCTCGAAAAAAATACGCAAATACCCCCTTTCCTTTTTTTCTTTTCTTTTCTTTTTTTTTTTTTAGGGAAACAAATTCCCGCCGTTCCCTAACGTATTTCGTTTTTCGTGGATCAACTAACGGCAGTCGCGCCAGCCTTATGTTACCGAGAGAGAGAAAAAAACTAAGAAAGCGATCAAGCTTTTTTGAAATCCAACTTTTCTTCCTTTTTCGTCGTGTGGAGTTATTTGAATAATAAGAACCCGTTTAGAAAAAAAGGCATGGAGTTTCAGTTTCCTCTCAGTTTTCCTGAGACGATGGACGAAAGGTTAACTAATCAAAAAGGCAGTGTGTTTGTGGGTAACTGGACATGTGCCTATCCCTACGTGCTACCCGACTCTAGGAATGTACTTCAAACTAACAGAATCATCTCGGATGACGACTGGCAGGTGTGGAACATGGTGCACAATACACCTAAGGAATGGACCTGCTTGTGTTATTTCTCTATCATATGGCAGTATAAAGCATTTTATTATTAAGCACTACTCTAAGCAAACTGTGTCACTAAAGGGAAGTGGTGAGAAGTACAATGTGAGTGAACGTATGTGTTATCCCCTCTATCACCAGATTCCCATATAGCGCTCGTACTGGTCTTCGTAATCTACTCTGTATTCTTATTAATGGAACCACAACCCCAATACAAAAATAGATCTAAAGGAAATCAACGGAGTATCTGTCCATCCTGTAACTTGTCTTCTTTTTTCAATCACATGACTTCATATAACATGACGCTTCTTTTTTTTCTTTTTCTTTTTAAAACTATATTTCCCATCGTGTTCGGTGGATGTCGATGGATCTTTTTTGAAAGGTGGGGAGGAGGAGGAGGTGGTGGTGGTGGTGGGGGGTGGGGGTGGGGGGGAGGAGCAGATGTACAGTCGGGGTGTTCTTCTGGAATATACACTGATATGTGGGACCTGGGGGGACATGATGGGAAATGCATGGATGGGTAAGGTGGAGGTGGGGATGTGTTTCAGGGGGAGGTGGGTGGGTGGGTGGGTGGTTTTGGGGGGGGTGGGGGTTTACTTCTTGGCATTCAGCGCTGCGAGGGCGGCGTCCACCTCCTCCTCTGGCTGCAGAGGATGCCACTGGGCGATGGGGCGGCGGGGGTTGGCCAGCATGTCGGACCAGTGTTTCAGCCCGGCCCCCGTGCTCTTGCTTCCCACCAGGATCTTCCCAATGGCGTCGTTCTTGCCAATCTTGTCGTAATCCAGCACTGTGATCACAGCTAGGATTTTCTGGGAGAGAGAAAGCATCACAACGGGGTTCAGAACGCCACGATGAACACACAGCGATGAGGGCGAGAAAGCATTTCACTCAAAACACCGTTCGAGTCGATGGAGCACGATGCCCCGGTGTTTGGAGCGCGCAGCGACCCCATTGGCTGGTACCAGCTCTGGGTCGGTGGTGGGGGAAAGGGGCTGGCCACCCTTTATGTGGATTACACAATGTGCAGTGTGCTGCTCACTTCTATCTTCACAAGTAATTACAATTAATTACACTGCAAAAATTCAGCCCCAAAAAAAAGGAAATAAAGTAATAAAATGAGGGAATATTACTTGAAATAAGCCAAATTATCTGCCAACAGAACAGGAAAATTGGACTTGCCAAGATTTCTTAAAACACGTGAAATGCTCCAACATTAAAACTTAGATTGCCTTAATTTGAGATATTTCATTTTACTTAGATTTACATTTTTGCAGTGTAGTTTCTGCGTTTTATATTGTTTAGTGCATTAACTGTCATTTTTCAACATGTTTGATAAAATAAGATAAGATAAGATATTCATGTATTAGTCCCACTGTGGGGACATGTCAGGATCACAGCAGTGGGTGTACATTAGAGCATTAATACAAATAAAATATACAAATAAAACACAATACTAAAATACTAATACTACTACTAAAATACAAAATACTAATGCTAAATTACTAAATACTAAAATACAAAATACTAATAATAAATGACTAAATACTAAATACTAAATACTAATACTAAAATACTAGATACTACAAGGGGAAAACAAAGTAAAGTGCTGAGTAAAGTAAAGTGCTGAGTAAAGTAAAGTGCTGAGTAAAGTAAAGTGCTGGTATCAGCACAAGGGGCTCTGGAAGCTTAATTTTGATTATTACGTTTGCCATATCAATCGTGTAGGAAATCAATAAGCAAAGCATCCTCCACAGAAATGACGGAGCTGCTTCACACATAGTCATGCAGCGATGACCCCCTCAGGTGTGAGCCAGGTAGCCACAGCATATGCATCTATACTGTATGCATGGTCATGAACAAGCGTCAACTATGAGATCGTTTTACAGAAAGAGTTTGTGTGACGTACAAAAATCTGCTTCTGTGCTTTCTTGCTGAGAGTTGAATGAGAAGCTCAACGTTTGATATGGACAAAAAAGCCATCGTAAAGACAACGCGGTCGTGTGCTCGATGGACGTAGCAGAGACTTCCTGGAGTTTCTACTTTATGCTAAGCTAAGCTAAACTGGCTTCTGGCTGTAGCCTTGTCCCTATGTGCCTGATGATATATTGCTTGTCTTTTAACAGTAATTACTTAGTAATAACTATTTCATATTTTTTAAACCATTGCTTCCTTCAGAGCAGCACTTTCCTCCCTGTGGGATTCTGCTATAATGGTTCCACCCCTGATACCTCCTAAATGATTTTACCAAGATACTCCATGTCCTCACCTGCATTTGGTCAATAGGAATCTCAAAGCTGAAGGACTCATTGTAGTACGGATTCAAAGTGTTCTTCTTCACCGTCGTCTTCTTCTTCTTCAGCTTCTTTCCGTTCTGCAGCAGGTTGATTTTCACGTAGGGATCTGAAGAAAAAGAAAGAAGGCAAGAGATGTTGATGATTTTTGACTTTTTTCCCCCTGAAGGGTTATTTGGGAGTTTCTCCTGGTCCGATGTGAGGTTTTGGGACAGGGATGTTACATTACATCACACGTCATTTAGCAGACGCTTTTATCCAAAGCGACTTACAATAAGTGCATTTCAACCTAGAGTACAAACTAAGAACAACAAGAATACAGAAAGTAACATTTCCTCAACATAGTTAAACTACAAAAGTACCATAATAAGAGCTATTTAAGTGCTACTAAAGTGCAAATCTGTGTTTTAATCCAGATATAGTGGGAAAAGGTGCGTTTTCAGTTTCCGGCGGAAGCTGTAGAGACTTTCTGATGTCTATGTGGACAGATTATAAAGCACTCCGAGACAAATTTCTAATTTGTGAAATAGGGCTATACAAATAAACTGAATTGAATTGAATTGACGAGGCCGATGGAAGAAGCAGCCTCTAGCGGCCTCCCGGCTGCAGTGCTGCGGAGCGCCAACAGATGGGGCCAATGCTGAAGCCCGGGTGATGGAGCGAGAGCTGGTGCATGGCGAGCGCTGCGGCGGCGGCACGTGAGCGGAGCAGGGCCGAGCTAATGGCCGCGCTCGCCCGCACCCCACTGCGGTCCCGCCGCACGCGGCCACGCGGCACGTTAATCCGGTGCGTTGCGAACGCTGAAACGGGAGAAATGCAACATCTGACGCCGTCGTACCTGACAGTCCTCCCACGTCCATTTTCTTCAGGTTCTTGGCCTCCAGGATGCAGATGGTGAGTTTGCCGGCAGTCGGGACGTAACGCAGAGAGATGCAAATATCACCCAGCTTCTCCGGCTGTGAGGAGGGATGGGGAGGATGGGGGGATGGGGAGAGAAAGTCAAAGGAGGTATGTGATGCAGGATGTCTTCCATCTGCTCGTCAGTACACAAACACACAAACCGTCCCTTTGGCGTCCCGATTTAAAAGGGGACATATTATGCCCATTTTCCCACAAGTTGATATGGTTCCTTGGGGTCTTAATGTAATGTTTGTAACATATTTTGGTCAAAATACCACAAGAATCATT
Organism: Liparis tanakae; assembly: GCA_036178185.1. Classification (NCBI taxonomy): domain Eukaryota; kingdom Metazoa; phylum Chordata; class Actinopteri; order Perciformes; family Liparidae; genus Liparis; species Liparis tanakae. The sequence continues at coordinate 5,607,774 of CM070097.1, forward strand.
TCAAACAGCCTTTTCACCCTGTCAGAAACACCTCCCCACAGATTGACCTGTTCTGAGTGGGCGAGGTGCTCCGTGTTGCCAGATTAGAAATGATGAAGTATCGTACCAAAGGCTCAAAATGGTTGTATTATTTGGAGGGTAATTATCGTGTATCTGGCAACCCTGAGATCGGTCGACCAATGACTGTTCTCTATACCGCCAGAGCTCGCGCAATAAGGTGGACCGTAAGGGAGATACCATTTCCAAAACGTGTAAGGGGTGAATACTAGTTTGAGAAACACAAATATCCGACGAAGGAAAATCCCGGACGTTTTTGGAATCCCTGACGGACACATTGTTTAGGTCTCAAAAACAGGACATGTCCGGGGAAAAGAGGACGTCTGGTCATCCTAACTTATGGCGCCAGGTCACCGAACCGTCTTTAAACTCGGGGGGTCGAGTGGTGGTGTGTGTGTGTGTGTGTGTGTGTGTGTGGGGGGGTTCCAATGCCAAAATCTACATAGATGATGGGGGTGATCCCAATCGACGCACTCAATCAAATCGTTTCTGACATAGAGGAACCACAACAAGCCGCCTGAGTTGTTTTTTTTTCCAGCGTTTGTGTGTTGGGAGACATGCCAGATACCAAATTAACATATAGAAGCACTAAAAAATTGGAATTTTCATAATATGTCCCCTTTAAAGATACACCGTCAATAAAAAATAATTCCCGCCGCCATTACTTTTGTCTTATCAGCAGAAATTCACAGCTTTCTTAAGTACATCTCGTCGGCCTTTTTTCAAAGTTAATACATTCATCCCAGACCGCGAGCAGCGGAGTGATAATTTCCTCTTAAGGTGGCTCGGGGGAGTTTTCGTTGATTAAAACGTGTTTCATATTCGGGCGCAGCATCATAGTGAAAACACATGACGGGCCGCGTGGAGGAAGCAGTGCAGTTGATTAGAAAAATAAAAGGTGAGTCCTTTTAGCCCTCTGAATCTCATTGGCAAACAGACAAAGTGGCCCCCTCGGGCTCGAGGTTATTTTTGTCATCAGCTGAGTTAGCTACGCTGATCTATATGAGAAACAAAGGGTTTTGTGTTGAAATGCATTTCAATATATTCAACACGTCTTTTACAGCCTGCAAAGAGAATTCAAAGACTTCTCTCGGCTGCTTTTAGACCGTCACTATTTACACATTGTTTCATTTGGGGTGTAGTTGATGGCCATCTGGTGACGGTAAGTCACATTCGCTCTCTTTCGGCCCTCTTTTGATCGTCTCCTGAGGAAAAGCTGGCTCCCAATTAGCTGTTGAATAATTGATTATGTTCACCAGCTAGTTGCTATCTAAGCAGGAAGTGATGCTTGAACAGCTGCCTGCTGTGGTTGAAAAAGATAAATACTATAAGTGCTCTGATAGGGAAGCAAAACAGCAACGTTGTGGGGCCGAAAAGCGAAATAATAGATAGATAGATGGATAGATGGATAGATATATACTTTATTAATTCCCAAAGGGAAATTTGTCATCACAGTAGCAGCAATAAATAAATAAACTAACACATATAACACACATACACACATAACACACATAAACACACGAGAATAAAATATAAAATATAAAAAACAGGGATGAAAGATATAGATGTATACAAGTAAAAATGAAATATAAAATATCAAAATAAAATAAAATATAGACCGAGTGTGCAAAATGTGTGTATGTGTGTAGTGTAATTGGAATGTGTGAAGTGCAGATCATGATAATGACCCTAAACCACAGGTGTCAAACACAAGGCCCGCGGGCCGAATGCCGGCCAACCACGTCGTTTTATGCGGCCCCTGGCGGCTTGAAAGACATATGATCACCTTTATACCCTGTGCTTTTATTTTGAAGGTGACAAACTAAATGGTTTTGTGTTATAATATTAGAGAAATGTTCTTGTGTACTTCTACTCTCGAATAAACAATAATCAAATGCAAAGAGTTATTTAACAATATGTTCGGGAGTAGTTCATACACCGCTTCAGTTACACCGGCCCTTTAAGAGGCGGCCGTGATGCGGATGTGGCCCACGGTGAAAATGAGTTTGACACCCCTGGCCTGAACTCATTATGAAGCTCTGTACATTAGAGCTGCAGATTCAGGTGATAACTCCCTATGGAGGCACACTTCACACTGTAAAACCATCAATGATAGGCTTTTTTTTCGGTATCATCATGAGCCTCAACAATCTAATAAAACACGCATTTCTCCGACCTAATGAGCAGCGTGGTAAAAGTACCGCAACACGACCCCTCTTCCTTACCTCTTCTTGATCTGCGCTGTCCAGGTCTCTCCACTCCTCGATCGGCTTCGCCAGGTCCAGGGTGTTCATGGGCGTTTTAATCTCTCCGATGACATCATGTTTGGAGAAGCGATCAAAGTCGTACACTGACATCACCAGAGTCTTTCCTCCCATCTCTTGGAATGGAATCTGGAAGACAGAGAGTAATCCTACTTCACTCGTCTGTGTCCTCTCTGGGTGGGTCAGATCAGAACTACACAGCATGGTGGGTTGGGACTTTAGCCTGGAGCTTAAAAATGTTTTTATAACTTGCAGCTTTATCAGAACTAGTCTGACTTTGACGAAGCAAAAAGGTGTTGGGATTGTGCGATCTGTGTCAGCGCCGCCCCGGAGGTGGCCCTCTCCTTTTAATCTGACTCCCGCAGCTCATCCTCCTTGTCAGACGCCATCGACACGTCTATGGCCGGAGGTATTCGAGAACAAAAATATCAGAATCAAAAGGCCCGGCAGATGTTGGAGAAAGAGAGGAAGAGCGATTCACCTCCAACAGGAGCCGCCTGGGAATGAAACAGTCTTGAGTCCTGAGATAAGAGGCGCTCCAGCTCACCTTGAAGGTAAAGGTCTCATTGAAGACGGGATTGAGCGTTTTCTTGTGGACCTTTGTGTCGTACTTCTTCTTCTTGTCCGGGAGGACGAAGACCTTGACGTAGGGGTCGGAGGTGCCGCCGCTGTCCATGGAGAGCAGATCGGCTGCTTGCAGGATTCCCACTGTCAGCTGGGGGGGGGGGGAGGGGGGAGTGGAAGTAAAAGTCATTGAGCATCTCTCCGGCTCATCACGGGGGTTCATAATCGTGTTGTTGTTTTTTTAACCCTCCTGTGACCTTTGGGGTCAATTTGACCTCATTCAATGTTTGACGTCTCTAAAAAAATGATTGACATCTTTTTTTTTACTTCATATTTCATGACTTTTCCTAATTTATTGGGGAAAACTCAAACTAAAAAAATAAAATTCACATGATAATATGTTTTCAATGTCCTGTACAATTTGACCAAAGGCTGCTTATCACTGTGTCAAACATATAAGAAATATCAACCTTTTTATTTATTGAAAGGGCTATTTAGGTCAACAACAAACACACATAAAGTATCTGACACTTAAACTTGGGAAACAATATTAATTCTAATCATTTTCTGGAAGTTTTAATTGCTGGGGTCAAAAAAGGTAAAAGATGCGAGTAACTTTGAAGGCAACATGAGGGTTAAACGCTCAATAAAAGCGCTGAAGTTCCTGCCTTGTTCTCCTGGAAGTCGTAATCGATGGAGTACTGCAGCTTCCCGAGCTTTTCCTTCTCCTTCACTTCCTCCTCCTTCTCGTCTCCGGTCAGCCCGGGCTCGACGTCGTCTTCTTCGTCGTCGTCGTCCTGTTGTTTCTGCGGGGGAGGGGGCGGGAGGGGAGGGGGGACGGGCGGGCGGCAGAAGAAGGAGAATGAGACGGCGTTTCCGAGGTGGCGGTTGTGCTGAACGCCAAACCTCGGCCGTCAGGCGGTCGGGTTAGCCACAGCACCTACCTGCCACTTACACCCCCCCCCCCCACCACCACCACCCCACGCCCCACCCCCCCACCCCCACTCACTCCGGTGCAATCTGTTCATCGATGACCACAGTTGCAACCTGACTTGATTTCACTATTTCTTGGGTGACACCATTTGCTGTTTCCCTTCTTCTTCTTCTTTTTTTTTTTTCACGAGCATTACGTGTGCGTGTGTGTGTGTGTGTGTGTGTGTGTGTGTGTGTATGTGTTCAAATCTTAAAGTCAAAGTCAGAAGGAGGGGATTTCTCTTTGCTATTTTTAAGATAACTCTTGTGTTATTGTTCAGAGAGTAGAGAAGGAGAGAGAGAGAGAGAGAGAGAGAGAGAGACATAATAAAAACAGTCGATATACAGGGGGTGGGCATAAAAACAGGAACACCTTATACTATACTACAATCTAACACAGCCATGCAAAAACCTCCGGAAGTCCACTCATCAAACCGTTTCAAGTCAATCAGTATCACGGTGTGGCTGCCTGTGATTGTGATAGTTCAGGGGGCGGACAAAATAACGGGAACGTAACATTAAACGGGATTTTGAAGACGGGCAGCTAAACGGGCTGCTAAACAAATCCCCCCCAAAAATGACTCATCCGAAAATGAGTCACGTTAACTTGTTAAAAAAGTCAACACAATCGTGCCGGCGTATCCCACACAGAGGAATACTTCACCGGCAAAGAGGAGCCAAATTCACAAGTAAACAGGTTGGAGGATATTATGGGATATTTTTTCTCTCTCAAAAAACACCACAAAGTTCAGTCTTTTTGAGACAAAAAGCGAACGACTTCAAACTCGCATTTGCCGCAGAGCGATTGCGCTCTGTTGCACGACGCTGCAGGGCGTTCTTGTTATATTGTCCACCCCGTGTGCAGCAAATCAAACACAAGCTGTCACGAGAAGCAGAGTGTCTTTCCCGTAAGATGTGTGATCCTATCGCAGTGACTCCTAACACTCCTGAAAAGCTCTCAAACTCCAACTGATAATGTAATATTTGACAAACAACATCACTGTCTGTCCTTGACGTGTTTACTCTGGCCTGATTATTGTATCTCTCTGAATTGCTGGTAAATGTCCGAATTCATTTCCCAACAGAGATCTCCGATTTTTCTCGGGCTGATATTGGGATGTTTTATCATATGCTAATATCGTCAGTTTACCGACAGTTAACCGCTCCTGAGATAACGGATGAAGTGGATAAATCAATCTGTCTCTCCCATCTCACACCCAGGGACGCTTCAGTTCTCCGTCTCTTTAGAGGCGGGTGTGACTAATCGAGTCGAAGCAATTTGCTCTGATGTGAATATTGAAGTAAACTTTCATTTTTTTTTTTTTTACGATATGTGTATGAAGCTGGATAATATCTCGACATGGCCTACTTTCCTATGGCTGTCTTCTTGAAAAAACACTGATGTCTTCGTAAGACTGGAGGGTCCAGTTACTCACTGATGAGCTGGAAGAGGAACAGGGCACACACACAAATAATACACACACCATCACACCCACACACACACACACACACACGTTTGCTTACATGCAAGCTCTCGTGCATGCTGAAAATCGCACACACTCTCTCTCTCTCACACACACGCACACACACACACACATTCTCACACAATATCTGCACATGTGGCATTCTCTATCTCTATTGTTGTAAATGCTTTTCATTCAAGCATGCCAGGCCACACAATGCAGGATCCACGATTCTTTCTTATACGGCAAATATAAAATGAATTACCTCGTCATTTTCTGAAGAAGGATTAAAAAAGTAAGGCTTTGACGTTTTTTTTTTTTTTTTTTTTTAAACGCCTCTGACAAATTTTCAGCGTTTTGAGTGAGATGTACGCAGCATCCATGGAGGGATCATGCTATACTGAGAATTCCCAGCTGTTTTTCAAACTTCCAGTGGGGGGGGGGGGGGGGGGTTTCCAGGATAAAGACGTGGTTTGTCTGAATGCATGCCCTTCGGTCAACTCGATGGGGTGAATTGTGACTTTTATTTTGAAAGACATATGTGTTTGAAGCAGCCGGTTGACTGCTAGCAGCTTTAATTCGCTTTGACTGAAAATGGGGCCGAGTCGAGCGTGGGCAGACATTCTGGCCCACCGTCCGTCCTCAGTGGGACCCGAGTGCTTCGGGGAGAGAGAGAGAGAGAGAGAGAGAGGGGGGGTGGGTGGGGGGGGGGCGGTCAACGACTTTCACCTCGTACGTCAGCAGCATGGGTCATCCAGGAAAGTTACTCTCAAGTCAAGTTGTGGCCATTCAATGGTACCTACTGCAAGGGGATGCGCTGGGCTTGGTCAAGAGACACAAGCAGCTTCATCCGTGTCGTGGAGCTCGGAGCGCGTTTGCACGGGCGGGCACGACGTGAGCGTCGGACCCCACGTCAAAGTGTGTCAATTGTTTTGCAATGGTGTCATTCGTTTTTTTTTCGGTTTGTTTTTGCACAGTCGAGGCCTGTTGCGGTGGAAACGTGCTCAGAGCTCTCGGTTAGGTAAAGTTGCAGCTTGTTATTTGACTAATCTCCAGCTCCCCCCTTGCACATGCATGTTAGTGATCTCTAGTGCGTCGCAGAGTGCACTCGCCATTCAAAGGCTCAACCAGAGGTTGACTACATCCATAAACCATAGACACTTTAACACAGCTTTGCTTTGCTCTGTCTTTTTTGTTGTTGTTGTTGTTGTTGGGGGAGTTGTTTGCCCCCCCAAAAGAATGAATTGCAATCACTGGATATTCAAGACATAGCGGTTGTCGAGCGGCATATCAGTTTCGGTGGATTTTTTTTTTTTTTTTTGTTGCGAAGCAGCTAAAATCATCGCTCCCCATAGATTCCTCAAGCACCCGCAGCACCTATAAGCTTGCAAAACAAAACAAAAAAACTAAGGAAGCCATAGCACCCATTGTCATCGTCACTGCAATCCAACCCCTCCAAGCCCCCCCCCCCCCCACCCCCCAACCCCCCGGTCTGCGCTTACTCAGAGCGGCCGGGGTGTAGGGGGCGCCGCGTGCTATCAGACCTACCGTAGGCAAAAGGGAGTCCACCACAGTCAAGATACACGGAGCACACATAAGACACAAAGCAGGAAGGAGGAGAGCAGAGACAAAGGAAGAAATTGAACTCACAGCAGACACCAAAGAAGTGTAATCACAGCAAAATGTAGTCAGCTACACTGGAGGGAGCGAGGAAAATGACAGCCGAGGACGCCCGCTCCTTAGCACAATCATATCTGGCGCAGCAGGGCCGTGGGCTTTTTTAAAATAGCTCCACTTTTTTTTTTTGATTGTACTTTGTCAAATAATCAATCACCTACGTGGAACAAAAAATATAATTATAGGCCCAAAAAACAACGGCATTGTACCAACCACTAATTTTCATAATTGCTCCTTGGTGACTGAATAGGACGGTCGGGCCGTGACGATAAGAGTCCTGTCATTTTCCACTCAAATCCCCGAGCACAAGTGAGAGAATGAGCAACAATAACGTTAACGACAAATACATTAAACAAGAACGAGAAAGAAAAAAAAAAGAAAAAAGAGAGAGAAAGAGAAAAATGAAAAATAATAACGGTGGATAAATAACACCTGCGGAGAATACACTTGACTGGGTTAGCAGGCCGTCAAAGATAAACAGCGTGTGTGAACGATATGTGATCCGATACATTTTAAAGACGTATAACTGGAATAATAAATGTGCAACTACTTTGTTACATAATTAGCCAAACACATCGCTACATGCAGGTTTTCTCTCTATTCCGATACAAAGCGTCCCTCTAATGGCCGTTACATAACTCGCGAACAGGTTGGCCGCGGTCCCGCCTTCGCTTTGTGTACGAGTGTGGGTGTGAATCCCCCCTCGGCCGTGACGCGACCCCCCCGCGGTGGAACATACCTCGCCCCCTTTCATGTTCTTCATTCCCATGTCACCCTTCCCCTTCTTGCCCTTCTTGTTCTTCTTCTTCTTGCAACAGCATTTCTTGATGATGCAGAAGCAGCATGTTAGAATGAGTAAAGCAGCGACCACGGCAATGGCAATGATGGCCCAGGACGGCACTGAGGGGGAATATACCGACCCATGGACGGATGGCACATCCACACCCAGAAAGAGAAGAGAGAAGCAAATAGTTTGACATTTGACCAACCAATCATTTAGCCTACTCCATGTCATGTCCTGGGCCAAATATATTGAGTAAGAGGTGCTAGATTAGCAATTACATTGGGTGGAAATTAGATTTCTCTGCCCCTAGGAAGGGCAACCAGTGATCAATACTGAATAAAGACATTACGAAGCTGCCAACGCCTGCAGCTAAAGAGAACATTTAATCCAAAAATCATTGCTTGGAGTCACATCAATAGCAGGTTGATTGATCAGAACAGGTCTGGGCTTTTTTTTTTTTAAACCCGGCACTCACGTGGGATCTTGTCGATTTCGTTCAGGAACTTGTTTTTGATCTCGTCGAAGCCGTCGTTCTTGTCCACCGGCTCGGTGGAGTTGTCGGTGGAGACCAGTGCGACGGGGGCCGGGGTCACAGTCAAGGCACTGGGCCCCGTTGGGTTAGCAGCGACCATGGGCGTTGTTTGATGCTTGAACAAGTTCCACTTCGTCATTTAGGCTGCACGCGCGGTCCCTGCGAGACGGCGGGAAAACAAAGGGGTCGTTAAGAGGGGGCCGAGAGTCTCCGGCCATCGTTATAATCCACTTTGTGTCCGGTGATATTGATGGTTGCTCGGTGAAGGGGTTGAATGATTTGGACAATTTCTCCCATTTTTTTGGAACCTTTGGAAAAAGAAAAATCTTACATCTGCTGAGGAAATACAGTATACACGTCTTTTGGAGACAAAATAATGAAAAAAATATGCAAACGCACACATTCTGAAGTTCATAATGATGCATTATGGCATTTAAAAGAGATAATTATTATTATTAATAATAATAATATACATATTAATACATATTAATAATAATACAATTTCCACAGTATAGCGCTTTTCATAATACTCAAAGACGCTTAATTATTGACCCTCTACTTCCAAAATGACACCTGATATGGTTTTGGCCAATTTAATTGATCCTTAATTGATGATGTGAGTTACTTGTTTATAGAACAGTTTTAAGAATGAACACTTCACCCTCAGTCTTCTCAAAATTCAGAATCTAAATCCCCCAAATCACTCCTTAACCCTCCTGTTACCTTTAGGGTCAATTTGACCCCATTGAATGTTTAACGTTGATGTTCTTTGGGCTCAATTTGACCTCAGGCTGTTTTTTACTGTGTCAAACATATAAGAAATATCAACTTCTTAATATATTTAAAGGGCTATTTAGGTCAACAAACAAACATAAAGTACCTCACACTTAAACTTGGGAAACAATATTAATCCTAATAATTTTCTAGAGGTTTTAATCGCTGGGGTCAAATTGACCCAGAGGATAAAATATGTTAGTAAATGTGAAGGTAACAGGAGGGTTACGACAGTGTAATACGGGAAATACATGTCAGCACCCGCCCCCAAAAAAAAACGTATGTGACTTTTGAGCACTGGAATAACATAGAGATAGATATCAATTAGATTCCCTGTGTCTGCTGATGGTATCGAGGGAGTTTATCTTCCGGAGGTCGGCGCCTGAGCCACTAATCCTTTCTCCTACATGCATCTGCCACCAGAGCAAACACAGCCAGACAAACACACTGGAACTGGTTTGGCTAGACTTCATACTGGTGTGTCTCCTGTTGCATGGATACATAATGGATTTTTTTCTTCTTCTTCCCTTTTCACATTGGTCACGTTGTTAGTTTAGTTCAGGTCTTTTTGTTCAGCACATCTTGCATATTGTTGTATTATAATTGTATTATGAGACGGACCTGAGAAGGAATTACAAATAAACAATATCACAAAAGGACCATCCGTTCCTGTAGAGCTGACATCACACGCAGAAGCATGAAATTAAAAATGTGTATAAACATTATTTAAGCTTGAGTGTCTGAATTCAATTTATTCCGCGGTGCATTCGAGGTGCAGAGTACACGATCCACGCGTTCTGCTGTTACACCCCAAAACGCCATTCAAACCATTTACAGGTAATGTTTAAATATCTTCCTGACACAAACACCTCATGGATGTCATTCAGTTGCTGCTAGTTGAATGGTTACATTAAAACAAAAACTGTGTATTCTTTAATCAGGGTTCTTACACATTTTGACCAGTGGATTTCCAGGACTTTAAACCAAATGTCCATGACCGACCAAACTGAAATTTCTGTATAAACATGAACGATTTAGAACATGTTGCGTATTGAGAGCGTACGCCGGCTTATATTTTGAGCGTCTTTCTTTAAAAAACATATAATTCTTTTCAAACTCGGCGTAAATGAACATGTGATTATAACAATTTTTCATGACTTTAAATCAAATTTCCATTACGAAACTAAAATATCTGTATAAACATGAAGATTTTGAAAATGTAGCGTATTGAGCGCGTACGCCGGCTTATATTCTGAGCGTCTTTTAAAAAAAATATATATAATTTTTTTCAAACTCGGCGTAAATGAACATGTGATTATAACAATTTTTCATGACTTTAAATCAAATTTCCATTACGAAACTAAAATATCTGTATAAAGATGAACATTTAGAAAATTTTGCGTATTGAGAGCGTCTTATATTTTGAGCGTCTTTCTTTAAAAAACATATTAATTATTTCAAACTCGGCATAAATGAACATGTGATCATAGAAAATTTCCATGACTTTTCCAAAAACCTTTATGATTTACGTTTTCTTCATAAATTTTCCAGACCTGGAAATGACCATTTTAAAATGACTTTTCCAGGTTTTCCATGACCGTACGAACCCTGCTTAACGCATCCGGATCAATTAATGTCTCTGTCCACCAACTTACATGAACTGTAAATCCACCTCAAAAACAGAAACAACAAAGAGAGAGAGAGAGAGAGAGAGAGAGCTGGAAGCACACAGCAACATAATCTAATGCAGCTTCTGATCGACCCACATCAGCCTCCAGCTCTCGTAGAAGGGACTCTAATATAACATGCACGATGCAATTACAAAGACAAATTGCCCCTTCATACCTCAAAAATAAATACATTCATTTTATGTTCCATCCCAAACCCATAATGCTTCAGAAAAAAAGGTCCTGTTTTGCAGCAGTATGACAAAATGCTCTGAAAAGTGTAAAGCGATGTGATATATTTGAACATGACACCCACAGTATGACAAAGTGGTACGCATAAATATCCAACTGCAAATATCCAATGCAGGAAGAGCCAAAAAAAACAACCTGCGATGGAGTTTTGGGAACATTTGTCGACGCTTTTTGTTGTTTTTTTATTCATGAGACTCTTCAGACTCGTGTTGAATTCGATCCATTTCTGAGGAGGTGCACACAGGTTTGTTTTATGAAATGATTGAGTGTGGCGGTCCACACCCCCGCAGCCTCTTTGCAGAGTCCCAGTGTCGTCAGGGGTCAGCGGACAACGACGTGAGATCAGTTACCCGCAGTATTTACGAGGAATCACTATCAATTCTCAGTTGTTTTGTCTGGAGTGGCCGCCGCCCTACACTCGAACAAAACAACCCAAATGACCAACTAGGATCCGTCCTCCGCTGCTTATTTCCACCGGACGAACAAATATGCATCCGGGGGCTCTTATCGCTTCCAGGAAATTCAAAGTGTGACAAGTGCGGCTCGCAGTGTGAGCGATGAGTGATCGGCCCAGACCTCCGTTTGGGAAAAAAAAGCAGAGGAAGATGACAAGCGTAACAAGAGCCGCCGCTGATTTTATTAAAGCCGCGGTGATACGGCGGTGGAAAATGAGAGGAATTTCCTGTTTCTCAAGTGCCAATTCGGTGCCGAGTTGGTGCCAGAGATTCCTGCCCTCTATTTATTGCCACGTATAAATTATTCAAATTGAAGCTGACAGCGGCAAGGATGAGCTTATATTATTCAGCGGCCCGGTAGCAGCTCCTACGTCTTAAAATATGCGCTTCTAAAATAGCTCGCGCTGCCATTATGTAGGCTAATGGTACAAATAACCAACGTCTTGAGATGGAAACGGAAGTATTATACAAACGCTGTTTCTTATATTTGAAAATGAGCGTGTTGCTCGATAAAACACAACTAAACGTCTCTTATCTCGACTAAACATTACCCGAGGTGTTGCGACGCGCTTTAAAGCGTCCGCTTACGTCGGAGGTTGATGTGCATTTTACCCCGTTTGTCCCCCATCGGGCCGAGACAGACACATTCAATTAACATTGATGGATGCTGGAGCGGTTTGTGTCCTCTGCTTGGAGGGCGAGGGAGAGGACGGACGGCGAGGACGCAGACGGTTGTTTTCTGGCGGCCGGTAGTCCCGCTTCGACTCGACTACATGGACCGTTTTTTGCTGTTTTTCACTTCTTTAGTTCAATTCAGTTTATTTGTGTAGCCCATTTTCACAATTTACAAATTTGTATCGGAGTGCTTTACAATCTGTCCCAGAACCTCACATCGGATCAGGAAAAACTCCCAAATAACCCTTCAGGGGGGAAAAAAGGGAAGAAACCTTCAGGAGAGAACAGAGGAGGATCCCTCTCCAGGATGGAGAGATGTTTCTTTCTGGAGGACGTATCTGACGAGTGACGCCGCAAAAAAAAAAGGGAAACTTAACCTTCTGAATAACAAGTAGGTCAATTGCACCGTCTTGAAATCTGTATTTAAACAGAGGCAAACAAGCTGAACAACAAATCTATCTGGTTTTGTGGTTTTGATCATTAAAAGAAGAACGAACCCCTGGCGAGCGTCAGGCCGACGGCGCTGCCACTTCCTTTCCCGACGCTCCCGTTGTAGAGCAACTTCAGAGGCAACTTCAGAGGCAACTTCAGAGGAAACTTCAGAGGAAACTTTGCAATTTGTGATATCGGGCTATCTAAAATAAACTGAATTGAATGCGCGTCCATCTGTGAGGTTGAAATGGGGGTGTGGTCAGGCTCAATGTCGGCGCTATCTCGAAGCAGCATGAAACGATTGTGCCATTAACCAACAACATCCTCTCCTGAAGTCACTGGTCACGATGGGAGATGAAACGATAAGGGATCCCTCAATGATTACATTGAATCTGGAATACATCTAATAGTTGTGCAGATATTTAACTTGAGATTCATCCACTGAGGAGCATGATTGCATGAGATAACTAGAACGGGCACTCGGTAAAGAGCATACCTTCGCATGTCACAAGATTGGGCATTGAATTATGGACATGTTGGCATTAGTTGCATAACAATTGGATATAAAATTGACCATGCTATGGTAAAAGAAAAGATTTTGACTTTTTCATGACCTTGACCTTTGACTCAATCTATTCAAAAATATAATCAAATGGTCCCCAGATAATATCATCCCACTAAATTCCATGGGATTCGGTTTAATACTTTTTGAGTTATGCGAGTAACACGCATACAAATAAATGAATAAACTCACGGCGATCAAAACATAACCTTCAGCATTTTCAATGCAAAGGTAACTAGTTCTATGATATCGGTACGATAGATAGATACATATAGAACAGTTTCCACTCTTGGATCCAGCTTGGATCCAGTGATAATCCAGGAGGTGAGTGGCTGAGACAACAGACACAAATATTGGACGATAAACAACAGAGTGACCAGTTCAGACTGGGCTTGTGTACTGGGCGGCTTCCAGATGATAATGTGTGTGTGGAGCAGGGTGATCATCACCGAGAAGCGTTTCCTGTAGACCCCTTATATGCATTTCATAAAATACTCAATTGCTGAGATCTGTGGGTGTTTTGAGCTCCACCGCCCGACGTGCATCTCGTCCCGTCGGCGTTCGACTCATCGGAATTAGTTAAAAAACAAAATGGCTCGGCTGGAACCCAGAGCGGTGGCGTCTATGGGAATGATCCGGCGCTTATCGCCACACACACCGCTCCGAGCGGGATGGGGAGCAGCGCTTTTATCTTCTGCGCACAGACAGACGGACGGGGCGTCGCACGCACCGACACTGTAGCTTCACCGGGAGATTAACCGAGACACGTAACGCTTCCCCGGGTCTCGGAGAGTCCATCGGCTGAGACACGAAGGGGAAGACGGACGGCTTCAATGTTTAGTTTTACATCACTAATATAAACTATTAGAAAGACTCAAAAGAATCAAACTGATTGCTTTTAAGAACTCATCCATCTTCAAATGGAATAAAACACTTTGTGGTAGAAATATCCATAACTTAGTGGATGCTGCTCCCGAGGAACACATTTATATAACCACAATTAGAAATACTTTACTTAATATAATAATAATAATAATAATAATAATAATAATAATAATAATAATAATAATAACTTTATTTATATATCACTTTTAAAAACAAGGTTTACAAAGTGCTCTACAGATAAACAAAGCATAAACATAACTTAAATGGCGGAAAACTAAAAAGACTATACCATAAAAGCATTGAATACAACTAAACCAAACAATCACAATAAATAGACATTTAAATGGCTCTCAAAGTACTCATGAAGTAAAAACTACTTTATTATTGCAGAACATTTTTTATATTTATTATTATATTGTGGTTTCCGGGAAGAGTGTGTGTGGCGCTGCCAAGTATTGTACATTTTATGTGGAAAGTAAACCATCTCGACTGCAACTACGTCTCTGTCTCGCTGTTTCCCAACTCTACAATATACTAAATAAATTCTCCTACAACAGCCAAATAATCATCTTCCTGCCCCTTGCACCTCCTCCTATATGATTGGTGGTACGGATTTAATACATCAAGAAGAGAGTTTTTTATCCTCTTGGAGTATATCAGTAAATGTTCACACAGCATTGACATGATGCATCTTGCCCTGCAGCATATTTGAAAGTATTTTCTCAGGTATTCATTCCAGCCGGTCGAGCGATGAGGCGAGGGACTCGAGCCGGGCTCGAATCAGGCCGTCCTATTAACCCCCGACGCCTCGCGGCATATTCATCGAGCTGATTTGGCGACGCTATGAATAAAGAGTACGAGAGACACACGCGATTATCGGGAGGTATTTGGATCATACTCGCTCACACTAATGGCTTCTTATATCATATGTTGTCTTCATCGTCATTAGTCACTTAAATAATGCTGAAAAATGCCCGCAGGCTGAGTGCTGTGGCTTTAATTACCTCCCACCTGTCACAGCGACATCATAACCACGACATCGCCTCTCACACGCGAGAGAGAGAGAGAAGGACGGCTGCTCCGCCTTCGGAGGCCGTCACGCGCCGTGACCCACTGACCACGCTGTGTGACATCCTCCGCAGTGACAGGAAACCCCCGCCTGCGGATAAGACGACTCCATGCGAGGGGGGGGGGGGGGGTCATGGGCATGTGTGTGTGTGTGTGGGAGGGGGGGGTTGTGTTTGTTGAGGGTTTTTTATTAGCACCCGGGTCAGACGCGAGAGAAAACAACCAAAGCCGAGCGAGCGAAAGTCATACGACGACGAGAAACCCCCGAACGACAATTAATTAACAATCCGGAGCCTTTTGTCGTCGTCGTATGACAAAAATTATATGTTTTTTAAAGAAAGACGCTCAAAATATAAGCCGGCGTACGCTGTCAATACGCAACATGTTCTAAATTGTTCATGTTTATACAGAAATTTCAGTTTGGTCATGGACATTTGGTTTAAAGTCCTGGAAATCCACTGGTCAAAATGTGTAAGAACCCCCCCCCCCCCCCCCACGCAGCCGTCCGCCGGTGTCCGACGGATTTTGT
Organism: Liparis tanakae; assembly: GCA_036178185.1. Taxonomy (NCBI): domain Eukaryota; kingdom Metazoa; phylum Chordata; class Actinopteri; order Perciformes; family Liparidae; genus Liparis; species Liparis tanakae. Next base: position 5,623,386 of record CM070097.1, read on the forward strand.
GGCGGACGTCGAAAAATTCACGATCAAACACATTTTTTTAAAATGGCTTCTGGAAAAAGGAGGAGAGGGAACTGGTCGTGTGTGTGTGTGTGTGTGTGCGTGTGTGTGTGTGTGTGTGTGTGTGTGGGGGGGGGGGGTCATGGGCCTGAAGCTCGGGAGGGGTGCAACAGTCGGAGGAGCAGTGGGGCGACAAATTAACTATTGAATATTTGCCCGCCGTAAAAAAAAAAAAAACGGGAAAAAAAAGAAGAAGAAGGTCGTTGCGTAGGAAGGGGGAACAACAACAAAGCGGCGCCGGCTCCTCCGTGGCTCGCCAGTAGAGCCGGGTCCTCAAAAGATGTAAAGTAATCTGAATAATGCGACCCCGATGAAATCACTCAGCCCCCGCCGAGGCCCCTGCCATCTGTGACATCACGGGTTATGCGTGGGTGGGTGGAGCGCGTGGCCTCCAGCTGTAGGCGCCGTGCATCCTGCACAGCTTCATCTCCTCCACGGCTCCCTAATGTGATTGCTCCAGTAAAGCGGCTCGGGTTATTTACCCACATATACAAGAAGCCATATTCAAGTGGCTTCTTCAAATACGAGAGGGCCCTCTTAATTTGAAAATGGAAGATTTAGGCAAATACAACTTTTATGCAAATTGGTTTCTCTTTCACAGCAGGGCAGAAGCTGTGCGTGTGTGTGTGTGTTTGTGTGTGTGTGTGTGTGTTTGTGTGTGTGTGCGCGTGTGTTTGCTCTAAGTTTGTATCCGCTATGCCGAGGGACTCTTTCATCTGAATCCCGGCGAGTTATTTTTAGTCGCGCGAGATACGGAGGGATATCATTTGAAAAGGTCATCGTTGTCGCGCGCATCCTGAATTTATGATCAACGCACTTCAAGAAAACGGGAGGAGAAGGGAATATCGTCTGGACCGCCGCTGAGTCACGCTTGACCCTTGTGATCCGTCTGGACTCAATTTCAGCAAAAAAAAAAAAAAAAAACGTGCACTGGAACATTTAGAGAACAGCGGGGCCGGAGTATTTTTTTATTAGCTCCATCAGATGAAGCATTACTGTTATGTAGCCGGGGAAAAGCCACAGTGAGATGGTGGAGATGTTTCAATTAGTGGTAATGTGCAGCTTTGTTCCTGAACTCTTGCTCCTCTATGGTAATTCACCCCCGCTGAAATGGACTTGGGGCTCCCACGGTCCTAATGGTCTCATTTTGGCCGAATTTTAATAGGATTATGGGTGTGTGTGTGCGGGGGGGGGGGGGGGGGGGGGGGGATACTGATGGTTGCATTGTGCATTGCTTGTTATTTACGACTAAAGGATGTGCAACTTTTGTGGAGCTCGTTTGGCCCGAGCTGAACCGAAGAGCGGTCCAAAGCAGAGCGATTCAGAAGCAATCGCTATTATGTTCATTTCCTGAACTCGTTACTGATAAAAAAAAAAATCTCTGAATTATTTACCGGAGCATGGATCTAAATATTCAGCATCTGCGCTTTGACCTTGCGGCTGATAGGTGCATCGTTCCATCCTCATTCCTCTGTCGTATAAATATACGCGGTGTATTGTGTTATTGAGCCTCGCCGCCTGAAGATATCTCCGCCACGTCCCTTATTGTCGCCTTACAGTCCCCAACGGATCTCAGTTGGCATGCACGGCGAGATAACCGCCAAGTGGGCGGCGGACACCGATTCCTGCGAGGTGGCCGTCAACGGCGAGCTCCCGCTTTTGTCGTTTCGGGGGAGGGAGCCAGGAGGCTGAAGCTCTGGCCAATCCAGGAACGCAGCACGCCGAGATCCTGAAACTCCTCTCAAAGACATCGGTGGGCCGCTGCCAAGCCTCTGTCCGGATGCTGGGGCGTGACGTGGCGGTAATTAAGCCTTTCGATTGAGCTCACAAGTTGCTCGCTTCGATGATGAGGAACATCCTGCGTCTCTTTTCAGAGTGTACATGTCCCCTCAGATAATGAGGGACTATAAATATATCATTTTTTAGCTTTTGACAAACCTGATCTATTTAAAGCTTATCTCACTGGTGCCAAACTTGCTAATCGAGATCCTTTATACAGTTTTGTATTTTGTTTTTAGGGATTCACTCAGTAATATGCCTGCTACCAACTACGCCATTGCCTTCTTGAGACTCCGCCCACTGTTGAGACTCCGCCCACTTCTTCTCTACCTCCATCGGCCTGATGGATGGTGGAGGTCTCCATCGTGGAATATGGCGACTACCAACTATTCATACACTCTGTCATATTCATTGAATGTGTTATAACGCTGTAATGATTCCTTCTGGTCACATGACATCTATTGTTCTGTCCATCCTGGAGAGGGATCCTCCTCTGTTCTCTCCTGAAGGTTTCTTCCCTTTCTTCCCTGATCCGATGTGAGGTTTTGGGGCAGGGATGTCTATGTGTACAGATTGTAAAGCACTCTGAGACAAATTAGTAATTTGTAAAAATGGGCTATACAAATAAACTGAATTGAATTGAATTGAACCGATCTGCGACACAGTGAGCAGAACTGCTTACGCAGCCATCCGGGACGGGACGGTTAACCCTGAGTTTAGACTCAAGGGAAGCACAGACGCTCAGAATGCAAGCATAGGAAGAAAAAGAAAAAAGGGTCTACGGTACAGGACCTTGACCACCAACCAGAGATGTCAACCCGGCATTTACACCTTTTATGTCGCCACAAAATGCAAGGGCATCTTTAGAAATCACGCCGGTTCCGCTGCTGATCCGAGGTCAGCCGCCGAGATAAGAATGCAAAAAAAAAGGTGCCTTTCACACCATCCCACGGAAGAGAATCAGAAAAAAAAGCCTCTCCCTCGTGTACGTCTCATTGAGCGCTGACCCTAAAGGTTGCGCTCCGGAGAGGCTCATTTACAAAACCTGCCTCGTGTCGATAAAACAACGCGTATTCCCACCTGCAGCTGAATGTGACTCAGCTATTATTAGGAGAGTGATCCTTGAAGAAGAGGTGGGAGGATGGGGGGAGGAATGGGAGGAGGAGGGAGGGGGTTGAATGCTGAACGTTAAGCCGCGGGGATCATTCCCAGCCAGTTGCCATACTATCCTCCCCCCCCCCAACAGCACAACCCCTTTCCCCCCCGATAGGTTGATTAATCACTCTGTCACCGAGATTGTGGCCCAATCTGCATGTGAGGCTGTGAGGAGGAACGGTGAAAGAGGAGAGGGCCTCTGCAGCGCGGCAGATAGGCCCACGTCGATACGGACATTGTGTTTTTGAACGGGGGAAAATATGTAGGCACGGGCATCTCCGGCGGATCTCCTTTTGGAGTTGAAGGGAGCCGTTTGACATTTTGGGATGTATACTTTTTTCGCTTTGTGCTAGAGAGGAAGATATACATCGCTTTCATGTCAACGCGTATAATATTTAGGTTCGACCGGCTATCTTGGTTCAGCAGAAACAGCGAGAAAATCTGGGAAAATCCGCCCATCGACATGCTTTTTATGTTGAATCGTATTTGTTTGTGAAACTGACAATTGGCCATGTTACCAGGGGGTTACGTACTAAACTACTTCTATGGGCTATAAGTTGCCAGTTGCCAGGCAACCGGCAGAGACTCGAGGAAGTTTCTGGTAGCAGCCAGGAGATAGTCTGGCACGTAACCTGCGAGAAACTCAGATTTGTTGTCTTTTCGACACGTGGTTCTAGTGACGGTTAAAGAAAGACGCAGATTAAAAACTAACATATTAGTGATGTGTTTCGCCACGCTAACCGATTCCCCCCCGCTTACAGTGGTCGTGCTAAGCTAAGCTAACCGGCTGCTGCTGCTTGTAGAGGCATGGGAGTGGTATCGAGCTAATTCTCCACCAGAAAGTTAATTAGCATATTTCGAGAAAAACGATGATTTTAAACTAACTGCTGAATACATGCGCTACTTTAAATGCAAGAAACCTCGGCGTGAATTTCAAGCCTGTGCTGCAACATCGAAGGAGTCGCGCAAAACATCCTCCAGTATGATGAAACACACTGAAAACGTTTTCACTCGTTCTCTACAGCGCGCGCGTGTGTGTGTGTGTGCATGTGTTTGTGTGTGTGTGTGTGTGTGTGCATGTGTTTGTGTGTGTGTGTGTGTGTGTGTGTGTGTGTGTGTGTGTGTGTGGGTGTTACGCTGCTCTGTATTCTCTCTCTGACCATCACAAATCCTCCCCCCCCCCCCCTAAGAAGCTAGATGTTGGGTAAACAAATGGTCGCCAGACGTCTCACGGCAAAAATCGTTTCGTTTCTCTCACATGAAAGATAAAAGACTGATGGAAGAAAAGAAAAAAACGCCCCGTCAGCGCAGCGGGACGCCGTAACCGTTTAACACCGACGCTCTGCCATCGAGGGGCCGGCAACACGCCACGGACGAACCCACGGCCTCAACTAATAAAACAATACTTGAGAGTTATACATGTGATTCAAAACGTATTAATATGGAAGATGTATGTGGTAATATATTATTAATATATTTTCTTTTTTTCTCTTCTTTATTTTATATAAATTTTCTGATTTATTTTTAATTCAATTTAGGAGAGGAATTTATAAGCATTTTTTTCAGTCTTTCTCTTTTGTATATTATATAGAATAATATTGTATTGTATTTGATTTGATTTACTGAATAAAATACACAAACAAACAAACAAACAAACAACTCTCACCTGGAGTGAGAAGCCGACAGCGACTGAGCAATCCCAATGAGAGCTCGCGCTAACGAGAAAATCACAGACTCATTCTCAGCATCCGTGTCGTTCTGAACATGCTCATGGAATAAGCGGATGAGGAAATATTTCAACGCAAGTGTGTGTGTGTGTGTGTGTGTGTTTGTGGGGGGGGGGGGGTAAAAAGTGATGCGGGTGCAAGAGGGCACACCCATTGAAGCGAGACGCTCTCGGAGGCTGCACAGTGAGAATCCGCCTCTTTCATTCTCTCCTCAGCTTTGAGCTGTTCTCAGCAATTGAGCACCAGCTGCCTCCTTGAAGGGGGGCCAAAAGAGAGGAAAAAAAGAAAGAAAACAAGAAAGTAGATTGGTGAACTTCAAAGCGTCCTCTCTCTCTCTCTCTTTTTTCTCTCTCCCGGTTATGTATGAGAGACTCTGAGAATATTTCTCAGTGGGAAAGCCGATGGGAGCGGCCAGCTGGAGGTACGGACTTAATGAGCCTGCCTGAATGTTTTAGTGCCTGGCAAAATAAATAAAAAGATTAACATCAAATAGTCTCCTGCTGGAGTAAACATGTGTGCCGGTAAAGCATATACACCCAGCTGCATCTACATATAATTTAATCTCTCTCAAGTTTGTTTACTACTCTCCTGAAACCTGAGTGATCATGTGACCACTCCAAATACAAGCCACTGACTGTATCTGATGACACAAGGATACCCAAAAAAAAATGTGCTTCATATTTCAAGGTGTTACTTCAGGATGCAAAGCAGAGAACACATCATTTTCTGCCTGCGTAATGTGAAAAATGTGTTATATTTGTCTTAAAACCGCCACGTTTCACACTTAAAACCCCCCCCACGCTCGCAATAACACTTCAAAAACAACTCTGGTATCTATTCTCTCTATCTATTCATAGTCAGTTTGTTACAAAGGATTTCATTTGGATTTCACGACAACTCTGTTGTGTTCACGATGAGCCAGAAGCCTGTAAAAGTCAGCATCGGGGAAGAGGAGGAGGAGGAGGAGGAGGAGGAGGAGGAGGAGGAGGAGGAGGAAAGATAGCAGCCCCGAGACAGGTTTTGTCCTTGGTGCTGTCACCTCGCTGCCGCCTGTGCTTTATGTCCCATGAGAGACAGCAGAAAGAAAGAAAAAAGAGCATCCTGCAGCACTTTATCAAATCCCCACCCTCTCTACTCTCTCCATCCTCCTCAGCACAACTGTCAGCCTCTTTCTGCGTCTGGCTTCTCGCTTCTCGTCGCTCCTCTTACATCGCTGGGTTCGTACAATCAAGCCTGATGTATTTCTTTGGCTCCGGTTGCTAGTTTTCCGTGTGTTCGGGGGAGGAGGAGTTTTTTTTTTTTGCGGAGAGATATCAGTGTGTCTACATGGGGGGGGGGGGGGGGGGAAGCGGAGCATCTGTCAGCAGGGCAGCCTCCTGGACACTCTCCAGGAAAGAGGTACTCCACCCACTGGGCACGCTAAATGAGGCGTGATCAATGAGAATAATCTGGATATACACTGCTACACTACATCCCTCCTTTTCTAAAAAAAAAAAACAGAGCCTGATGTGGACTCGTAACGGATTGCACACAAAATGGAAGAAGACGAGGTTCACACCTGGGCAGATGGGAACCCGGAGGATGCTCCGCGTTCCCTTCACAGGGCGTGTAATTAGCTCAGAGTAAAGTTTGGACCACATGCACCAGGAAGTCACATGCACACAGCGCACAACCAACACACAATTAGAAAGATAAAACACGCTAAATCAGAAACAGCCTTGTAAAAACTACAGCGTTACACCCCCCAGCCTGACATGCCCACAACTCTAATCCGGATTCCTCAAAGGAAGTGTTGAAGCAACGCTGAGAAGAGAGTTGAAATACGCCCTTACCAGCTCTACCGTAATCCCGAAAATCCTGTTCTCCGCAAGAGGCTAACCCATTCACCAAGGAGGCACTTAGGGTTAATGTAACGATGCCTTAATAACGTCCCTCGACTGCTCTCCCATCAGCACCAGAAGCTGCAGTCCTCTTCGCACTGTTTCCACTGCAGCACTACTTGTTCTCCCCCACACACACACACACACACACACACACACACGCGCGAGTACACACACGCGTACACACGCACGTACGCACACGCTCGCGCGCGCTCACTCATTCTCTCGGCGACTACCCCCACCTCTGCTTCTCACAATCCCCTCCTCCTCTCCCTCGTTCTATCTCTGTCACTGAAAGGATCCCCCTCCCCTCCTCCCCTTCCCCTCCCCCCTCTCTCTCTCTCTCTCTCTCTCTCTCTCTCTCTCTCCCCATCTTCCATCTCTGCCTCCGCCACTCCAGCTTCCTCACTATATGGCGAACCGGCTGATTTGTGATGCTGCTCATAAAGGGGGGAGGGGGGGGGGGGTTGTATGCAGCAATCTGTGGTCCCCGGTCCAATGCATATCGATGCAATCCAAAACCATCCATGTGCTCGGCTGTCCGACCGGCACCCCGCACCCCATCGTTCATGCAGCGCAGATGCTCGTGTGTGTGTGGGGGGGGGGCTCAGATACGTTTCCAGAGCAGCAGCTGCGTGAAAAAAAGAATGAATGTAAATAAGAATATAGGAGAGAAAAAAAGACAACCGTGGACGTAGATCTCGTGTCGATAACGAGACAAAGACGAGGAGAACCCCCCCCCCCCCCCCGTCCTCCGCCTTGTGTTTACCGCAGCGACACTCAGCCTGCTGAGCCTCCCTCGCCATCGCTATCCATTAATCAGAATTATGCCCTTGCACTTGCACCACCACTCCCACTGTCATCAAGGAAGATTTTAACCCCATTTTAGGCATGATATAAAACCCTTTTTCGCTGACCTCACACTGCGTTATGTAAGCGTCAGAAGCGAGAAGAGAGTTTTGTGTACGCTCGTGGGAAGACATATGGAAAAAAGGCTTATAAAAATGAATAAGTCTTTGTATAAATACTGCTAAATGGTCAGAAGTTGCCCCCAGACCCCCAGAGCTCACTCTGCTTTCTTTCCTTTTACAGTGACTGCGTACATTTGCTTGTTTAATGACAAGATGTGACGCACTCTTTCGCTTAACACCGAGGCTGAAGCAGACAGTTTGGAGCCCTTCAGGTATTACTGCCTGTCACCGAGAATTAACATCGTCCCCTAAGTGAATCACCCTCCTTACTGGCCGGCAATAAGCACTTGAACTAGAAATCAATAAATTCTCAATCCGGGAAAATGGAAGGTGGAGTGAGATGGCTTTTAGTAATTTCAGAACATACAATCTGGGAGAGAGAGAGAGAGAGAGAGAGAGAGAGAGAGAGAGAGAGAGAGAGAGAGAGAGAGAGAGAGAGAGAGAGAGAGAGAGATGTAATTTGTTTCCTGTCTGTGGCCATATAATTTCTCAGTGTTTAGTCCAGGCAGCAATGCATGGTTGCTGGGTTTTGAATTTAAAGTGATCTGATAATTACGTGGGACGTGAAGTTTTCCCAGTAAAACTCACATGAAGAAAAATGTCAAAAAATACTTTTACATCTCGACATCTTCACCTTTGATGGCGAGTTTTCTCGATTTTTTTTACAAAATCCCACGAAAAACATGAAAACCAACAACGTGTTGGGCGTCTCTCTATACTTTCTGACTCCCCCGGAGCATTAAGCTCATTTGTTACAACTGAAAACATACATTTTTGAAATAGTCGCAAATTTATAGTATATTTTTGGGGAAAACGTATCTCAAAAACTAGTAAATAGTTCATGTTTTAGGGACTACTTTCAGCTGCGGACTGATACACACTTGGTTTATAGCATGTATTTAACTACGATAGTCAGGCCTATGTAGAGTTGACTCAATATAACAATTATATAACTATAATAATATCAAATAATATAATATAACTTCAATTTAGCTTCTCGGCTAAAACAGGCTTTGGCTATACAGACAAGACTTTTCATCAGGATCAGTTGTTAATGTTGTATATGGGATTTGATGACATAAATAAGAAATACAGAATATCACCTTCAGGGATTATAGCAACTGCAACCACACCTGCACAGGGGTGTGTGTGTGTGTGTGTGGGGGGGGGGGGCTGCTTCAGCTCCTCCACCTCCATATTGTTTTGTGGAGGCTGAAAGTAAAATGGCAGCCTTCCAAAGCAATTCGGACTAAATAAAGCCCGATGTTTTTTCGTCCCTCCTCATCAACAATCATCCCTGCGACCATTTAGGCCTCTGAATCTATAAAAGCTCGTCACGCCTACATTCCTTGGTGCACTCTTTGTCACACGGCGTAAAGGATACCTCGCAGGAACCCAGGCGGGTCTGACGCTCCGGCCGAGTGGGGAGAGCGGGATATCGATCCAACCCAGATTCATCGCACGCTGGGTAAACCCGCGGTGAGCAACACGGGCAGCCGCCCCGCGAGACGCGAAATGCAGCGGCGTAGTGATTCTTGGTGACGGATGACAAATACGAATGAACCTCGTCATAGTTTCAGCTACAGCGGTCGCCACCAGATGCACTAATAATCTGATGGTTTCATTGACTGAGTCCTAAGAGGGAAAGAGAAACCTTCCATATGTAACTTCTTTTAAATCACTTCTTAAAACCCATTTTTATAGAACAGCTTTTAAGTGATCTAGTCTTTTTATGCAAGACTTTGGTTGCCCTAATTTAGTTTGTCTGTCTTTAATTTATTTGTAATTTATTTGTAGTAAAAACAAAAAAAAAGATATACTTTTAAATGTAATATTGTTTTCTTACTATTCCACTTGTTTTGCTTTGACTCTCTGTGGAGCACTTTGTAAACATTGTTTTTAAAGGTGCTATATAAATAAAGTTATTATTATTATTATTATTATTATTTGTTATTATTTACTTGTTTTGCTTTGACTCTCTGTGGAGCACTTTGTAAACATTATTTTTAAAGGTGCTATATAAATAAAGTTATTACTATTATTATTATTATTATTATTATTATTATTATCCAACTAACTAAATCACATGTGATGCCATGTGTTGTTGTTGTTGTTGTTGTTGTTGTTGTTGTCTGAGCAATGAGCAAAAGCACACGGCTGTGATTTGTGGGGGATATGAGAACACAACAAACACACACACAGTACGTGCCCATATGTTCTGTGTGCAGCACACATGCACAGACCATCACATCCAGGGCCTTTTTTTATGTATTCTTCATGAAGTGAAGCAGCGTGGTTGCCCCCCCCCCCCCCCCCCCCTCCCCCCCGATGTCCACATCTGTCTGTCTGTGCGGTGGCTGCACGACGCTGAGGCTGGCCGGCAGTCGGGGGTTAAGATCTGGTTTTGTGTCTCTGTTATGGATCTGGTGCTGCCAAAAAAAATATATAATGAAATTCATTGTGTTTCATCGTGTTGGCTCCTTTAAGATGTGGCACAGTGAGAGGGAAACCCCTCTCACAAGAGAGTTTCCAATGTGTCTCCTCACCAATCTTAGGACCTGATTGCACATTTTGAGATTAGATCTGTTTCAGTTTTATAGATGTGTTAATACTCACAACATCACTAAGTGCAAGATCTATTTTAGCGTCAAGAAAGGCCATTTTAATGAAAATGATTTGTGTTTGAGCTCAAATATAAAATGGGATTTCTTTCCAAAAGGAAGTGATCACGGGTACAGCTTCTAAAATGTGATGAGTTGCTACTTCCCCTCATCATATACCGCAGCAGATTGAATTGTATTGGGTTGTGGACTGTTGTTCTGAGAGAAAAATGAAATAAAAACGGTCCTCACTGTTGCTCCTATACAATAAGTTGTCACATGACTCTCTGAGTATCGATGGAGCGTCTTTCAGCTCATTGTTTGGGTTTTTCTGACCACAGCAACAAAAGAAATTCCGGTTTAAACAACCAAGTGCGGACCCCCGGTCCCCAGGGCACGTCCGCTCGTTCAGCAGATACCGAGCTGATCGATGACGATGACGAAGAGGCCGACAAAGGGCAGTGGAGGGCTGTATGACGGCAAACGGCCGGAGCAACAGAGTCGGTACAAAATTAGCCGCGAGCAAACCGTCCGTCAAGGCGTGGCCGTTGTCCGCCGGGCTTTATTAGCTTCCTGCATCTTCCGAGGCAGCGGAGCCTCCATCACTCATGGAAATGACTCTGATTAATCAGCTGAGTGCCGGAGAGCGCATGGTACGCTCCAGAGCCGACCGATCCGACAGTAAATCATGTTTGTTCACAGCGGGCCGCACCTTCATCCTCGCCACGCCCTCCCTGCTCCCTGCTCACTGCAGTGGGCTCCCTCCTCCCTCCTCCCTCCTCTCTCCTCCCTCCTCCCTCCTCCCTCCTCCCTCCTCCCTGCACAGGCAGAGCTGGTCCCAGAACAGATGGGAGAGCGAGGGAGGACCTGACATGCGGCGTTTCTTGCTGACATCTAGTGGACGCCGGCACATGTGATTTACATTTATATAGATATCTCCCCCCCCCCCCCCCCCCCAAAAAAAAAAAAAGGAAATACTGGAGTAAATCCGTTCTTCAGGAGGAATTCATCTTTACCGAGCAATTAGAATTTTCCATTTGGGTCAATTAGTGATTCACCCCACAGTTCATTTGAGTGTTATGTGACTGGACAGGAAGAAGAAGAGGAGGAGGAGGAGGAGGAGGAGGAGGAGGAGGAGGAGGAGGAGGAGAAGAAGAAGAAGAAGAAGAAGAAGAAGAGGAGGAGGAAAAGGAGGAGGAGGAAAAGGAGGAGGAGGAAGAAGAAGAGGAGGAATAAGAGGAAGAGAAAGAAGAAGAAGATGAAGAAGAGGAGGAGGAAAAGGAGGAAAAAGAGGAGGAGGAAGAAGAAGAGGAGGAAGAAGAGGAAGAGAAAGAAGAAGAAGATGAAGAAGAGGAGGAGGAAAAGGAGGAAGAAGAAGAGGAGGAAGAAGAGGAAGAGGAAGAAGAGAAGAAGAAGAAGAAGAAGAGGAGGAGGAAAAGGAGGAGGAGGAAAAGGAGGAGGAGGAATAAGAGGAAGAGAAAGAAGAAGAAGATGGAGAAGAGGAGGAGGAAAAGGAGGAAAAAGAGGAGGAGGAAGAAGGAGAGGAGGAAGAAGAGGAAGAGAAAGAAGAAGAAGATGAAGGAGAGGAGGAGGAAAAGGAGGAAGAAGAAAGAGGAGAGGAAGAAGAAGAGAAGAAGAAGAGGAGAGGAGGAAAAGGAGGAAAAAGGAGGAGGAGGAAGAAGAAAGAGAGAGAGAAGAAGAGGAAGAAGAGGAGGAGGAAAGGAGGAAAAGAGGAGGAGAAAGAAGAAGAGGAGGAAGAAGAGGAAGAGAAAGAAGAAGAAGATGAAGAAGAGGAGGAGGAAAAGGAGGAAGAAGAAGAGGAGGAAGAAGAGGAAGAGAAAGAAGAAGAAGAAGAGGAGGAGGAAAAGGAGGAAAAAGAGGAGGAGGAAGAAGAAGAGGAAGAAGAAGAAGAAGAGGAGGAAAAAGGAGGAGGAGGAAGAAGAAGAGGAGGAGAAGAAGAGGAAGAGAAAAGAAGAAGAGGATGAAGAAGAGAGGAGGAAAAGGAGGAAAAAGAGGAGGAGGAAGAAGAAGAGGAGGAAGAAGAGGAAGAAAGAAGAAGAAGAGGAAGAAGAGGAGTAGGAGGAAAAGGAGGAAAAGAGGAGGAGGAAGAAGAGGAAGAGAAGAAGAAGAAGAAGAAGGAGGAGGAGGAAAAGGAGGAAAAGGAGGAGGAAGAAGAAGAGGAAGAAGAAGGAAGAAAGAAAGAAGAAGAAGAGAGGAGGAGGAAAAGGAGGAAGAGAAGAAGAAGAGGAGGAGGAAGAAGAGGAGGAAAAAGAGGAGGAAGAAGAGGAGGAGAAAAGGAGGAAAAAGAGAGGAGGAAGAAGAAGAGAGGAAGAAAGGAAGAAGAAAGAAGAAGAGGAAGAAAGAAGAGGAAAAGGAAAAAGAGGAGGAGGAAGAAGAAGAGGAGGAAGAAGAGGAAGATAATGAAGAAGAAGAGGAGGAGGAGGAAGAAGAAGAGAAAGAAGAAGAAGAAGAAGAAGAAGAAGAAGAAGAAGAAGAAGAAGAAGAAGAAGAAGAAGAAGAAGAAGAAGAAGAAGAAGAAGAAGAAGAAGGAAGATGGAGGCGTCTCTAACGATGTGCAGCGATCTTGTCTCCTCTTAAACAGCGACGCCACCGGACTGCATGGACTGACGGAGCAGAGGGTCTCCTCCTCCTCCCCCCTCCCCCTCCTCTTCCTCCCTCCTCCTCCTCTCTCCTCTCTCCATCATCACAACCGTAGAGGTCACTTTGGCTCACAGCCTCGGCTCGTCGTATCTTTGTTTGCCGGCGGGATACTTACAGCCAAATCTTGATTTCTCGTGAAGCGGCCGAAGGGTAATCACAGTGAGAACGTCGTCAATCAGAAACTCTGAAACAGAAAGACAACGTGGAGTCAGAGAGACACGTCTCCATCCTGGAGTCAGAGAGACACGTCTCCATCCTGGAGTCAGAGAGACACGTCTCCACCCTGGAGTCAGAGAGACACGTCTCCACCCTGGAGTCAGAGAGACACGTCTCCATCCTGGAGTCAGAGAGACATGTCTCCATCCTGGAGTCAGAGAGACACGTCTCCACCCTGGAGTCAGAGAGACACGTCTCCACCCTGGAGTCAGAGAGACACGTCTCCACCCTGGAGTCAGAGAGACACGTCTCCACCCTGGAGTCAGAGAGACACGTCTCCATCCTGGAGTCAGAGAGACACGTCTCCACCCTGGAGTCAGAGAGACACGTCTCCATCCTGGAGTCAGAAAGAGACGTCTCCACCCTGGAGTCAGAGAGACATCTGCACACTTGGCAAAGAAGGTCACACCCCCCCCCCCCCCCCCCCCCCCCAGTTGAACTGGTGTGTGAATCCTTTAAAGATAAGCCATGGCATTACATCACAGTCCATGTGAGGAGCGCTCGTGAATAAAACCATGACGAATTAAACTTCAAATTTGCACAAGAGGAATATGGATGTGTTTCTCTCTCAGGAAAAAACAAGCTGATACGCCGCCACACGTCTGGATCCACAGAGGTGAAGGACGGATGAATTATGACTGAAAGGTACCTGTGTAGTAGCACATTACGCCTAAGCAGTTATTGAATCAAATTATTGTCATTACTGTAATATCAATCTAATGACTCATTAAAAAACTGACTGTGAACCAATGTGCTAAAAATAACTGCTCTCTAAACCACCTCACAAAGTTACAATAGCATTGAGTTCACACAATAGATTCCTAAAAACATGAAGGAGTACATTAATTACATTAATCAGCCATGTATAGTTTCCCTACTTCAACATTTGAAGTGCTTTATTGACAAATGTGTTGGAGAAATGCCAAAACTACACATTCCACAATCTTTGGTGTTTAATTAAAGAATTTCAGGAGAACAGAATCCCTTCTAGTAAATAGATATTTGCTTATTTTCTTCTCATGGCATGCTATTGGATTCCATATTCAATGGACACATTTAGCATAATTGATTGCTTAAACAACTACTTACTGAACCAAGTCAGTCAACCCTAGGAAATACACCCCGGAAATATTTGGCTTTGTTTGGCATAAAGACTGGAAATAAGGGATATGCAGGCGGGAAAATCAGGGTCGTGTGCCAAGGAGCAAGGAGATGAAACGTGTTAATTAGTGATCTTTATAGGGGCTGGGAGAGGCCCCCCCAGCTCCAAGTGTTTCTGCAAAGCGAAGCTAACCCACTCCCGCTTCATAGTAAACATACAGATAGGAGAGAGGTTTCAATCTATGGAGGACTCAAAATGACTTAAGTATAAATAAATAAATGCATGAATAAATATAGTAATAAATAAATAAATGCTTAAATAAATGTATAAATAAATGTATAAATAAATGTATAAATAAATGTATAAATAAATACAGGAATTAATAAATATAAGTTATAAATCAACAGGACATCATTAATAAATATATTTCTACATTTCTGTATTTCTTAATTTCTCTATTTATGTGTCCACATATATTTATTTCTTCATTTATTTATGTGGGACATTTACGTGTCCGTATATTCAAATGAGTTGGGGCGGTCCGCACCTCTGTATTTATTTATACATTTATTTACGCATTTATACCTTTATTTATACATTTATTTAAGCATTTATTTATTTATTCCTATATTTATTTTTGCATTTATTTATTTATACGTAAGTCATTTTGAGTCCTCCATATCAATCTAGTAACACTGAGCATGAAAGCAAATGAGCCTTCCTTTTTTTTCTCCATCCCTTTCCAAATGCCAGCACTATTCCCTAAAGGTGCAGCAACCAGCTGCGAGTCCCGTCCTTCGCAGCCGACCGTGACCGGGGACGTTCTGCTGCGCCGTTTCTTTTCGTTTGCCAATCACAACGTGCTGCTTTAGAATTAGACAACTTTTGAAATTTGAAATTCCGCACCGGCTCTTCTGTAGACCTTTCGGAATATTCTATTTGGGGTACAATTTTCTTTTTCCTTTTTTTTGTTGGGGGGGGCTAAACAATCAATTTCATGATTCACTGGACTTAATTGCTTTATAGTAATTGTATCGTAAAAAGACATCCTCAGGGAGAGATAACCAAACTTCAATTTGTGCACTTCAGGGAAAGAAAACACTGCACACAACGTCGCCAGCGTTTCTTCTGTGAAATAAACGTGTTATATTTAGATTTTTTTCTTCTTTTTTCGGAACATACTTAAAACAGTTTGCTCGCACCATCGAGATCATGAAATCCACGGTGACAGAAATCGTGTTCTATAGCGCGGGCCGGTGACCTTTTAATTCTAACATGCGACTCAAAGCATTTTCTCAATTTCAGTGCACTGAAGGATACATTCCTGGCACCTGGAGGATAATGTGGGCTTTTCTCTTTAGCTTCCTGCACAGTGAAATGCCTGCAGTCCTCATAGAAACACTCGTGAAACTGTCAAAGGGAGTTGTTTGCAGTTATCTGAGGCGCCACGGTGACAGTGAGGAGAGAAGCAGCGCTTCACCCGCAGCACTCCACCAACACAAGTGGCGTTTTATTTCAAACAGAAAGGTCAACCGACATGGACTGAATGGAAAGTAAAAACACATTTTAAAAAACAATCATTCAAACCGGATCAAAAATATAAAGGTTCTCGCCTGTTATATGGATATGGATATACTGTATATATATATATATATATATATATATATATATATATATATATATATATATAGAGATATATATATATAAATATGGATATATATGCATATTGCATATATATGCATATATATATATGAATATACATATATATGGATATATATATGCATATATATGAATATGCATATATATATATATGTATATTCACATATATATGTTTATACATATATACATTTGTATATATATATATATATATATATATATATATATATATATATATATATATATATATGTGTTTATAATAGCATATACTATCGCAGTGGAAATAAATGTTATCCTGCAGACGCAAGGTCAAATCCCGCTGAGAAAAGGAGGAAAGGAATCCTAAATGATCATAACATGGATCTCTGACAGGGGCGACGGGCCCTGATGAGCCGATTCTTAGATACAATCACGCACAGGGAATTGCCTCTCGGTGAACATAATTAGATCTTTCACACACCTATTTATGTCCTCGAGGGATTGAACTACGCAGAGGGGAAAGGCAAAGGGAATTTAATGAAGACTTTGGTTTTCATCACAAGTCTGCGTGAGTGAACCATGTTCTTATCAAAAATGAACATTTAGAAGCCAAATCATTCAAGGTCAGGATGTCATCGGATGTGAAAGAATTCCTGCACTTTTATCTCTTTTAACGACTATGGTAGATCTAAAGGGTCTAAATGACAAACATGCTACAGCAGTTTGGGTTGTAATTAAATATCGTCTTGCATTAGACTATAGACAATTTTTGGGGGCAAATTCCCCCCAAAATAATTTTGTCTCTCAACAAAAACTGCAATAGTGTGATGTACAGTAAATTAAATTGCACTAAATGGCCCTTAAAGGCCCTGAAGAACTATTTATCCTATGTGAAAATGTGTTTATACTTCGTGACACTATTCCCTGACAAAGTTCTCTTTCTACTTGTTTAATGTGGGCGGGGCACAGGCTTATGTCACGTACATATGTGCACCAATCAGGATTCAGGAACATCTGGATCAAAATATGATGAAAGTAAGTGGGAATGTTTGATCACTTTCAATCAAAATTGATCAAAACACAAGTCCTAACAACAACAGAAAATACATTTACATTAATTACTTTGTATTTAGTTATAAATGTATAATGTGATAAGGAAATAATAACAATTGGATGACAAACTACAGTATAGTTATAATAATAATAATAATAATAATACATTACATTTCTATAGCGCTTTTCAAAATACTCAAAGACGCTTTACAACACATAGTTAAAATAAGCTATGCAATAAAAATAACAAAAATTACAATAAAAGCAAATGATAAAAGGAAATAAGAACGTAGAGAGCACACAATCACACATTAAAAGCGGTTTTGATTTGTGATTTGAACATTTGAAGTTATTGAATAACTTGGCCATCACATCCACTATGATAATAAGTGTTGCTTGAACGCTCCTTGTGTGTTAATGTCATCTGATAAGTCATCACGCCACTGTGATCTAAGTTTGTTGTCACATTGACTTCAAACCAAGTCCGGCAGACTTGAAATAAAGCTTTCTTCCAATATCCCCAGTAACTAAAGTCACACTTCTGTGCAGGAGAAAGAACATTCTCTGATTTATCTTCCATTTTATCCCCCAATGGGTCCCCGTTTGATGAAGAGGGCAATGAAGTCCAAACAACTGCAGGAGACACTCGGCGCCAAACGACAGAGCCTTTCCATTCTTTAACGAAATTACTGTGCGGCTTCTCAGACGGCCCTTCAGTGGCAGCGCCCCCACGGATCCCATGTTTTCTCTCTCTCCCTCTCTCTCGTTCTCTCTCTGTGTCTGTCTCCAAGACACGTGGCTCTCCATGACTGCTTCTCCCACACAGAGAGGGGGATGGTGGGTGGTGGTGGTTTCATGTGGGGCAAAGGGAGCCTACAGTAGACTTTTGGGGGCTCTCAGCTGCCCCTGTGTTCTCCGGAGCGGAGCGTACGACCGCTGGAGGAGGGAGCGCATGTGTGAGCGAGGAGCTTTCTATGCGGGGAGGAGACCTGGCCCAAATGTAATCTCTCTCTTGTGAGGATGGAGGGTTAGAGAGGATGAAAAAAAAAAAGAAAAAAAAAAGAAGGGCTGTGCCTGCTGAAATCCCACTGGCAGTGCTGCAATGCAGGGGTTTAACATAGAACCAGAAGGTAGGCGAACACATTAAAGAAATGGCCCCGTGATTACACACATTCTTGCACAAACTCACATGCACACTGATGGGCGGATGCAAGCATCGCACACCCACAAAAGCCCGTTTGAGCCGAGACACCTGCACAAAAGAGGGTTTGACAGTCGGAAGTATAGTGATTTCGAAAATGATAAAAGGCTGTGCCGCTTACGTGGAGTTTTATAAAGCAGCTCTTCTTTAAGCTCGGTCAAACGTCACATCTCAGTGCACAGGTAGGTCAGGGACTCGCTTTGCGTATTAAGTCTTAAAGGAACAGTGTGTAACATGTAGGTGGGAGCCAGGAGCAGAAAGTAGAATATTTGAAAGTATGTTTTCTTTCTCGTATGTTCGCCTGAAAATAAGACTGTTTTTTCGTAACCTTAGAATGAACCGTTTATGAAACAGAGTGGATACCATTGTTTTGGTCTCCCGGGGGGGGAAACCAAACGCAGTTAACCTCTGTTGATCTTGAGGAGCTGCAGCATTTATTTCTAAAATCCTCTCTGCTGGCACACAGGAGAGGCTTTAACTGGTTGTGCACTGGACCTTTAAACACGTCTTTATAATGATGAATATTCATACCTATATAAGCAGCAATCAAAGTACAACATATTTAGTATTCATTTGTGATTAACAACGTATTCACCCGGACTGTGTGGATGAGGTTTGCTGTTGCTGAATATTAATGGTGCAGAAAAAGATGTGACATTACTTATATTTATTATTATTTCCATCTAAGCTCTGCAGACTTCAAACTCGTGAGCGAGACAGAAAGACAGAAATCTCTCATAACCAAAACTATTGCAATGATAATATATACATTCCATCACAAAGCTGATTGAGAAAATCGGGCACTTCAAGGTATTTCAAAGGATTTATGTGTGAAAGGTTTCGTCAATTCGCACATTGCATTATTTTTTGTGAATATAAATCGGGGGGTGGAGGATGCCGTGGGTTTTTCTGTTTATTGTCCGTGCATTTCCCCCGAGTGTGCGGGGCGAAGAGCGTGATGGGTGGTTGCGTACATGACAGATTGCTGACTGTGGGAGACTTTTACAGTCAGCAGAAACAAGCAATTGATGAGACTTTGGCTTCTTCACGCTCTGATACAGCCAGCACGGAAACAAGAGAGAGAAACACTGCTGTCGATCAAACGTGTATTAAGTCTGAAGGACCGGTGTGTAGGATGTAGTTTCGTAGGATTTAGTAGTTCTGGTTTTCAGTTGGTTGCAAAATGAGTCGGAGAACATGGGGGTGAGACTTGCTGCAGATGTGGAAATGAAGGGCTTTTTCTAAGCTAACCGAAATACAACGATTCTTGGTTACACACCAACGAAAACTAAATAACCAATATTGCATTTCTAGATCCTTAAAATCCTACACACTGTTTGAATTTAACGTTTCATGTTTTGTGTATTTTGTTGTTGTTGTTTTGTGTATTTTTATTCAGTCAATCAAATCAAATACAATACAATAATAGTCTATAAAATATACAAAAGAGAAAGATTGAAAAGGTATAGAAGCAAAAAAATGCTAATAAATTCCTATCCTAAATTGAAAAAAATTGAAACCGCACATTAAATAATCTTAATAAGAAACATCTATTCCTGTTAATGTGCAGGATTCCTGATTTTGTCATAGCTGGAGAAAAATAAAGTAACCCTCTTGAAAAGAGTCACTTAGCCTGTGGCAGAGCGTCAGCTCTCCACAGCTCTGACATCTGCTGCTTCATGTGTAATCCCACCAACATCACGCTGCCATTATATGGCCCCCGTGAAGAATATGAGGGAATAAAAATAGCTTCCTCTAACTGTACTGTCTCCAACAGTTGGTTTGGGTTGAAATATCTGTTGCTGGCAGCAGCCCCTACTGGCCCCGTTCCATCGCAGCTTCACTGACATCCTCACATCCACCATTTTGTGCCTGTGTCCAAATGAATACAGCTGTTTTGTAATTTTGTAATTTTTGGTTTGCGTGATCAGTTTTCTGCTAACCAAGCTTTCTCCTCTCCACTCTGCCATGTATGCTAACGCAGCATCTAAAGTCAAATTTGAATTACGGTTGGGATAAAGCTGCTGTGTATTTTACTCGTATTACTTTTACTTTTGTACTCTTCCCGACATCAAGTACATATTTAGAAGAATAGAATAGAAATATACTTTATTAATCCCCAATGGGGAAATTAGTTGACAACAGAAGCAGCACCGATAAAACTAAACACAATAAAATATAAGTATAAGAAAGAAAGAAAGAAAGTGACAGTGCATAAAGTAAAGTGTGCAAAGTGAAATATAAAATACAAATACAAAATACAAAATAACATAAAATAAAATATATATGTATATGTTTACATCCTTGGAATAACTCGCGTGGGCCTACGTGTTATCGTTTTGACTGATTTGTAACCGGAATTTCTTCACAGCTTCCAGTAAAAACTTCCGAGGCCATGTCCTGTCCTCAACCTTTAGCGTTATCATCTCTGCCAGGAGGATCACGCGACTGGCCGGGCGTGTGCCTCTGCCAGTGAGGAGTGAGAGTTGTCTGTTCGCGGACTGCATTATCTTCTGGGTGGCCGGTTGCGGTTGCATGCTCAAGGACCTCTCGTAGATGCGGTGGTTCACACAAAACATCTTTTATTGCCTGTTTAATGCTGCCGCTGACAGGCTGCTGACTCCTCACTGCTGCTGAGTGCATTTGCAACCCGCCCACTCCCAGTTTGTACAGTGTTTAGCTAACAGATAACAGAGCTACCAACACACACACACACACACACACACACACACCTACACACACACGCACACACACCTACACTGCCGAGTGAAATCCTCTTGGCTGCTGCTGTGTGGCTCTCTTTTATTGTTTTGGACAGTGTTTGGCTAACCGCTAACCGCTAACCGCTAACAGCTAACAGCTAACAGCTAAAAGCTAACGGAACTACCAGTAAAAGCACTAGGCCTCCTGTTCCGCGTCGCAACTCATTTGTTAAGCGGACAGACAGCTTAGTGAACACAATATTTGCTTTTGGAATTATCATTCAAGACTTCGAGCTGATTACCTGTACATGTCGCCCCTTGCTTATGAGTTTGCATTCATGTTTATTTAGGGGTATTTAGTTCGTACAACCCATCGGTGTCTAGACAGCGAGTTAGAGAATTGTGGGTTGTATTGATGTATTGATTCATCTATTCACACAATGCAGCAGCGGTTCTTGCGGACACACCTGGCACAGACCTGCACGTTATTGAGCGCACCGTAGTCGTGCAAGTGTGTTTAGCGCTCTGCTGAGCACCCGCAGTACACACATAGCGAGGGCAGACAAAGGACTGTGAGCCAACACCCTTTTAACGCAGTTCAAACCCTGATGATTACGGACTATCTTGCATTAGGCTCAGCGGAGATCGTATTCAATTTAGGTGCACAGGTTAAAAACAATTGTGTTGGGGCCACAGATCCATCAGCTAGATTTAAAATGGCTGCATCGGATCAATTTCAACGTTCGGCCTGTTAGCAGTTTACAAGCGATTGCTCCATCCGCCCAATGACACAGCATAGCATAAACACCAACAAGAGAGAGTTTAGCTTTTGCCCCGTTGTTTTGTTCCTCCAGTCTCATCATCTTTCCCCCAACCGATGATCCTATACTTCACTTATTTGAACCAAGTGCTTTTTTTCACAAAGCTTCTGTCCATAAATCCTACTTCCCTCCGGATACTTGCTTCAGGGAGAGAAAAGACCTGTGTTTATGTGCAGAAATAAGGCAATTCATCATCAAGTCCCAGAAAAATGGTCAACAGCTGGCATGAACCTGCACACAATGGCAGATTAATTGCTTCCCTCTTCGCCCGCCCGGTGAATGAAACATAACACTACAAACCCCGCTCGACAGGGAAAGGATTCAATAATATTAAGGAAATAATTAAATGTATCAATTCACCACCTGCTTTTGACCATTAACATTGCGCGCACATAAATGATTTACAGAACTAATTGTACAATGCATTGATTGAGTTGACAGATTATTGTCCTAATGGGAATAATTGGTTGACAATTATGGAAGAGGACAATCTGTGCAAAGACAAGGGGAGTGAGACTCGAAAGCTCCCAGACCTCAAGGTCTCTGAGTGATGTGCAACCTGAGAGCCGTGTGGCTCTAGAAAAAAGAAAAAAAAACTCCCCAGGGGGCCAACAAACGCTCATAAATGCCAAATAGGTGTTTGTGATGTGCTCTGCAAGCTGCTGTTTCTTTAGGATAGGACCTCTGAAATACTAAGCCATCATATCTTCCAAGGACTTTTGATATAGCTGGAGGAAAGATCAATTCTCATCCTTCTTATACCAAAACCAACAATTCAGCCTTTATATTTTATATATCTATCTATCTATCTATCTATCTATCTATCTATCTATCTATATATATATATATATATATATATATATATATATATATATATATATATATATATATATATATATCTATATATATATAAATATAAAAGACAAATAAAGGACATATAGGACAATAATAAATAAAGGACATATATATAAATATATATATATATATATATAAATATATATATGTCCTTTATTTTCTGATTTAAAAAAAGAATTTGATTGGAATGAGAAGAGTGCAGTTTTGTGTATGGAACTATAGACGTGAAGGACTTGTCAGAGGAGGGTGGATGTTCTTTCTCGCTCCTTGTAATGCGGTCAACGGTATTGTAGGACAAACGATAGACAAGCCGCAAGTGGCAAACAGAGTAGCTGCTCATGGTGATCATTCACCTTCACATCGTCAGTAAACTCTGTTCCAAGGCAGGTCCAAGACTTGGAAACCGCTGCGCCATTAGTCAAACACAGATTGGGTCTGACAGCTAACCTCTCATGATGTTGCACCACATAAAATCAGACTTCCGTTGCTGCATAATGACACTGTACTCAAATCTTCCTGCAGCGTCATAAGCCAGTAGAACAAACAAATAGAGATGTTTTTTTCCTTCCTTTTGTAATGGTATAACAGACAGACAGAACATTGTTAATCATCAAATAGTGAGTTCATCTATCAAATATTAAAGAAAATGAAAAATGATTGTGGAAAGATTTGACCTAAGAACATTGCAATATTTAACTGCGATCATCTGTGAAGTAGACAGAGAGTCATTTTCAATTAAGCGCTCATTAGAAACTAAATTAGAGCTGACCTTTGAAAGATACTAGCACAGGGAAGAGGAGAAAAAGGTAGACATGTACGTTCACTCATCCATCTCTGATTGAAATTAAAATAAGAACTGCCAATGTAGTCCAATATTACATGCCGTTAGCAAAAGTGCCTCTAAACGACAGGCACGTCTTAATTACAACAGCTTCATCTAGTCATAAAATATACAATTTAATTAGTTACAAAATGTGTATTATATTTTCCTTTCTAAATGTGCACGCTGGATTGCTTGGATGAGTGGTTAGCAATCAAATCAAGTGTAGTATTACTCAGTGCTTCTACTCCAAAAATGTCTGAAGTGATCAGCTGCACAATAGCAAATGTGTATGAATTGCTTCTTCTGCTTTTTTTATTTTTTTAATGAGATCACATTTTCTGAATAAATCAAAACGTGGTTGAATTTAATAAAAGACAAGACGGCGCGGGAGACGTTCCAGCCACCAGACAGTAGTGTATTATCACCTTGTAATCAGAGAGCGCCATCAACAATCAATGGCAAGAGGGAAAGAGAAGACAAGAGCAATCGATGCCCGTTACAAACACCACGGTAATTGTGCACTCAGTTGCAATCATTTTGGAAGCAGCTACTAGCCATAAACATGTTTAGGTCATATTTAGTGACCGTTTAATGATTTTATTTTTCAAAACAGTGATTATTGTGATCAACAGCTGTTTCTCAAAATGTCCTTTTCTATATATATATATATATATATATATATATATATATATATATATATATATATATATATATAAATATATACATACACACACACATATATATATACATACATACATTTATATACATACATACATACATATACATATATATATATATATATATATATATATATATATATATATATATATATATATATACATACATACATTTATATATACATACATATGCATATATATACACATACATACATACATTTATATATACATACATATGCATATATATACACATACATACATACATATATATATATATATATATATATATATATATATATATATATATATATATATATATATATGTATGTCAGTGAAACATGAACAGACTAGGACAATTAAAAAGATCATTATTGTAAGGGTCAGCTGGATCAATACTAACACAAATCTATATTTCAAGACAGTTGACCTCTTGAACAGTCCCGCTGTATAACTGTGTGTGTAACAGGCCATATGAGTCGAGGGTAGAAGCAAAGAGACGCTCGTTGACAGGTAGGGGACTAATTACACCAGGTGCGAGTGATTCAAACTTGGTAGCCGACTGCTGTAGCCAGACGTTGTGAACACCTGTGTCTCGTGAAGAGAGAACATTTTGAAACACGAGTGTATGGCCAGATTAGCGGCTCAGTGGCAATGTGTGTGTAGGTCTGGGGGAGGTTGCAGAGACATGTAATCGTAACGTGTTGGCACTGACGTTGCTAACTAGCTGATGTTGAGCTAGTTAGCATGTTCACAACTGCACTGTACTGGTTAGCATGCTAACATTGTCTAAGACCCCGTTTACACGATGGGAAAACGCATATATTTTCATGCGTTTTGGCCTTTCATTTACACAAAAACAGAGGTTTTTATCACGGAAAACGATCATTTCTAAAAACTCCGGCCAAAGTGGAGATTTCTGAAAACTCGTTTTTGTGTTTGCGTGTGAACAAGGTCAAACTGAGTTTTAGGTGGTCAAACGTCACAGTATGCGACTAAAGATGCTTCACGTCATGTGAGCGTCCTATGGGGACGTATGCGGACGGCGTATTTATGCGGGTTCATATAAACAGAAACTTTTTTGAAAACGACCTTGTGTGTACAACGTTATTTCTGAAAACGGAGGGGCAGAAATATTCGTTTCTGTAAATATCTGTAAATGTGGCCTAATTTAACACACTTACTACAATTAATTTTGAAGATGGAATGAATGTTCATACCACAAAAAAAAGTGTAGTTATGTCAATGAATGCCCCCCAAAAAGACCCAATATGGGCTTAAGAACAACCAAAAGTTCAGGCTCCGTCTTCTGGGGAGCCGATAGATCAACTGACACACACCCTTGCTCGCATCGGCCTCTTGCACACTGTGGAAAAAAGTAATTGGAGTTGGAAAAACAATCGCAGGTACCCAAATATTGTGCTGGGATGGAGCAATCAGACAGCATTGGCAGTCAGTGTCAGCTGGCTAAAGAACCTAAACCGTTTTGGGGCCTGGATGGTAATTGTTACCACAATCTGCTTTACTTGCTGGCTAAAATGCAGACTGAATTATCCAAAAGGGCCACATAAAATGATCCCAGCAGGATATTGCACTGCATGGGAGGACTAAAGGTAGGATTTAAGTACATGTCCATGAATACATACCTTATTTTATTTCCTTCTTGGATTTCAAATCAAGCAGTGCACTGTGCATGGGCTGTTTGCCTGTGTCTTTCCACTCTGATGGCATTGTGGCGTGTGGCATTTCTCCAGTGCTGTCTGGCTGGTCCCTCTAAAAAGAGCCTTGTGACCTTCATTTTGCTTTGCTGTCTTTCATATTATTATTTTGAAATAACATGCTTGATGTCTGTTCGTCATAAATTAGTCAGTTGAGGCGTCAGTTGGGCGTAAACTAGTTGTAAAGGTCACACTGGGCTGTGCGGTGGTCTTGATGTGGCGGTTTTGTGAATATACTGCATACTGCAGAAACAAAAAGCTGTCCCCCGGTTCACTTCAAACAAGTTAAATCTGGTATTTGTTCCTTTTCATGGCTGCTAAACAATCCCAAGTTTACAGCAGTGGGATTAATGCATTGCATTAAATCAAGTTTCACCCTCAAAACAACCATAATTTTTACCTCTTACTGCACCCCAACAGACAGCAAGTTAATGCCCTAACAATTAAAAACCAGAAAGCCTTGAAGTAACACATCACACGCCAACTCTTTGCACTCAATTGACAATATGTGAAATCCTACAAAGGCAACTGACAGTATTCTATCATTTATTCAGGAGTAGAAAGGCTCACAAAAAGTACCGCACCCCCGGCTATGCAGCAGTAAATCACTGTATAGCACACCATCTGCCGCTTGTCAGAGCCAACGGTTGGCTGAGAGCACATGAGTGCTGAACAACATTGATCCTTAAAGTCAGGGTTGATTTTCATTGTGAATGAAAAATCAGGTGAAATGGCGTCTGGGTCAAAATGTAGAAACAAAAAAACTGGAAAAAAACGTGCATTTGATCAAAGTTATACCTCCATCCTGTTTTCAAAAGCCATCAGTGAAAGAGTAATTTCCCAATGTGCACACTGTGAGCAGTGCGATATTTCTGAATCCATCTTGTGTGATTCACATGGCCCAGAGGATGAAAAGGGTATAAAAAAAAAAACCTCATTAAATATTGAGCGTCCACATGATGGGATTTAAGGCTGAAGAGGGTCCTTCAGCCTCGTTGGGGTTTCAAAGCGTAACCTTCTGCAGATCCTAAATATCCCACATCCAGACTTCAATAATGCAACGCCTGCTTTCTTAGCGCTGAGGGCATGCTTGTCTAAAATCGGACTAATGGCTGCTGCCATAGTTTCAGTTCACAGACTTACTGTGATTACACTGGCTATTTATGGATAACAGAATTATCCACAATCACTTAAATGATCTGGCAACCATTTTCTAACATGAGAAGTTAACATCATTTTCTAGAAAAAGAGACTTAAATTTGACCGGGTTGCTGATTTTGTGACAAATTTTGATTTTGTACTGATTTTGTGACAAATTTTGATTTTGTGCTGATTTTGTGACTAATTTTGATTTTGTGACTAATTTTGATTTTGTGCTGATTTTGTGACAAATTTTGATTTTGTGCTGATTTTGTGACTAATTTTGATTTTGTGACTAATTTTGATTTTGTGCTGATTTTGTGACTAATTTTGATTTTGTGCTGATTTTGTGACTAATTTTGATTTTCTGATTAATTTTGACAAATGTTGACTGTCATCACAGCACATTTTGTAAAATTAGCATTCACTGTCTGTCAAAGGACCCGTGGCATCGATGGCGTCGTCCAGACGTCATCGGGTGCTAGAAAATATGCAATAGTCACAACAGCGTTCAGGAAACTGCATTATGTCCACAACTGCAGGTATTGTCTGGAGAACAAAGTCACTGTGGGATCTCATTATGTTGTTTATCACCCGTTATTCTGCGAGTCAAACTCAATATGTTGTCTCGTCAGTCACCCAATGAAAGAATGATCCGTCTAATTATTGGCTGTGTTTACGTTTCCAGATGTCTCTGCGTGAGGCACTTTGACTGGCACCTGTTATATAATGTCCCAATAAGGGATTTATACAATTAAACTTGTTTCAAATTGATCACAGGCATTCACAATCCTTTAGCTACATTTCCCTCCTTTAGTCAAACTAGCTGGTTACTCGTTGCTTCCCAGTTGCGTTGAGTCCTCGTCTTGGAGCAATTTCAAAGTAATGCCCCTTTAAAAGAACACTGTGCCTCCAAACAGCATCACTTGATTATAAACTGCACCAAATGTAAGAACATTGCATCATTTGCACAGGGACCGCCGGCACTGGTGGGGATTAATGTGATCCAATAGTGTCATTAAATAAATACTGACATATATTTCCAGGATTTTTGCTTCACACAGTTGAAGGAGAAATAATCCCGACCATTCCTATCTGCCTGATGTGTAGGTGGTGCTGTCTGAGTATAAGGAACAGCAGCCATTATCTATCATTATTAGCAGATACATGTTTCTGATTCTGATTAAAAACTCAATTAAATCAAATTTCTGGTAAAAAAAAACCTGAAAACAAAAAAAATACATTTTGAATTCGTCATTCACGAGAAGTTGTACAAACTCTCTTAGATTGCAAATGCTTCAAAAATCCAGGGCTCTGGTTTGCATCTATTAAATTCTTCAACATTATGGTTCAAAAGGAAGGAAAAAAAGAAAAAAAACAGCGGTGGCAGCTTAGCTTAGCGGTTTAAAATGTGCACCGGCTCATAATGCACATTTAGTTTAACTTATATTACGGCTTAACTTTCCAATTTGGATTTGTTTCCTCATGTCATAATATGAAATCGGTGAAGCTGCATAAATGAAAAGAAGGGGTTGTCGAGAGATTCTTAAACTTTTCAGTCAGCGTGCAGGCGAACTAGATAAGGACAAAATGTCAATTTCAATATGTATAAATGACTTGGTAATGGCGGTGCACTGAGAGCGGCGCAATCAGCCGGTCCCCATAAGGCCACTCATTTCTCATGCAGCAGAGGCGACGGGGAAACCCGGCCAACTCGGACAAACAAGCCTGCCAGCTGAGCCGGAGCCAACGTGGAGAAGTTGTTCCCCTTTTCACAAACAACAGTCAGATTTCCACAGTTCCTTATTTTCCAACCCATTGCATTTCGTTTTATAAATAATAGCTCCGTCTGGAAAGTGCAAAGCAGGACAGAAGTTATTTACAGCCGATTCAAAGAGTCTCATCCTGCAACTTTACGGTGAACGTATAGTAAATGATGCAGTTACATCCGCGGTGGGAGATACTGGTGTGTTTCTATTTCTCCTTTAAATTGATTTCACGAAGCACTGAAAAGTCTCCGATGATAAAAATGACTTAGCATTTTAATTGAACGTGAATCACTAAATACTCTGGACTACTTCTGGAAGGGATACTACAGTAAGGGACTTTTGTACATAAAAAAACAATAAAATGAGTCCTAACAGAGAGTTAATGGTGTTAACCTAAGGGGGAACTGGGGGATGGAAGCAGCAGTGCAGAGTTGTGGCCATGAGCTAGCCAGTGGGGAACACTACTTTGTCCTTATATGCACTAAAAACACTCGCAGCCGACCCAACATTGTCCACAAAGCAAGAAGAAGCTCGGATGACAACACACACACAGAGAGAGAGACTTCATCCTCCTTTCAGATAGGTAGTACATGTTATATATTCCTCCTTTAAGCAGGATGTTCAAGTCATTTGAGCTGTGACGGAGTACATAACAATGTGGTATTGTCACCACTGGGGATCAACATGTCAACATCGACAGCTGCCGATGATCATTCGTTTCATCGCTTATAAATATGAGTAAATACATTCTCCCCAATGTGGTAAAGTCAATTGAATGGCGTCCACTCGGTGGTCCTCGTCAACGCTACTACGGGGGACAGTGTTGACGGCAACGTGCCTCCGCCGTGACACGTGGCGTAACACGCTTTAAAAGGTCAATAATATCCCCCGGTTTCACTCAAAGCAGACACCCCAACTCAGCCGTTGGCAGCGACGAGGACATCCTCCATCTTTGGCTTCCCGCCCACCACAATAACCAGTTGTGTTTTCGAACGCATGACCAAGATGGAGCAGTGTCCACGTCTCTGGGGAGAGCTTTGTCCTTTGCACCAACGTGAATTTCCTGAGCTAATGGTCGGATGGCCCACCGTGTTTACAAGAACGTCAGAGACAGAGAGAATACAAGCAACTATCAGGCTCACTGTCACAGCCCCTTTGACGCATTTCAGTGAGGGGGCACAAACCAGCCATGGCCTAGATAGAAACGCTACCCTGCACTGCATTGAAAGCCTCTCTACAGCAGTCACGTTTACGTAACAGCAGACGACACACGGGGGGGATGCACATCGCTTCCAGAGCTCCGTTTGAAAAAATAAATACAGGCTGATATTGGATTGGATTCAATCTATTGTCATTGCACAGAGTACAGGAACACAGGCAAGGAAATGTATTCTCTGCATTTAACCCAATATTTAGTTATGAAGGAGCAGTGGGCTGCAGCGATGCGCCCGGGGAGCAACTGGGGGTTCAGTGCCTTGCTCATGGACGCTTCGACTTGCAATTAATGGTGAGAGTGGGGGTGGAACCGACGACCTTGGGGTTGCAGGACGAGCCCCTTACACCACTGAGCTGCAGCCGCCCCCGTATGCTTGTTGTCCCTCAGTTTAACCCTCCTGTTACCTTTAGGGTCAATTTGACCCCATTCAATATTTAATGTCAATGTTCTTTTTTTCACTGTGTCAAACATATAAGAAATATCAACTTTTGTATTTATTTAAAGGGCTATTTAGGTCAACAAACAAACATAAAGTATCTTACACTTAAACTTGGGAAACAATATTAATTCTAATAATTTTCTGGAGGTTTTAATTGCTGGGGTCAAATTGATCCAGAGGGTAAAATATGTTAGTAAATGTGAAAGTAACAGGAGGGTTAAAAAACACTGAGGATGTTGACTGTTGTCTGAAGCAGTTTCGTCCAATGTGTCCTCAGTGTTGGGCTGGCTAGAGGGTCAAGTATGACGGACCACTGCTAGTAAGTGGCGGACTCAAGAGGAGAAATCTCAGAGAGGGGTCAGGCCGAAAAACAAAGGAATAGAAAAATCCAGGTGATCAGTGGTGGCAGCACAACATATATCTGAATGACAGGGGTGGTGTGTTTCCTATTTCAGGGTTCTTACACATTTTGACCAATGGATTTCCAGGACTTTTCCATGACTTCAAACTAAATGTCCATGACCAAACTGAAATCTCAGTAAAACATGAACAATTTAGAACATTTTGTGTATTGAGAGCGTACGCCGGCTTATATTTTGAGCGTCTTTCTTTAAAAACATATTAATTATTTCAAACTCGGTGTAAATGAACATGTTATCATAAGAAATTTCCATGACTTTTCCAAAACTTTTATGATTTAAGTTTTTTCTATGACTTTTCCAGGCCTGAAAATAACCATTTTAAAATTCCATGATTTTTCCTGGTTTTCCATGACCGTACGAACCCTGTATTTGTGAGATTGGCAACGGAATTTCGTAAAGAAACGTCTCTAAACAGCATCAGCAACGAAGACATTTGCTAAGCGTAGTAAAGGGAAAGCACACGCCAACATGCAAAGAGTAGAAGTGACCAATGAATGACCCCTGCCTCTTTGCGGTTGTGCTCCCTCTACTTCTGAGAACACCACCGGCAGAACCCAGTTCATCCACTTCCCACCCACCGAGGATTGAAATGTCTTTTACTACCATAACTACGCCAGCAATAACGACTGGAACCCGTTTTTACATTTTTCCCCGGGCCCACATGGATGAATAATCCTTGTCGACTCGCTCGTTGCCAGCAGCTTGTGTCAGAGTGAGCCATTAGCGCTCTAATGTTAGCTAAAACCAAGATGTCACCACCGCAGTCAAACCCTTCTTATCAACGCTCTGCCACCATAACTACATTGCTGGAGCTATGATTTAGTCTTGAAGTTCCCTTCCGAGCTTAAACTGAACATACTAACATACTAGCTACTACTATATTAACATTAGCTTCATGCGCACATTAGCGCTTTAGCGCTCTGCTAGGTTGTTAGTGAGTTGACGGCTGGGCGCCATAGTGAGGGTGATCAGATTTGAGTTTGTGAAAAAGAGGACACTGTAGTGTATAGCATGCCGCACAAACAACAATGCAACTAGTGGAGGCGGCAAGGTGCTCAGTGTTTCCCGTACCAAAAGCTCAAAATGGTCGTATTTGGAGGATAATTATCGTGTATCTGGCAACCCTGAGATCGGCCGAACAATGACTGTTCTCTATACTGTCAGAGCTCACGCAAGAAGGTGGAACGTACGGGAGATACCACTTCCACAACTTGTGAGGGCGTGATAACTAGTTTGTGAAAGACAAATATCAGCCGAAGCAAAATCATGGACGTTTTTGGAATCCCTGCCGGACACATTGTTTAGGTCTCAAAAAGAGGACATGTCCGGGGGAAAGAGGACGTCTGGCCACCCTAACATAGTATATAACATTATTGATTGCCTATTCCTGTTGACCATTGTGGTTGTATGCTGCTTTGGTCATAAGCCCCCATACAATGGCTCACGTTGTATTGGCAGGTGCCAAGGGAAAAGTACATATAATAAAGCCTCAGAGACCACAGACCACACCCGCGACGAGGCAGGGATCATTTCATTAGCGAACACTACACCTGGTATTCTATAGGTCGGGGGGGAATATTGAATGGGTGTTTGCACAAAACAATCTGACAGCGATGGAGCAACCCGAGCAACATTGTATCTGAGCGTGAGCGTACAGTTTGAGCGGAACCAATTCAAGCTCAAGCAGAGGCTAATTGAGTATGAGGACATGGTTTTGAGGGACATCATTACAAAATGTGACCATGAAATTGATGAGTCAGTGTCTCAAATTGAAAGTTGTTGAAGAAACATAGGGCATAGAACTCAATACTTCAGAAATAAATGATGATAAATTGAGAAGGTGTTGGACTCAGCGGTGCATCGCCAGTGCTTTGCATTAGTGTGTATTTCCCTTCAGCATAGGGGAGGATACATACCCCCCTGACCCCACCTTTGTTTACCCATTTTTCAGATATTATCCAACCACTCTTATGCAAGCTCTTGGCGCTTACCACAACCATGCAACATTTGAAAAAGCATTGTTATTCAAGCAAAAGAATCACAGTGGATCTCTGTATCATGAGGCTTTGTGAGATGATTCAAGAAACCTCTCCAGACGCCAAGGAAGATTGCAAAAGAAAATGTGTTTATGAACAGCTTTTCAGATAACAATGCAGTGAGTGGACTTGGAAAACTATTATTTTGATCAATATAGCACAATGAATCTCGTGCTCTCCGCGCCGGTCCAAACTATTACCGGCCTTATCGTGGAGGAAATAGATTTTGCAACCCTCCATCACGCTGTCAATAATCTCTCTGGGAGAGATCGAATCTGCAAAGATGAGTCCAAGTTTTGCTTCTGCCGCATCACAAAAAACAAAAACATTGCTTTAAAGAGACGTTTAATTATTTTTTTGTTACTGACACTTCTTTTCAATGCAGTCTGACTCAAGTAAGGTTTTTCTGAATAGAAATGGAATCTTTTATTCTGTGGAATGGCAGCAGCACAATGACCTGAGTGGAGAATGAGTGAGGGGGGTGGCCCAACACTCTGTGGAGCACCTTCAGGTTTACAAAGCACCATAAGTGACCTGCCACTCACGCAACTTCAGTTGTTCGTTCAAGTCGCAAATAAACTACGCCTAAAAAAACTGCATTTGCGATACAGTTATTGATTCGCTAGTAATACATCTTTTTTCTTTTTACTTTGAGCTTGTATTCTTTGTCATCTCTCATTCCTAACACAGCTAAAACTACTTTCAGAAGAACTCACAGGAATATGTTGAGTCCTTCGCCTGCACACTGGCCTTAAAACACTCAAAGAGAAAATAAGCAGCCTTCATGCTGCAGCACCTACACACACTGCACACAAGTAGTCTCCTTCCTCCTCTCCTTTCCTTTCTTCTTGCTTATCTTTTTGAAAAACACAAATTCCTCTATACCTTTGATTTATAAATAACCAGAAAAAGGCACGGATTACAGAAAAAGAATTAGAAGATTCATCACGGCCCCCAGGTGCAGTTTTACCTAATTTAAAGAAATCTCAGAGTACGACACACGCAAAAATGTATGTATCTAAATTATAGTCGTATTTATGTTTCCGTGGACGTGTGCTTCAAACGTTCTCAATGTCACATGGGCAAATTCGTACTAAATAAATCCACTGCCAAGATCCCTGTGGGACTGCAGAGGGGAAGAAAAACATAACATGACGCCTCATCTCTACCATCTCAGGGCACAGAAAACATATATATGTCTAGGGTTGTTGTGTTGTTTCTCGAAGCAGAAGAAATCTTCCGATTCTGCTGCCGGATGCCTTTTGGGATTGGCCAAGGAAGAAGAAAAATAGAGGAGGAAAATAGATTCAAAACCTTTGAACCCACTGAAAGCCTGAAGGGGGATTGCAACTGTTGGCCGTCATTTGGACCGATTGAATCATTGCTCCTAAACAAGCTTTATATTACAGCTACAGGATGCACCTTGGGCTTTTATCTTCAAAGTTCAATCGTCTTCTTCGCCTCCGATAATGCCGAGATTGTAATTTAAGCGGGATTCTGTGGCTCTCGGGGTACTGGGATGAAACTGCCGTCATTTCCAGCTTCCTCCTCGCTTGTGGATAGAAAGACTTGGAGCCGACAGAGGGAGCATTTCAAAAAGCCTCTGCGCCATCCCTCAGCCCTTTTGACAAGGACAGATCCCCACGGTAGCTTGTGGCAGACGCTTCTCCACCAAAGAGAGGCGTTGCTTTGAGTTAAAAATAAAAAGGACATTTTAAAAAAAGTCAATACAACACATGGATAACACTGAAAAAAACCTTTTGTTCACAGGTAGGGCTGAACCGTAAAGCAGCATGAATGTGGGGAAGCAGAATAGATGTCCAGAACTCAGAGCAGCTACAGTGATGATGAGGTTAGGTGACAGCTGGGGAGCAAGCGGCGCGCCGTGATATCGATGTGATTGCCGGCCAGGCAATATTGCCCCCGGAGACAAAGGAGCTAAACAGGTTCCAGAGTTCTGACGGCACCAGAGACCCACACACTCATATGTACTGAAGCCGTGATGCATTTAATCCACGATACCCGTAAACATCATTCACATCCAAGGGTTATCCGATCTGCGCCTTTGTCAAAAACATGTGCATTGTTAATATAAATCTGAATTATTGAAGGGACTGTCGTGTTCAAGCTCCTGCAAGCTTAGAATAAACACCACGAAGCAGCTGGAATATGGGTCTGATGAGAAATGTTATGTTCGCCACTCCAAAGTTTAGCTACGCACCGAACGGAAATCAACACTCGGACTCGTTATCAGCATTTTCACAGAAGAAGAGACCGATGGAGGATGGACCGTCCCCATCCGGGAGAAAGGGTGAACTCTCCTCACCGATTAGGTGTAATATGAGGCCATGGGGACGAGATATGTGTATTAAATGTGTTGTATCTTACTTGGGGGGCAGGGCCTAGTGTTGAGAGAGAACTCCCCATGATTGCAATCGCTTCTGAGCGTTTGTACTTTGCTTGTGATCAGTGAAAAAAAGTCTCCAGAAAAGGAGGGAGCGAGAGAAGGTCGTTGGCTGAATTATTCCAGTTTTGACATGCGCTTTCAATTGGTGACCCCGATGTGAAAATATCAAAGCGATGTTTTCATGTGTGAGCTGAATTGATGGCGGAGACGCCAGATAGATGTCTCCAATGCAGTATGTGTTTAAAAATAAAAAAACAAGGAGAGAATAATAGAGATTGTCTCATAACACAAAGAGTCAAAAAACATAGTTTTTTTTGTGTGTGTGTAAGAATGGCTTTTCCTTTTCTAAGCATGAAGCACAATCACCATGTCAACAACACTGAACAACAACCTAGAATATGTGAAAGGGATGACTAAATATAACTGCATCCTGCAGGATGAAGCCACTCCCCCTCCTCCCTCGTGGTCCAATTCAGACAGACTAGCTGAGTTACACCAGATGTGTCATATAGGAAGCTGCTTTGCTACAAATTGGATGATTAACAGAGCAGCGCAGCCAGCATTGAGGCATTTGGCTGTGGCACGCGGCTCGGTGGAGAGCGATTGGCTGTGAGGGCCGAGGGGAGCAGATGGGGAGCGAGACCAAACAACGGAGCGAGCCTCCTCGGTCCCCACATCGACATATCATTTGTACCGTGGTCTGTACTCAAGAGTGATTCAACCCTTCCCAAAAGGAAGGGAAAAAAAGAGGTATCTCTGTTTATAGTATCGCAGCGGCTTGTTCTTCACGGCAAGTTATGTCCGCCTTTAGCTCCACCCCCTTACCATTAATTATGCAGCTCAATGCAGCACTCCAAATCCCCACTGCAGCTCACCCACACCGTAATACTCTGCCGCTTTCTCCCACTCTCTGGGTCTCTGTCACACACACACACACACACACACACACACACACACACACACACACACACACACACACACACACACACACGCACACAGTGTTTCTCTCTTCTCCCTTCATGACTCCATTCTCAACTGTCCATAGTCAAAGGCAGCATTGTCCTCCGGGCATCACCTAGTGAACCGTGAGCTCTTTCAAGGACGAAACACACCACTGGAGCAATTATTCATTTTTCAATAGATTGTGCAAGGTAAGATGACCTCACACTTCTAGACAAAAACCTATACACCTAGAAATTAAGCCGTCAATCAAACACACTGACGTTGCCCAGCAATAGTTTGAAGCCTCTGATACCTTCCGGTGCGGGTGAACACATTTACAACATAGTTGCCGCCATCTTCGCTCGCGGCGCGCGTTTCTTCCGCCTTATCGTCTCTCAAATGATTTTCTGTGCAAATCAGAAGCAACAAATAAAACACTCTCTGATGTGCCGCGGCAAACACACTCAACAAGTTCAAACAGCTGTCTGGCGAGGTGTAATGGACCCAACTACTCCCGAACATGGGCGGAGACACAATCAGACCTTGTCACAGGAAGCAGAGAGAGAGAGAGGGAGAGGGAGGGAGAGAGAGAGAGAGTCCACGCAATGCAATGTGAATCAGCTACATCAGCAAAGTAGAGGGAGTAGAGGGAAGCTCTCTCGTTTCAGCCGTCCACCCCCCAGGAAACGTAGCAACTGTTCAGAGGCGGCAGAAACAAGGTTCTCCTTCGTTTTCCGAGAGCTTCCATATAGATTCGTTCTCATCTGCATATTTGTGTGTGTGGGTATAGATTTGTGTCCCCCCCACCCCCCGACCAAAGGCTGTATGGGTAATCCGATTGAAGTCGTGAGTCATTCATGCGTGCCACGCACCCTGGCTGACTTTAAAATGAATTGACGGTGCGCTCGCTTTTGTTCTCTTGAAGGTGAGAAGCCACATCACATGAAGGTCTCACCGGTTCACGGTGTGTGCGTGTATGTGTGTGTGTGTGTGTGTGTGTGTGTGTGTGTGTGTGTGTGTGTGTGTGTGTGTGTGTGTGTGTGTGTGTGTGTGTGTGTGTGTGTGTGGGATCACTATTTGTTATTCGCCACACAGCGGCATCATCAACATAATGTCAAACCGGCGGGGCATACAAACGTCAGCTATCTGACGGCGCGCGTTGTTTGTTTCCCTCCATTGTTGCCGTTTCAATAAGCTCAATAAAGTGTCCGTCTGTGTTTGCAAAGATGCTACCTCTGGAACAAAAGCACACGGCGAGGCAGATGTTCCCAATGAGGGAGAACACATGGCGCCGGGGAAGATGGGAGCGCTCCGCCCGCGTCGGGTGAAGCGAATGTGTTATACGCTTACATAATCAAGTGTGTGTGTGTGTGTGGGGGGCGGATTGACTACTCCCTCTGTGTCTACACGAACACGTGCGGGCTGTTTTTTTTTAACACGGACGTCGTGTTCCCATGATTTAAAAATAAAAAATCCTAAGAAGAAGAATCTGCGTGCATCTTCGCATGTTCAGAGAATGCACAACGGGGTCGGGGGATGGGGATGGGGGGGGGGGGGGTGAGGCTCTTCGTGAGGTCGCTGCTCATCAGCTCTGCTGCAGGGGTCTTTTCGGTGCATGCAACCGGATGGTGAGCGGAGCACACAGCGGGGGCTGGGCGCCGCAATGTGCTGCAGTGCTCGTAGCGCCGCGCCGCGCACACACACCCACACTCGCTCCCGTCCCTGCTCCTCTCTCTGCCTCTGACAATCTCTCGCTCTATCTCTCTTCCACCCACCACCCCCCCCCCCACACACACACACACACACACACACACACACCTACTTGGGTTGCTTGTCTCACATTCATCCCCCCTCTCCACTTTCCTCTCATTGCTTGTGTACGTTTTTTTTCGAGCCCCATTTTTTTTCCTCCTCCTCCCCTTCTTCCTCACCCTCAAAGCTGCCTGTAATTCCGGGCGTCCAAGAACCGTCTTTTGTATTCTTCCTTGAAACTATTCTGCCCTCTGTCAAAAAAAAAAGAAAGAAAATGCATAAATACATACTGTTACCTTTCCCTGTCGAGTATGATAGAGTGCCCTTTTCACGGTTATTGGGAACACAAACACACACACACACACACCAAAACTTTACTGTATTGATAACGTCATTTTAGTATCACCAAGAGAGTCTGCTCGCCCTACAAACTACAAAAAACACAGGTGTGTTACACTATTGTAGATCTCACTTGTATAGTTTATGCACACTTGTTTTTCTTTCTTATATATATATTATTATTGTGTGTTTAGTTTAATGTTTATTGGTGCTACTTTGTCCACAAATTTCCCCTTGGGGATTAATAAAGTAAGTATAATTCTATTCTATTCTTCTTCTTCTATTCCCCCCCCCCCCCTCTCCTCCTGATATGCAGAGTTTGGGGACTGTTGCTAACCGTATATTTTGTCTGTCTGTGTCACCTACTCCATCATGTACAGGAGCACACTTAACGCCCATGTCACACAGTCTGGGATGGACAGGGGGGGGGGGGGGGGGAGCAGCTGCTCCCTTACCCAGAGAAATTCAACAAAAAAAATCTTCAAAAGAGTCATAGTCCAAAATTCGAGAGATACCGTGAAGGGCAACTTGAGTTTCCCCACCAGCGATCCTCGCCCAGCGTTCACTGAAGTAAATTCTTTGGCACGGTCAGAAAGTGTTGATGTCGTGCCGCCTGACTCGAGACGCCAACTTAAACGCAGAGTTAGACTCAGGTTTGGGGTAAATCTCAGCGCTCGGTGTCCGTGGGTTCAATACAAGTCACTCCATCTAATTAGGAATTAGTTAAATCTCTGTCGCTCGCCTCCATCGTAATGAGGGGACGCCGGATAATTCTTTGGAGCGGTCGGGGGTCTCATTTCCGTTTGCCATTAAAGAGCAAAGGTTTCTAATCGTCGCTCCCAGAATGAGTTTTTCGGCGCGTCCCGCCGAGACGCTTTTCCCGCTCGCTCTCCGCCGCCACGTGAAACAAAGCGCCGCGTGACAGCGGGGTGTCAGAACCGCGACGGCGGCAGCCGACACGCGTTTTACATTTCTTTCTTTTCCCCTCGACGACTTTCCACACGACGCCGCTGCCTTTTAAGCGCCTCCTCGATTATGTTTAAATTATTTTGTATTACCACCCACAATAGAGCCCATTTAATGAGGTGTCAAACCTCTAATGGTGTTTTGCTGCTGCAGTCACTTCCACGCCACAGTTGGACGTGGCTCTCGGAGCTTTTGCGGTGAAAAGGGAAAGGTGGAAACAAAACTACAGCGGTGGCACTCGAATAGTGATAATAGTACAGGAAGGACACTGTGTGTGTGTGTGTGTGTGTGTGTGTGTGTGTGTGTGGGGGGGGGGGATATAGTTCTACATAGTGCTCTTCAAAATGGACTGTAAAAGGAGAAGTACATGAATAATGAAATGTGTTTTCCCAGATGTGCACAGCCCACCTGCTATATATATCCTCTCATATCAAATGAGGACTTTGAAATGTGCTCAGCCAGCTAATGCATCAGGTCATCTATACAGACGTATTAGTCGAATTAGCTTTGCTTTGAACTCTCGTCCAACCGTCTTTACGAAACCCAGGTTTGCCGAGTGGCTCTGTCCGTGGTGCTGAAATAGACTTGCGTTTCCTTCCCGTGTCCCGCTCCTCATTCCCTTCTATTTAATTCGCTGCTGAATAATTTAAACGGGATTTAAAAACCAGTAACAAGGATCGGTGAGTCCGGTGGGCTTTACGATTTGTCTCGCGCTTATGTCTACCACGTGAGGGTGAAAGGTATTATTAGTCCGTAATGTGAAAACGGATGGTAGATAGCGAACTTCTCGTCTTTTTCCGGCGTGCCCACACAACGTTACACGAAGTCCGTCCATGATTTCCTCCCGCTCTGCAGCAGGCCAGCGCTCACAGACATTTTGTGCGGAGAAAACACACACTGCCCACTGCTGGCCAGTATCATATGTTCATTCACAAATGATGAAGGTCAGACTTCCACACAAAAAAAAAAAAAGATGGTGGGATGTATTGAATCAACTGTGAATGTGGTTCAAATAAAAGGGGATGATGAATGTTTACTTGAAGGAAAGACATAAACGTGTGTTAGTATGATTCACCCGTCTTTCACTGGAAATCAGAAAACTACACTTTCTACACTTGGACTAGAAATCCTCCAGTGAGGGGGAAATATCTTCCATGGTACATTGTAGTCAGTAAGCCTGGTTCGTCCAATCAGAGAGCTTACTTTTGCTGCAGGCTCAGGCTGAAAGGAAGTCCCAAAACACTGGATAAACAAAACCAAAACCTCAGCACTCATCTCTTTCTATCCGTCACCCAAGAAACCCCAATGACACCCAAAGTACACGATGAGGGCATGCACGACCAAACTGAAATGGGCTGCAGAAAGCAGCGTCTTTTGGCACACCGACCACCGGATTTACAGTATAGGGGGCAACAACTTTTCTTTTGTCCCATCAACGCAACACAAACAAGTAAAAAAAAAAAGAAAGAAGAAGGAGATAATAACCACAGAGAGATGAATCGCTGTGCCTCACGGAGGCTGGATGCTGAGGCTGCCCCGCGCAGGGATGTAATGGGATACTGCAGCACTAGAGAACCGTGTGCACAGAAACTTGCCTCCAAGCATCAGGGAGTCCCGCACTAACCTTCCCCCTCCCTCCATCCCTCCATCTCTCTCTCTCTTTCTCTCTGCCTACCGCTCTGCCTTTATAAGTCCTTAAAATGTAAAATAATACAAATAATAATGGCATTATGTAGATATCTCATTGTGAAAGAGTGAAATAAAGGCAGATAAGACATAATATATAATACATACAATGAGAAAAAAACACACAAAACTACTTTAGAAGTGTAAAATAATGAATAAAAACAGCATGCTTGCAGTAGTAAGAGAATGTAGCCGCTTACCTTTTGTGCAGGTCGCTCTCCTCTGGACACCGAGCTCTTCCCCTTCTCCACAGGCTCCGAGACACTTTGAGATAGAGAGAAAAATAATCAATCTTCTCTTACTTTCTGTTATTTCCAGTTTCAGGATGAATAAGTCAGGAGTCGGTCACAGCCCTGTGGACACACCTTTACCCGGTCCTCCTGTAAACTCTGCCACATATGCACACACAGACACCCATTCAAATGCAACCCCGAGACTGGAGTACACAAATTGATAAAGATCTGCTCGGGGGAAGGATAAAAAAAAAACTACACACACTCACACACACCGCAGTTTTTTTCCTTTTTTTATCCCCTCCTTCCTCTTGCCCACTCGCTCGGCTGCTTTTTTTCCTGCTGCCTTTGCCTGCACTGCCTCCTGATTGGCTACGCCGCTCTTCAATAACATAAGCTCTCTTCTTTAATTGGAAGGGGGCCAGTTGTGTGGTGCACCAGAAACCCTCCCGCCCAGTTCATCTCTCTTTATCTTCTCTCTCTCTCTCCATCCCCCCCCCCCCCCACACACACACACACACACACACACACACACAAGTGCCCGTAGAGAAGAATGCTGAGCTCTGCAATTTCATACGCATCGTGCAAAGGAAAAGGAATGGAGGATAGAGGTGGTGGGGGGGAGGGGGGATGTGGGAGAGACGCGGGAGTGAGTGGGAATGGTGGGAGAGCGTTGGTTCTGCGAACCAGCGTACCGCCGTGGGACGAGCAGAAAGCTGCGCGGCAAGAAAGCCCGGGGGGCTATTAGACGGGTTGAGGGCAGATCTGGTGGGATGGAGGCAGGTTTCCCCTGCACTCACTGCAGCGCAGCGAGGTGGCTCTGCTGCAGTGTGGAGTCTAATTGCCAGGCAGAGAAGGGGGATGGGGAGGGAGGAAGAGGGGGAGGAGGAGGAGGAGGAGAGTGGGTTGGTTGCAGCGATGCTGAAGTACAGTCTTCCAGCCAACCGTGGATACACGGGCGGGTAGCCGCAGTGTACAGCCGTTGGTGCATATTTTACTCGTGAATTATTGAAGGTGCCCCCAAAGGAGAGAGGGAGGGGGGTCAGGCGGCAGCGTGCCAAAGCCTCGTTGCTCCTGAGGTTTATGATAATTAATCTCACCTGAAGTACACAAATCCCTTAAATGGAGCCCCCCTTTAGCGAGAGGATCTAAACCAACTCGTGCTCCGAATGGCGATTGTGCACGTTTCAACTCTCTTCTTCCCACTCGCTCGTCCCGGCCCGGGAGGATGTGGATGCGTGGATTGACTCTGCGGTGTCGGGTTCCCCCCTCTGCCACTCCTCCGATGCGTCCCAGCTGCACCGGAGTACAATGCTCCAGAAGATCTATAATGGATCACACAATACCCCCGACCGTCCACCTCGAAGTGCTCCGTCTACGAGGGCGGACACATAGAAATGCAAATATGCTGTTTGCCAGATCAACAACATGACGGCCTGGTGGATGAACGAGCAAATAAAGAGACGGCTCATATTTCTGGCTCGGCGTCCCGAGGTAAAATACCACGTGACGAGAAGGGACAGGTGAGCAAATCCCAGCATCGTCTGGAGTTAGGGACTATTTGGGAGCGGCGCTCGCCGACCAAACAGCTGAAAACGGGTCAGAAGTTCATGAGAGGGGAATATTTTAACTAACGACATCAAAGAAAGTAAAAATCTGGTGGTATTCAAGAAAGAATTTAAAGACACGACTCTGGAGAAATACAGACGTAACAGTATTGATGAAGCATCATAGGTAACGGTTAATGGGGACAGGTTTTTTGTTTTGTTTATTGTTTTATGTAAATATGTATGTGTGTATTTGTGTATGTATTTGTTGTATACATGTGGGTGTGAATATGTATGTATGTGTATGTTTATTTATATGTATGTACATGTGTATATGTATATATATATTTAGGTATATGTATATGGTTCTCTGAAATAAGTTTTTTCGTGAAATCATAGGTTAGGGCACTTATAAGCTTATATGATAGCTTCAGTTTCTTCTTTTGCTGAATTTTGATTTTTTTATATTTTGCTGATCAAAATAAACTAACTAACTAACTAAGAGTTTAGTTGATTTTCTTTTTAAAGGAGGGGGAAAAAATGACTTTTTTTTCTTTTCTTTTTTTTTAATGAACAAGATAACCCTTGATAATACAGAATAGTGCATATACTTGTAATTACAATAAATGACTTTTTTTTCTTTTTCTCATCTGCGCATGTTTTCTCTCATCACTGTGGTCTCTGCTTTCTCTGGGAGGCTGTAGACGGTGACGGAGACGTTTGTGCCTTTGAAGACCTGTTCCAGGATCTCTGACACTCGACTCCACTCGAGTCGATCCAGGCCACAACCAATACTGTCAGGAAGATTAGAGCCAAGGCAAATCCTGTCACTTCCGCGATGCATTCGCTGAGCATGTTAGTTTCTCTCTTAAAAGCATCACTGAATTACCGAAAAATTATACAAACCGAGGCATTGCTATTCTTGTTACTCCGTTCCCGACACAGTGTGACTTCATATCCTCGAGGCTCCGCGTCAAGCTGTCATAGGTGGGCTTTTGGCTGGCCTTCTTCTTTGTGATCTGTGATATGATTACAGGAAAGCATCCGTCATATTAGCTGCAAATGTTACAATGAGCGTTTTGTATAGGAATCAATTACCAGATAGTAGACGAAGCGTCTGCCTCGTTTTAACACGGCACACTCTCCTGTCAGCTTTTCTGTTTGTAGATACAAAAAAAATCATTACA
This sequence comes from Liparis tanakae, assembly GCA_036178185.1. Lineage (NCBI taxonomy): Eukaryota > Metazoa > Chordata > Actinopteri > Perciformes > Liparidae > Liparis > Liparis tanakae. Next base: position 5,667,097 of record CM070097.1, read on the forward strand.
AAAAAAGGATTTCACATCAGAATACATACACAGATTTTTTGTTTTTTAACCCTCCTATTATCTTTGGGGTCAATTTGACCCCATTCAATATTTAACATCTCTAAAAATATTATTGACCATATTTTTTGCTCCATATTTTATGCCTTTTACATATTTATTGGGGGAAACTGGAAAAAACATCAAATTCACACGATGATAGGTTTCCAATGCCCTGAACACAACTTGTACGCATCGGTGTTCTTTGGGGTCAATTTGACCCCAGGCTGTTTTTCACTTTGTAAAACATATAAGAAAAATCTACTTTCTTATTTATTTAAAAGGCTATTTAGGTAGTCAACAAACATAAATTACCTGATACTTAAACTTGGGAAACAATATTAATTCTAATAATGTTCTGTCGGTTTTATTTGCTGGGTAAAAGATGGTAACAGGAGGGTTAAGTCATTAAACCGACTCACTGCCGACAACTCACTACGAAAACATGACATTGTTAACTTTACATATATGTATGCTATCAAAGCATCAAACTTTGACATAATATACAGTATGTGTAATATTCTGAAACTAGGTTTTTGATGAGACTTCTGCACTATAAGACACAGCCAGATGTCTGTGTCTCTTTCTGCTGAACAAAACGACCATGTTGGAATCAACGCATCCAATATAAGACATCATCACTCCTGATGATTGTTTATTAAAAATGACTCACTCTGCTCCTTTAACTCCTCGACCCCTTTGAACTGCTTCTTGAACACCACCGCGATGCCCGCCCCCATGCGGCAGTCCTCACTGATGCAGTGGGCCAGCGCGTCGTCCTCGGGGCAGGAGAACAGGTCCCCGCTCACATAACTCAGTCCCCAGCTGTCTTCTGGAGCCTGGCCGGGAGGGGGCGCCATTGCGTCGTGCGACGAAGCAAGAAATAACAGAACAAGAAATAAACACTCGCGTTTGGGAACGGGGAAACTATTGTGGCACGATTAACCATTTTAGACGGAATGTGTTTCTTTTCTCCCGAGTGTGAGCTTTACCTTGAGGTTGTCAGTGTGGCCTGGCTTCTCAAGTTCAGACGACATTGACAACAATGATTAATGTTAGAGTATTTGAGAAGTGGGTTGATTTGCGGTCTTAAACACACATTAAAACCGCTGTCAGAAGACGTGTGGGCGAGCTTATCACGCGACAGTAAATAGTCTCTTATAGTTTACAAACCGTAGACTGCAGGTGGCTGTTTTAAAGCCAAATAAAAGGTTGTTTCAGGATACTCTTTAATAGCTCTGAAGACTAGTCACGAAGCAGCATAGGAAGCAGCCACGAGAACTCTGTGTCCTCGCGCGAGAAAACGCGAGACCTTGAGGGGCGGGGCGGCACCTTTACTTTACCTAACCCTTTACTTATGAATAAATCCAGGTTTACGGATGATATTCTGTGAAAACATTGTGTCATCAAGTTGTAGTTTCCAAATAAAGGTTGTCTTTTAATGGCATGTTGTGATTTTCAAGGCTAAAACTAGTGCGTTGTTTGTCAAAAATGTCCATTGAACAAAACTGGCAATGTACAATCTATTTGTTGTTTTTAAAGATCCTGCACAGCCTCACAGGTATGATTATTTATTTTAATTTAGCTGATGTCTATTCACGTGCAAATTGACATGATGTGAATAACATTATGTCACCAAACTGGGGGGAAATGTATTACATGACGAATCAGCTCCTGTGGTCACAAATGAATGAAAACTGGACATGTGATGTTAAGACTGCTAATAATCTCTTGGCAGCCATCATTTTACATATTGATCTCCTTGTTAGTTTAGAAAAAATATACTGATCACTTTCAAAGCATCATTGTAGTTTCACACCTCCACCACTCTCAGCTCATTAACAACTTGAAGCTAGTATGCACTTTCTTTACATAAAAAATATAGTAAATTGCTGTCAATTAAATATAATATCTGCACTACACCCATAATGCTAATTACTATTATTACTGGGTATTTTGTAGAATTAAGGCAAAGAATTACACTGTCAAGCCAACAAAACTTTCAGTGAATGAGGATCTATTCTCTGTGGTTGTGTAGAGGTCTTAATAAATCATAATAATCAACATTTTATGACACAAATAAAATAGAAAATAAAGTATGCATGTTATCTCTGCAGTATGTAGAAAATACAGTAATAAGAGTGGATAAACAAAACCATAACCAGCAATAAAATGGTGTGTTGACCCAAAATGGAAGAACATCTAAATACACATGAGTGATATGTGTATTATTAATCCAGCCTCAGCAGTCAGTGCTGCCGCTCCGCTCTTTGATCCAGTCTCCGGGGTTGACGTCCATCTGCAGCATCTTCATCACCCACTTGTCCCTCCGTGCTCCGTCAATGAACTCGTCCAACGAGAGCTCCCCTGAGGGACGAGAGACAGTAGTTATAATACACCACACGCTTCTCCATTCCCCAATTCATTCTTTTGATGAGGAGATGACCATTATATAGCATGAGTTTCACCTTCTATTTTCATTTTTTACTTTTACATTAACATCCCACAAAGCCATTACACGGCGCCTTTGAATCATTCATGAGGCATTTTAAAGCTGCCTGAAAACTGTGACAAACACTCACCATCTCCATTTTCATCAACCAGCTTAAATATCCGGTCAACCACTTGGTCCGGGGCTCAGCAGATTGCATTCTTCATTCAGCTCCCCATGGCAGGCCTTCTTCAGTCGATAAATAGACTGAGAGTGACAGGAAAGTAAGTTACGGCCACTCTTTCTCTGACCTCGTTTCATCACAGCGCACTGATTCATCTTTGAAAAATATCCTTTTAAAATGGGTCTGAAAATAGCCACGAATCAATAGTCGCGATATTAAATATTACCTCCACGATTTCGAGAAGCTCCGTTTTGTCGATGCATCCGTTTCCATCTTTATCGTACATTTTGAATGTCCATTTGAGCTTGTGTTCGAGTTCACCCCTCAGGACTAAGTTCAAGGCCGCCACGTACTCCAGGAAATCAATGGTGTTGTCCTGCGTGCACGGAGAGTGAGAGCGTCAACGTTTCATGAAGCAAAATGTTTCTCGCACAATTATTATTACAAGAAACTAGAATGGGCACTCGGTAGAGTGCATACCTTCGCATATCACAAGATTGAATTATGAACAATTTGGCACTAGTTTCACGCAAATCGGATGCCAATTAACCGTGATATCGCAAATTTACGTTTTTCACCTTTTCGTGACCTTGACCTTGACCTTTGACCCAATCACTCCCAAAAACTAATCGATTGTTCCTTGGGTCATGACCAATCATCCCACCAAGTTTCATAAGAATCGGCTCAGTTTTGTCTGATTTAGGTGAATAACAAGTTTTTCACCTTTTCGTGACCTTGACCTTGACCTTTGACCCAATCACTCCCAAAAACTAATCGATTGTTCCTTGGGTCATGACCAATCATCCCACCAAGTTTCATAAGAATCGGCTCAGTTTTGTCTGATTTAGACGAATAACGGACATACATATTCACAAGTAAATACACGCCGGCCAAAACATTACCTTCTGCATTTTCAATGCGAAGGTAACAACAAAAAATATAAGGGGTCGACTAACCGAATACCAATTATCGGCTTCACTTCTAAAGACATGTGTTTGATAATGGGCATTAACAGAAATTGCCAATCCTGTTTGCTAATTGAAACGTTTCCAATCAACGAATGTCCACCGTTACTAATGTGAGACAAATGTCCCCGGGCGAGTCTCATTACACTTCCACACAACTGGAGTTTGTACTCACGCCGTTCTTGTCAAAGGCTCGAAACATGTTCTCGATGTAATCTGCGGCCTCCTTGTTATCGGCGACGCCAAAGAAACCCTTGAACCCGTGCAAGAAGAGAGTTCCACTCGGGCACTCCACCACACATTTCTTGTACCACTCCTGCAGCTCTGCCACATCGATTTCCTTGTTTGGGTCGCTCTCCTCCGTCAGGCGCTGACCCATTGTGGAAGTCTTCCCGGGGGGAAAAAAAGCCTCTCTCTTACATTACATGCACCCGTCTGTCCCGGGGGACTCTTGTGAAGCTTCCCTCGACATCACACACGTCAGTCCGCGGTTATCGAGCCGATCTTTGTGCAAATCGACAAAGGTCGAATGGATCAAAATGGCTTTAATGTCCATATGAGCTTAACGTTTTTTTGGGCTCACTATTGTGGCAAATTCGCTGTGAGAGTCAGGGTGAAACACGGGCTGTTGTAGATCACATGATAAGGGATTAGAGATGGACACTTGTCAAAATCTATTAGATCACAATTAGATCATGTGAATATTTCTTTGTGCAACTGCTTCCACCTCTCATAGGAAGGACATCAGTTAGCTTTGTATAAACACATTGATAACTAGAACGGGCACTCGGTGCATATCATAAGATTGGGCATTGAATTATGAACATTGGATATAAATTGGCCGTGCTATGGTAAAAAGAAGATTTTGACCTTTTCATGACCTTGACCTTTGACCCGATCAATCCCAAAATCTAATCAAATGGTCCCCGGATAATAACCAACCATCCCACCAAATTCCATGCAATTCAAGAAGATGTTGACCTTTTTCATGACCTTGACCATGACCTTTGACCCGATTGATCCCAAAATCTAATGAAATAGTCCCCGGATAATAACCAATCATCCCACCAAATTTCATGCGATTCGGTTTAATACTTTTTGACTTATGCGAATAACACCCACGCATACAAATACACGACGATCAAAACATTCCCTTCTGCATTTTCTATGTGAAGGTAATAATATGAGTACCTATATGGTATAAAGGACTCTTTTTTATTAACAATGTCATTATAATATGAAAACAAGTTTCATGGTTAAAACTACTCATGCGTGTGTAAAGGTAAAACATGCAACGGTAAACTAAATTAAGGTCTGTGTGTATGATAATATCAAATGGGTAATCAAAGTACCTGATTAGGTGAAGTCATTTTACACCTTAAAGTCTGTTTACAATCAGAGAAGTTCTGAGGAAAAGATGCTATTAACTGCATTATGGGAAATGTAGAGTTTCTAGAAAATGTCAATTTAAGATATTTAACGCACTGCCGTTTAGATCTGGACAAGTATTTAATAATCGGTCTCCTCCGAGTTCTCGAACTTAATGAAAGTGGAACGCTAAATGACTCAGGTCCTCCTGTGAGTAATCGTTGGTGCTAATGGAAGTCCCTGACCGGTCTCATGATTCACACGAGCCGAGTGCCGCGCTCTCCTTCACGGCGCTGACCTTCAGAAGCCATGTTATTTACTGCTCCCCTGATTACTGTTTACAGGCCTGCTTCAGCCTGACTGAAGCCTATAATGAATGCGTTGGAGCCAAATACAATAATGACGGACATTACAACGTGAGCCTCAAGATGGGGATTAGGGAAATGGGCGGAAAACATCCCGCTAGCTTTTGGCTTTGTTTCAGTATTAGACAGAGGAGTAGTACATTAGAAAAATAACTGCATGTTTTGAACAGAATAAGTGTGTCACAATTAACGGGAACTGTAGCCGATGTTTACAGGCGGAGGCGTGGCCTGTCTTGGCCCTGGGGGGGGGGGGGGGGGGGGGGGTCACTGGAGGTTATCCTCCCGATTAAAAGATGAGCAACTTCTCTTCTTACACAAGCAACATTTTAAATACCTACCCATATTTGCCTTTGTTACGTTACATTACATGATTACATGTCATTCAGCAGACACTTTTATCCAAAGCGACTTACAATAAGTGCATCAACCGAGAGTACAAACTAAGAAGAACAAGAATACAGAAAGTAACATTTCCTCAACTTAGTCGAACTACAAAAGTACCATAATAAGAGCTGTTTAAGGGCCACTGAAGTGCTAATCTGTGTTTTAATCCAATCATTGGACATATGAAGTTGCATCCCTGTACTGAGGGCCCGCCATGTCTATACCCACGTTGCTTTCACTCCAGCGTTACGTCTATTCGCATTTAAGCGTGCAAACATGTTCCAATTAGCACCAAACTTTAAAGTTCAGCTGAGGATGTCCTGAAATGAGCGTTAGCCAGGGTTCTTACACATTTTGACCGATGGATTTCCAGGACTTTTCCAGGACTTTAAACCAAATTTCCATGACCAAACTGAAATCTCGGTAAAAACATGAACAATTTAGAAAATGTTGCGTATTGAAGCTTATATTTTGAGCATCTTTCTTTAAAAAAATATATTAATTATTTCAAAGTGATCATAACAAATTTCCATGACTTTTCACTAACTTTTATGATTTAAGTTTTTTCCATGACTTTTCCAGACCTGGGAATGACCATTTTAAAATTCCATGACTTTTCCAGGTTTTCCATGACCGTACGAACCCTGGTTAGAGGAATGTCGGTGAGTTGTGGAATCACCCGTGTAGCTATTAATCGGCGACACATCAACTGTGGCTGAAAGGCGATCCTCATAATCCAGAGGTAATTCATGTCACACAGATATAAAAGTCACAACCGTAATATTAACTGAGCATTTTACACACAGATTTTTTTTGCATTTATTGCTTTCCGTGAACAGGATACAAGCTCAAGCGTTCAGTTTCCAGCGTATTATCAGTTCTACGAAGGCAGTATCACAAGTCTACAAAAAACGGATTTACAGACACGTACTGTAAAAAAATCCAAGCTATCAAAAGGGCCATTTGTACAAATGGTGACTACTGGTGATAAAGTGTGTTAATATTGGCTTCATACATTGACGAAGCAAAACTGTAACATATTCCACATCCGTCAAGGGTTGAATATAAACATGTGCAATATAATGTTAATAAGAAATAGTTTAGCTATGTCATAGCAAAGAGAAGTGTCTTTACATTCTTAATGCTATGTGTCCTCATTCAACAGGAGAGACGCACAACTCAAACTATAAAATGTATCTTTTTTTTTTGGAATGCATGCCAAATGACTTAACAATAATGACATCACTGAATACATCAGTGATCAAGGTTAAATTATAACCTTCATATAAAAATCTGGGGGGGGGGGGGGGGGTTATTAGAAAATAATTTAGTGAATAGTGTAAAAAAAAAAAAGGAGGGAGTCCTTCCAGTTTAGACCAGGTGTTGAAATTGAAGAGGACAAAAAGATCTTGTTTGTGAGGAATCTCGAGGTTCACATTGCTCCTGAAGTGCAGAGGGCCGCAGTGCTACAGATATATACCCATATCATGGCTTCATACAGTGTAAAAAAATAAAGGAAAAGAAAGCCAGTTTGCAGACTGGGCTTCATGATAGTTCTGTTTCCGTTGCAGTCTTTGTGCCGATTGAACCGTCAGCGTCGCCCCCTGCTGGCGAGTCACGTGAACTACCGGACGAGGGGACCCTCGTGTCGCCGGGTAGACCTTCTCCGCCGCTGCCGCCGCTGCTCTCCTCGTTGTCCTGCTCACACCGGGGTCCCTCTGACGGAGCGGGCCGCTCCGCTTCGTCCACAGGACTGTCCTCCTCCGGACGGTGGACACCCCCCCCCTCAGACAAGTCCTCCTCCCTTTCAGACGGTTCCATCCGCGTGCAACTGGGCTCTGAGGAGCAAAGAGGACAACATTAGAGCGGCAACTAAACGTTGTATTTTATCATTATCAATAAATCTGTTGAATCGTTTTGTTTTTTAAATGAAAAAAGCCCATTGCAAATTCTGAAAGCCTAAGGAAACTTCTTAAAATGTTTGTTTTATCCCATCTATCCTACTCAAACCACTTCATATATTCACTTTATGAAAAGGAGACCCAGCTGGAAGCAGAGAATGTTGGTATTCGTTCTTAAAACCATGACACACGATTACTCAACTATACTGGATTAATATGATATGCAGGGTTCTTACACATGTTGACCAGTGGATTTCCATGACATTAAACCAAATTTCCATGAACAAACTGAAATCTCTGTAGAAACATGAATAATTTAGAACATGTTGCGTATTGAGAGCGTACGCCGGCTTATATTTTTTATATATTCATTATTTTAAACTCGGCGTAAATGAACATGTGATTATAACACATTTCCATGACTTTTCCCAAACTTTTATGATTTAATTTGTTTCCATGACTTTTCCAGACCTGAAAATTATCATTTTAAAATTCCATGACTTTTCCAGGTTTTCCATAACCGTACGAACCCTGGACATGATATTCCTTTATTTGTCCCACAGTAGGGACATTTCTAAAATCACAGCAGCGGTGCTGAGCATCAAAGAAAATAAATATAAAACACAAAACTAAATACTAAAAACTAAATACTAATAGTAAATCTACAGGGGGGAAATAAAGTAAAGTGCTGAGTAAAGTAAAGTTTGCCACTTTACCTTTCAGTTGGCTACTCGTTGCAGCTGCATGTATTATTTATAATAAATTCAGCATTGCACTTCTATAACACTCAAAACATTGACATAGGATAATCTCAAAGGATCAAAATAGTTTCTTATATTCCATGCACTATTCTCCCTGGTGAAACCCCGGCGCCTACATTACCCACAATGCTACCTGACTGCAACAACAGACAACAGTGTCGTGCAGTCAGCCAACGGGAAGAGGCGTGAACTCTTACCGTCCTCGGCAGCCGTACGCGAGTCACGCGGCGCTCCGCTTTTGACCTCTCGACCCCCAGAGGCCTCTGAAGCCTGCGGCGTCTCGGGCGAGCCCTCTGGCCCTTTACCACCAGACGGCTCACTCTCTTCACACTCGGCTTCGTCCTCTTCCGTCTCGTCAAACTTGAGCCTCTTGACCTCCTGCTCGGAATCCTCCTCGTCTTCCTCGTCTCCCTCCGCAGGGTGTTTGTTCTTTATCCCGCTGTTTGGAGTCATTTCCCCCTCTGCTGGCGAGGAATCGCTGCCGGAATGAAAGGAACGCGGGGAACCAGTTCATTAGATGACAGTGCTGTGTTTCTAAGTCGGCCTTTAAAGCCATGATCACGGACTTGTTAAAGAACAAACGCAGCTGTTTCTCAGGTTGTTAGCATGTCGGTTCCTCCGCTCTTTGGCACCTTTTAACTGTGTTTATTTTATTTTTTTAACCGTGTTTATTCGTTATTTATTTATGTCTCCTTTCCCTCAAGAGGTTTTGCCCCTTGTCAGGCCACAGTTGTAAAAAATAATTTGTTCTTAATCTGTCTCGCCTGGCTAAATAAAGGTTAAAAAATAATAATTAATAAATAAATAAATAAAAAAAAGATAGTTTACTTTTAGATTAAAAAGGAGAGATTATGCTGCTTAGGGGGGGAATCCGGAGACGGATATCATCGGTGCCCCTGCATTTTAAAATAAAATGATTGAGTAGTTATTATTGAGTAGTACTACGCACTCGCTCACAGTCGTGCCACATGCATTTCAATTACCGGAAATGGCGCTCCTCCACCTCCTCTGTGATTGGCTCTGGCTCTTTACTGACCGCGCGGTCGGGGAGCCCGTTGGTGGAAAGCGAAGCCGACAACGACCGCCTTGGCCTGTTGAGCGGTTTCGGTGTGTCGGGTCCATTTATATTTCTGCAAAATTAAAAGAGAACAACAACGTCTTACGCGAATCACATAAGATGCTCAAGCAGCACAACTACTAAAACCCAACTGATAACTGCCCTTACTATATATAGCCTTGTTGGATTTTGGATATTTGACTTTACATAAATTCAAAGTTCCACTTGGTGCTATGTGAAGCTCTTTTAGATCTGTGGAAGTCAAACACTGACAAGTATGCGGCTCCCCACCTGTCTGAATATAGAGAAGAGTTACCAGGAAACATCACTCCATTCATTCTGTTTACACTGGATGCCCCATTTTTCCTTCGAAAGAAGTAGAAGGGCACAAAACATCTGGCTGTTAATCTAACTTTGCAAGTGTATCGGAATAAGCAAATACAAGGGAGCTGTCATTGTGCATCAGAAGCAACTGGACAGAAATACTGCAGCCGACCCGAGCAAGGGGAGCAGAAGATAAACAGCTGCTGTACTTACTCTGATGTGGGGTACACACAGCTGACCACCATTACGTTCTGCAATACATCAACAATAATATATGTTTAAGCCGCGGGAACTATGTTTTAAAAACTCTCATCGATACTGTTGACATGCAGTGCTCACCTTCTCCAACCCCATGAGAAACTTATCTGTTCCTATATAGTTGCGCTTGGGGTCCGTGAGGAGTTCACACAGACGTTGGATGGTGAATGGGATTCTGGAAAAGTTTTAAAGACATGTATTTAGAATTAGCCACACATAGCCGTCTCACAGCATCAACAGCGTGCCAAGCCTAGCAACCCTGGAGCTGTATGAGGGAAAGAAAAGCACGCGGATCAATCTGAACAGAACCGGTTACACAGTGGGATGATTAATGTGAAAATCCTACGTTTAGATCCGTCTAACTGATGCGCCAAGGAAAAATGCTTCCGGTTTGTTGATTTTTTTGAGGTAACTTAAGCTAAAGTAATTGATGACTTTGGGTGTTTCACACGTTTTAATACAAGTTATTTTGCTACTTAGAAAAAGGTGTTCATACGAACATAGTATAGTCAAATGCCAAACTAATGCCCAATTTTAATTTTAATTTGTTAATGATTTTATGAAGAGGCCAGTATTTTATCGGAAACTGTATGTTTATTGCTTTTTTATTATGTTACTGTGTTAACCTCTTTCTCCTTTAGTGAAGGCTGTAACATCTGGCCACATGGAACAAAGCTGAAATTTAGCCTTAGCTAACGTTAACACATTTACCCATGGTTTGATTAATGTGTACGGTCCCTGTACAAATAAATAAATAAATTAAATGCCAAACATTGAAGTTGAGAAACATTCCATCTTGCCAATAGAAAACATGTCATTTACAGAAAACATTACTTTTGACACGGCAGCTTAGTTTTCTACTAAATATCTTTGTGGTTATGTTTTAACTTGATTAGTAACACGGGAGAAGAGCATGACTAATGCTGTGAACAGGCACTGACATGTTGCTGAACAGCTCCATTGTTTAGTTTAGTTTGTAGTTTATAAAGTGGTTATTATCAGCTCTACTCACCCATTGTAACCATCCACTATTTTTAAGATCCTCGTCTTCATCTGTTCGTAGGGAACATACTCCACATTAGGGTTGTGTGGCGTTCTCCGTTCCGGCGTTGAAGCGTGGAAATCGTCCATAACTTTTTCCAACTTAAACACAAAGTATGTTTTGAACTGTGACCACGAGATCCTGGAGGAAGATATGCAAGTCTCCACGTCACACACACACACACAAACCATTGAAAGGTCTGGGAACACATTTTTTCTAAGTAGGCTTAATAAAAGTGAAACTGTCTTTAACGCTGAAGACTTATGAAAGTTTAAGCTGAATGTTTTGTGCGAGCCCTGGAGGACTACTCACATCGGCTGGCCTGTCTTGGCAACATGACACAAGAACTGCTCTAGTTCCGGACAGGCCTCTTTCTTGCCTGTCTTCTCAAAATCTGTAAATTCCCAAATGGAAAACGAAAATATTATTAGGTTATTGGTAATAACGTTAGTCCAAAAAGCACACAAATCTGACCCAGGCCGAAGCAAAACCATGTTTGACCCCGCGTTGACCTCAACCTGAAGTTGTCAAAACAACCCAGAAGCAAATTATCTTTAGATATTAATGAATTCTGTAAAGGTCAAATCTGGATTTGATTTGACTCTAAACGTCACTTTTTGCAGATTAAGTGGATAGCAATGTTTAGTTAGTCAAGTAGAAATATCCCAAATGGGAAAATACAAAAGTTCAACACCGCATCGTAACGACACAAAACTAAACAACTCCGGTTCTCTAACTGCGAAAGTTATTGCGAAAGTTCACGCATTAGCACGTTTGTTGTGATGCTATCCAGCTAGCGTTAGCTGTTTACATCACCTCCAACAGGCAGCTGGGGAACAAACGGGTCAACATGTGACGGAACTCCTTTCTCGTGGAGAACAACGTTGAACTCTCGGGTCAGATCGTCCTCGCGCAGCTCTAATAAACACTCGGCTCATCTTTGTTCGCGAGCTAACGTCCAATTACAGCAAAACACACGTAACGTAGTAAAGCGAAGAATGACCGATTTCTTCCTGGATAATCTCAGGAAATGTTAAAACTCACTGATAACGACGCACATATTTAAATAACTGTAATATTACCTTGAAACGCCTCCGCTAACGCGTCGATGTCCATAGCTGTGTCCAGTCACAGGCAGGAAACACTGGCTCGCTGGTAGCATGAAGCGAACTCAACAAAGCCAGCGAAGACACCGACTGCGCATGTCCGAGATTACATATTGACATTTGCGGAAGATGCGTTCAGGTTCAGATCAACAAAGCGTTTAAATACGCGTGTGGCAACAACAACAGTAGTTGACACATTGGTTGTTCTTACATCGCGACTAGTTGTATTATGAGTGAAAGCACGCGCAGACTTTAGTGGCAGCAACTTCTGGCTCGCTCTGCTGCGCTCTCGGTGTCGCGCGCGCGCGGGCGTCATCGTCTCTGTTGTTGTTGTGACGGCACAAACCCGGTGAAGCGGCCAGCGAGTCAGCAGCTGATCGGGGTTAATTTTACATATACGGGTGAAACCGTCTGCACGAGGAGACCTGCTCGCTTTTGTACGCAGTCATTCGGTTTGTTGTTCTTCTCCAGAGGTAACGATGGCAGTTCCAGTAGCTGCATTACAGCTGAGCGCCTCGGCCAGCCCGAGTCTGCTGGAGCACAACATCCACATCAGCGACATAGGTTTGGGGAGGATTTCAAGTGACAATGAAAACAACACTCTGCCTTTGCATTCTCCGTGGACCTTCTGGCTTGATAGGTACGGTTTTATTTTTCTCCCCTCTATTGTTATGTATCTGTGTAGTGTTGAAACAAAGAAAGGTTGACTCTTTGATGCTGACCTTTTTAATGAGAACAAAGGAGAGAGATGATGAATGTGTCAGGCCTGCTGTGTAAGTGGCCTTTGGCAGAGCAGATACCATTATAGATGTTAATAACAGAGCATGTCTTATTAGATCCCATAATATATTAACATGACAACAAACGCTGCTTGTTAATGATGTCGATGCAGCTTTCCAGTCAAGTTATTTTCTTTGAGACCTACATACAAGTCCTCCACTTGGAAGGATCTTAAAACAATCAAAAGGGCCTTATTATGACTCACTGGCTAAACATAATAACTTGCTTTTCTTATTATTCGGAAGAGTCTGTTTGAATTCAGCCTTTGTTTGTAAAATGTAATGAGCATTTGCGTTATTGTAAAAAAAAAAAAAAATAGTTTCACTCCTCTTGCAAACGTTTAGTGAAAAGATTTGTTTTTCCCTGTTGGATTGGCACACACATATTATTCCTTGATACAAAGTTCCCAATTTAATGGGTTAGATGTTTGGATAGGTGTTTTCATGATTCATGTTAAGCAATCACAGCAGGTGATGGTGAGTCAAGACAAGCGTGATCATCCACTGAGTGTTCAAATCAGAGGGTGCTGTGTTGTAATGGGGTCAGTGTTGTTTACTGTTTACTGGCTTATTTTTCATCTGATCCCCTCCCCCCCCCCCCTCTCCACCTATCTGCTCTGAGGGCAGCTCACTGAGATATATATGTCTGTGTAAATATGAAAGGACATGTCAAGTAAGAGGACTTGAGATCCTTCACATGCTCGTCATTTTTCTTTTAACAAACAGGCAATGTCGTTACATTGAATGTGTGTACCTGTTTTGTTTTTGTCAGATCTCTACCGGGAACAACAGCAGCTGAATGCGAGTCCAACCTGAAGAAGATCTACACCGTGGACACCGTCCAGGTAAGATGCTTCACAGTCTTGATCCAAGAGTAGCGCTCCAGCAAGGCGCCGTGTCGGTACATGCTGCCACACTCAGGGGGGTTTATAGTGTTATTGATGACACATTTCACAATAGCAAGTTTCCTTATTTCCACTATGATATGCTGATTTCTTTCCATACCACTGCTGGAGTTTGTCTTTGTCCCACACGCGCCTGAACAGCAGCCAGTCTTCAATTGAGACACCGATCATGAAAAAATAATTTGTGTCGTTCAGCGCTATGCTTTACTAATAAAGAGCTTAGAGAGCTGCTGACCATGACAAGTGTGTGTGTGTGTGTGTGTGTGTGCGTGTGCATGGACTCACCTGCTAATTAACATGATATAATAACTGCATTACTGACCACTGAACTAATTAGCATGGCAGGATATTTTGTATGTGTAATTGTGTTCATGGCAGGCCGTTAAAAGCCACTTTAATAATCCCTAACCACAAGTGTGTTGGATGAGGACTCGCAAATGAGTTTATGTGTGTGTGTGTGTGTGTGTGTGTGTGTGTGTGTGTGTGTGTGTGTGTGTGTGTGTGTGTGTGTGTGGTTAATAGCAATGAGGAAATGACCTTGGGCAGGGATTTTTCGACATCGTAAAACATGGAAAATATGATATTAATAAATGTCTGCACTCCCCATGCCAGTAGACCTTTCAAATTAAATAACCCGTTTCCTCTCTTCAACATGGCACTGGAGTAGAACTTTTGGAGAGTATACAACAACATACCCGGTGTCTCCAGCTTGCCATTAAGATGTAGCTATCATCTGATGAGAGGAGAAAGAAAACCGCTCTGGTGAGTTAGAAATGAAATTTAGATACACAAACGTATTTATAGCATTTGAAGCTGTTTTGTGATTATGTGGAATGTTTGCCGGCTGGTTTTCAGGGAAGAAGAAAGCAATGCTAAAGGGGGAGTTTGGAAGATGAAAGTACCCAAAGAATGCACTGTGAGTGGCACAATAAATATATTTACGTACTCTTTGCTTATTGATTATTTACTATTTCACACATGCGCCTTTGTGTTAACAGTCGGCTGTGTGGAAGGAGTTGCTGTTGGCTACTATCGGAGAGCAGTTCACTGACCATTGTGCCTCAGGTAACTTTCCACGATTAAGTTATGTGAAAATGAGAATACTGCAAATCCAAATTTGCATTCATGGGATTCGTTGCTCCTTTGCCCGCAGACGATGAAGTCGTCGGCGTCAGCGTCAGCGTCAGAGACAGAGAAGACGTGTTCCAGGTGTGGAACGGAAACGCTTCGTGTGCCAACGAGTCGAACATCGTGGGAAGGATCAACGAGCTCCTTCCACAAATACCTTTCAAAGCGGTGTTTTACAAACGTGAGTATTTAAAAAAAAAAAAAGAATTTCATAACGATTTTAAGAATCGATTGATGATGACGCCGTATGAATATGGAGTCATCATTTTTCTTTTTTGTGTTTATTTCAGCACACGAGGAGCACCACGCATTTGAGGGAGGTCGAAGACATTAGCACATTGTTGCGCCTTCAGAACCTTCGATATCTACGCGTTTTATTGCTTGTGAACGTGTTTTGGATAATATTTGAAGCAATCGAGTGCGTAGTTGCTTACTAAATGATCGTATTTACCTCAAAATGTAGCACATTGTGATTTTTCAGTCGACTGAATTCCTCATCTTAAGAGCACTGCTGTCATTCATAGTAATATCCAACGTTTTCTTTTGTCAAGCACATTAGTTAGTTTGATTTCTATTTGTGGCAGTGCTTGTGTGTTTTAATACTTCAATGTTTTTTTCAAATCCTTAACCAAAACAACAGATCATGTACAAGTACATTTCAGATCTTGTATCATATCATTTGATGCCATTTCCTGAGCAAAGACAAAGCTAGGTCTTTGCTTAAATTCTAATAAGAAAGCAAATATTTACCTGATCAATACAATTCAAGGCTTTTCTAATGAGCCGTTTTCTCTGTTTTGTTGTGTTACAGCCAAAATACGGTTGCCTAACATAAATACTTAGTATGCTGTAATGCTAATCAATATAATAGCAGAAAGTTGCACATTCTTTTTTTATTTATCTTTTTTTAGGATACGAGCAAATTGTAAAAGGAATATGTGACAATAAGATGACCTCAGTACGCAAATCAACAAGAGTAGACGCTGAGAAATATATGCAATCATTTCTATTCTGTAGAATTTGCAATGTCGTATTTGTTGTTGTGTTATCTAGCCTCTGCTCCAAATCAAGCACTTTTTGTTTCTTACTGTGTGTGAACTGCGATCATTGAGACCAAATCCACTTTGGTTTTGTGTCATGTTGCCTGGTGAATTGTTTTTTTTCTTTTTCAAATAGTAACTTGAGATGTGTAGGTAACATATGTGATGTAATATGTTTTTGTCCTCGATTTATTTTGTATATATTCATCTAACCTGTGCAAAGCCTACCCTTTCTTTAGATAAAACTGGTCTCAGTAAACAGAGAAGGAAGCCAGAAAATAAATGTATGTGCCATAAATCTCAGTTTCCTTGAGGGATTGCTCGGGGGCCTATTTCAGTGCATTTGTACACATGGTCTGATGCGACCATTGAAGCAGGGTCAAATCTGATTTACTATTGCTGCACCAAAACCAATTGTGTCTCACAAATCCCTAGCTTTAAAAAAGTTTTCTGTGGTCATGTTAACTGCTGTATTTGTATCACTGATGAAGATAATCATATGAGACATGTTGAAATTTAGGATAATCAAACATTTCCCCTGAGTTTGACAGACTGTATTAGAGGGAGTGAGATTGACTGGTCTGAATAGAGCAGTGCAATTTATTTTGAGTATTAGTACTACTATACTATACTTGCACCGTTGAAGGGGTGCTACATCTCGTTTTGCATGCTAAGCTATACTTGCAGCTATGGGGTACGCATTGAAACCCACATAAAAACTGCTGCTATGATTTCTCAATCAAATCAAATGTGAAAGTGTTTTTGATGCTGGTGTCTTGGCTTTGAGTCGCTGATTAAGAATGTTCACTGGAGGTGTTTGTTTTCAGACCATGCACCTTTGCCAAATGTTCTCTTAATTCTGCTGTAGTTTATGTAATATAAGCACATATTGTAGGATAAGGGAGTACTGTACCCTTGCACATATACAGTTTATCAGCCACTTCAGATTTCAGACGTAGTCACTGATTGTTGATCTTGGATGGTGCCTTTGTGTTTACCAGCAGTTCAGAATGTTGCCTGTGTTCAGCATGTTGAAATTGTATATAGTCATGATTCTCTGTTAGTTTTACACGTGTTTGAAAAAGAAACGTGAAAAATAAAGATGCCCAAATTACTTTTTTGTTGTTGTACTGTTTGGAATATTTACTGTATGTGTAATTAGAATATCAATATTGCACTTAATGAAAAGCTTTAGATCTTTTAAACCAGTTTTTCTAGAAAAGCTTTAACGGTATTTGTCCTCAGGCAACTGTTTGTTGGCGGTAAATCCTTCAACGTCTGCTGTTAGATTCTAAGATACACATGCCAACATAAATGTGGTAATATTGAATTTCCACACGGTAGAGTTTTGCATTGGATCAAATATAAGATCTATATAATGCCAATTTGAGAGATTTTCTTAATGCAGCAGTCAATGCACACATTTTAATAAATGCTGCTCTTCTTTAATTAACAATATTGAAAGTGTATTTTAAACTCAGGCACTGAAAGGTCTTAATTTCATATTAGTTTACGGTTTGAGGAGGAAGAAACCGTTTAATGGCGGCCAGAAGGAAAATGTCTCCCTCAGGTGGTTGAATCCATGCATAGACATAAGAAATAGTTGTAAGAAGGCAACATTTGGAACGTCAAAACATACCGATTGTACCCTTCGTGAAGGAAGTATTGTCCTTATAATGACTGTCATTATATAATTAAATAAAGATATGTAATTATTTCAATATCCAATGCTGTACTCTGATCAGCCTGCATAAACATTTTCACAGTATGGATGAAACTATGAGGAAAATCATGATCGAAACACATCTATATGCACATCTGGACTGAGGAACCTCCCTGCGTGTAACTATTATTCTTTATTGTGTAGGATGCATCTCACTTTCTTTCTTTTTGTTATTGCATGTTGTTGTTTTTGCATATAACTAATAGATGAATCCATTTGGCGTAAACCTGTTAATTTTATATTCTCTACTAAAAAGGCGGCGATACTTTTTTGGGGACAGGGCGGGTTGTTTCTTTTGGCTTTGCCCTATAATTTATCTGATCCGAAAGTCTAGCGCGTGACGTCACCTATGTTTACTTTTACATTAGCCACGCCCTCTGCTAGCAACTTGTAGCTAAGCTCGCTACCGAGGAAGGCAGTGCTCTCGACATCTGCTCCTCGGACGCCACCCCGAAGCAAAGTCTGTCCGCCTGCGCACAACTCGGTGAGTTAACGTCGATTCGACCGTCCGCCGATACTCGCCGAGTGTAGCTGGGATTAACGGCGAAATTGCCGAGCGTTAAACCGCGAGGAGAGGCGGCAGAGGAACGTTTCTGAGGAGCTAGCGTGAGGAAAGGTAGCTAGCTTTTGTTGTGCGGTGGTTAAAGCTTAACGACAAACGCCTCCCGCGAGGCTGGTGGAAAACTGTCCTCCAGGCGGGCGGACGTCGGATATTAAAGACAGCGGGTGTATAAAACGAGGTTATCGATATAGGTCAACGTACTAACTTGACCCTCCCCCCCTTCCGTATTCTCCGTATTAATGCCCAGTTTAAAGCCTAAGTTATCAACGCTAACAGACGATCGCTCTGGCTTGTGTTCGGCGATATCGATTCCTTTTGATCTCAAATCAATGATGGTCAAGTCGTAATATATATATCGTCATCTAAACCGCCTTTTGTGAGAGTGTAATGTGAGTAGAATGTTTGAGGAGTTGATCGCGGGGTGATCAGGACGCGACGTTTGTCGAGTTCGCTTCGGACAATATGAACCTTGATATGGAATGATCGATTTGACTTATTATTTATTAATCAATCGGGCAGAGAAAGCGAAGCCAATGTGTTCTGACCAAATAACCAAATAATAGCTTGAGTGCATCATGCATTTTAATTTAGATTAATTATGAAAGGGACTTTCATCCATGTAAGTACACTTAACTTTATATCATTGGCCGGATGGGCTGAACAGTAACGGTGGTGTTTCTAAATTGGTTGTGATATGTCTTTCTTTAGCATTTATACAAGACTCATAATTTAATGCAACTGCAGCATTAAAAAAAAAAGGTGTGCGGTGGATTCTCTTTGAAAAAATGTGTTCTAGTTGATAAAAAACGGTGTGATCTGTGGGGAAAAAACATGTATTGAGTTGATTCTGATGAATTGTGAGAATCTCGTTGATTCCTGTGAAAGCACTTGGCAAAAAGCGGCATTCTTAAGGGAGAGGGGTGTATGTTGTTTACTCTTTTGCTCTTTCTAGGCCCCTTTGCTGTGTTTTCTCTACATTCTTTGAAGAGTGGTGCCCCTCACTGACGGAGAGCTGCCCCTGTGGTGAGAACTCTTTAAAAACAGTAAAAAATCACCACAGGCTCATTTTTACGCAGTCTGTAGCCCGGCCGTTTATTATTATTTTTATTCAGATAATATCTGTTCGGAACGGAACAGAACGGACCCAGTCGCCATTCTGGTTCATACGACCTAAATATCCCTTGACGTCTTCAGAAAGGTCGACAGGAAACGGGGCCTTTTGTCTTCGGGACTAATCCTGATCCTGAAAGCAAAAATAAACACAGTGGAAACCTCACCAACAAACTGCCTGTTTTAATTAGATATGTTTATGGTTTACATTGCAGGAGTTGTCTCAGTTCTAACTACCTACACACATTGCTGTCTCCAGACGTAACTTTACTATTCACTCATAATCTATTAGTCATCCTCAGATGCAGGAAACACTGTTTTTCTTCTCTAATTTGTTTGAAGATGACTGTTGATGCATGTTTTTGGTCACGAAGGCGAAGCTAATCAGATCGTCTGTCCGATGTCGATGTTTGCCGCTTAGCTGATTGATTGATTAACATATGGATTTGAATATGTGAATGTAGTGGGGCTTATCCCGGAGGCTACGTGGCCGGTTTCATTTGAGCCTTTCTGTGTAGGTTTCCATCTGCTCGCATTATTTGTTTGCCTTCTTTATTTACCTTTGTTTACGCTGCTCAGCTTTTGACTCAAACACGCCCAAGCTGTATACATAAAAGCCTACTTGTGCATTGTCCTACCTGCCACAGACGTTTATCGCACCACCTGGTTAATGGTAAATTGTTCCAGAAGGAAGATATGTTTGCACATAAACACGGACCCAGGGCCCCTGTGTTTACAGTAGCCATGGCAGCACTAGGTTATTCAACAAATAGACCTAGCATGTTCCTCTCGCTTGTAGAAGCGAATGTTTGTCTTAGTGGACAGAGCTATAACAGTGTAGTTCCTCACTTTGAATGCGGTCACTTTAAAAAAAACAACTTTTGAGACGGGTCGAAATGGTGAATGACGACGTCCTTGGTTAGTCGTGTATCGATGGGTCACCTTGGAGAAGGGGCCGTATCACCGTGTGAAGTAAAAGGCTTGTCAAACACACCCATAAAGCGGCATTCTGATTGCCTGCCTCCTCGTATGGCTTTTTTATTGTACTGCTTTATCTGGTTGTCTTCATTTGTGTGGGTGTGTGTGTGTGTGTGTGTGTGTTTCCTTTCTCAGCTCGGTGAAGTCCAGATGCATGAGTCTGGGTCAGAACCAACAAGCCACTTCATTCCAGCCAGTCAGACAGAGAACGGGAATAATAGTGAGAATGAGAGTCGAGTGAGGAGCGGCCAGTCTCCTCCTCCACAGGCACCAAGGGTCAGTAACCAATGAGTTTGAATGGTTTGTCAATTAATTGATTAGTATTGAAAATTAAGCTGCAGCTATTTTGACAGTAGCTTATTTGCTTGAGTCCTCTTGAAGAGGCAGAATGGCAACAACAAAATACACCCCAGTCCAGTTGTAGAAATGTGGAGATTTGCAGCTTTTTCTGTTTAACATTCCAGTAAAAAAAATGATATCTTTGCACTCTGGACCGTTTGAGACGACACAAGTCAGTTCAGGATCGCTCCTCGTGCCACCTGCATGGTGTTTTACGGTTCTCTCACAGTGTATTGATGAGATGCATAGCTGCTGGATTAACAATAACAATAATCTCTATTGGCATTCATAGTTTATATTTGTTCTTGGAGTTTTTCTGCTCTCAGAGCTTTTACATCTTGTGGGATATTGCTGATACTATAATTAGAATTATCCGAAAACCTTCAAGATGAAACTATTCTATGGCGGAATTGAAAACAAGGAACACAGAGGTTTATGTGTGTCAGGCTCCTGGAACGCAACATTTAGATTTCTTAGAGATCTTCAAAACGCGGCCCCGAGCGAGTGATCGGCCGCCTGCTTTGCTTCACGTGTCAAACCGAATGTCTTTTGGGTTTCTGGCTGTTTGTCGGACGCGACTACCATTTCCATGACATCCCTTCAAGCTGCAGGAAGCTGTGGGGACTTTTTATTAAACCAAACTATTACTCTGATAGAGCGGCTGGGCTTGATTCATGCATAATGAATAGTTTTGTTGCCGTACCGAAGAGGAAGCTTTTTTATCGGCCCTCTATTAAAGGCTGCATAGGGGCACGTGTAGAAATGTTTGTCCTCGACACTAAAAATATGACTTGCAAGTGTGAATTACAATTAGCTAGAGTGCATTTTTTTTTTTTTCTTCTCCACCATTGGTGTACAGCTGGTCTGGTATCCACGCGTCATATCTATCTACATATGCATCAAACACGAGGCGGACGCCACACACACACACACACACACGCGCGCGCACGGTTTTACGAGAATGCGGAGTACTTTTTGTTTAGCTATTTTTACACGCAACGCTATCAATTTCAACATCTCACTTGTGACTGCGTCTCTGTGTCTTGAAACTGCAGCGGTTTATATTTACGCTGAAAGGATGGGGGGTGGGGTGTTGTTGAGGAGGGGGAGGGGAGAGAGAGAGAGACGAGGGGGGGGGGGGTCGCAGCTCCTGCTGGGCGGAGGGATCAGTGGTATATTGTTAGTTGCGTGCTCGCATCGCGTAGGTTAACGACGCCCGTTTAGGCAGCCGGCGATTTGCCGAGCAGCGTTTGTTTTAGGTTTTTTTTTCCCGGCGCTTAGACAGACTATCAGGTTTGTCCAACTATTTGTAATCCATTTTTTTTTAATGCCGTGTGTCGTTAAACTGTGTCAATGAAAGCAATGTCACATTGGTGATTGTGTGGTGTCATTTAATGCTTCAGATCTCCTCTCATTCAGTCTTTCCTTGAGTTTGTTGTTTGCGAGGGCCACTCTTTCACGGGCCACACCCATCAGGGCATATTGGTAAATATGATATCTCACAAGGGAAAGCCGAGGGTGTTCGTCTCTCCTTTTTCTTTCAGCGTTCCTATTTGCTGTCAAGTCATCTCGGAGTTCACAAGACCAGTCTTGCGGGAACAGATCTGTGTTTACACTCAGCCGCTCGCTGGTATGACTCTCAACAATAACAACAACAGAAGATGTTTGGACTTGCTGGCTGCCATGGCAACAGGGATTAGGCAGAGGCTGTTGTTGTGTTGATGGTGTCCACAGAAAAACAGAGGGGGGCCAACTGGCTCTGCTTGTGGGATAGACCTGTTTTCATTGCCTCGGTGGCCACCTCTGGAGCATTGGATTTCATAAGAAAGGACGAAGTAGGAGGCAGTCATCTGTGATTGTTAGCCTACAGCCTGCGTGAAACTCCCTGTCAGTTTGTTTACCCGATTCAAAGCAGACTCTGCTTTGGAGAGAAATGTTTGTTTGTGGTGCAGACCTTAATTAAAATATGAATCTCAAGTTCTGTTTTCATAAACAGGCTCTGTGTGCTTTTTTGTATTCATTATTTATATGTCTCTGCAATTTTGATTACTCTGTTTATGTTTACTGTAAACATCCCCTGAGCTGTGGGGGTTGACGGTGTGGGGGATGGTGTGGTAATTGCTGCGTGCCTCGCAGAGGATGTTGTTGTTTTTGCGGTTCGGGTTGTTGTTGTTGTTGTTTTGATGGAGTTCTAGTTCCCTCGAGACATCCAATGTTGTTGTTGTTGTTGTTGTTATGTTCATTTTTAGCAGAGATGGCAGGAGGGCCACGTTCCTATTTCTAGATTGACCGCCGAACTGAGGATAATAAATAAGGAGTAACTATATGTTGGCGTTTCTATTGGATGAAGAGGCGTAGGAGTCGAGCCGCGACTATGAATTGATCAATTGTCCACAGAAATTTAAGTGGCAATTATTTGTGTCGCCGAACGGTCGCTTTAGTCATTTTTCGCAAACCGCAAGGACGAAGGGAATAATTACTTTTACATCGGATAACATGTTGACGAGCGCGGACGCGACCTGATTACCGCACAGCTCTGGGACAACAAATGCATGACGGCATTCCTGCTTTCATTTGCTTCCGGGTGTTGTGCAAGTCACACGCGAGCACTCCTCTACTTTCTGCCATGTTCACCGAGGACGGTTGCATCAGGTCCGACTTTAGAGCACTTGTACTGACGGTGCTGTTGAGGTGAGAGAGCAAACTCCTTAGTGAGTGGGCATATGGTGTGTGTGTGTGTGTGTGTGTGTGGGGGGGGGGCACACAAGAAACCTACTGTCCAGCTGCGGAGACGTGTTGAGAGCTGTTTGTTTGAATTTCAGTTGAATTTTGGATTAAATTAACTTGGATACACGGATTCACCGATACAAGTTTCCCTTTTTTTTATCCTGTCACGCTGCTATTCCTTTCCAAGGCTGTGTGTGTGTGTGTGTGTGTGTGTGTGTGTGTGTGTGTGTGTGTGTGTGTTTTTTCTTCTTCTTAAAATCACTGCTTGAATCTCTGTTTTTAAAGAACTTCAGTCTTCTCATTGACATGCAAAGGCATTGTAAACAGCTCAAAGAGATTGAATGAAAGTAGCTTGTATGTGCATACACACACACACACACACACACACACACACACTCACTCAATGCGTTTACATGATGATATAATTCGAATCTTGCTTTAGTCGGACTATGCTATCTTTTGGGGGATCTGCTATTATCCCAATATACACGGCAGTGAGTAATTCGAATCATTGGCCGAAAGCATGTCACCTCCGATACGACAGGTGGCGCTGTTTTCATTACAACTCGTGGGGATACAGCTATTTCAGCTTGTGTGCGCATGCGCAAAGACGCAAAATCCAGTTCCTAATCCAATTCACCGTTACATGCCGTGATTGTCAGATTATCAACCGGATCGGATCGAGTAATCCAGGGGTGTCGATCGGATCGTAGTCGGACCGCACATAGTCGAACAAAGGTGTTTACATGGAACGGATAATTCGATTTCAGTCCGACTAAGCCAGTTATTCGAATGCATGTAAACGCGGTCACTCAGAGCGGCATTACCTGTGTTTTATACGGTCGGCTATCACACTGTTCCTTCTAAACTGTCAGTGTTTCTTTAGTGGCGTGTGGATTTGAGCTAACCTGTAGCTGCTGTTGCTCTCCCTCCACAATGCAGGTTCCAGTGTCAGTATCTATGATGACCCCACCAGCAGAGGCCTCTCAACAGTTGCAGCAGACCCCCCAGCAGCAGGCCCTCAGCCCTCAGCAGCTCCAGGCGCTCCTCCAGCAGCAGAAAGCCCTCATGTTACACCAGGTACTGGCCGCACGCGTCGTCGTTGTTTTTTGCGTACGTCCGCCAAATCAAAAACGCGCCGCCTTTATTTCCTCTGTACTCTCTGTTTCCTCAACATCTCTGCAGCAACAAATTCAAGAGGTCTTCAAGAATCAGCAAGAGCAGTTAAATATTCAGCTTCTTCAGCAGAAGAATGCTGGGATTGTGAGTCAAGAGGTAAGCCTTTCTTCTTTGTTTCTCCCCCCCCCCCCATTACGACATATCATTCCTTTTCCTGTGATGCATGTTGCATTTCCATCTCTTTCATCTCCTTTGGTAAAGCGGCGCAGACGTGCTTGAAAAGTGCCTCCTCTGTAAAATATACGTTATTTGCATGTTGTCATTAGGCCAAAAATATTTAATAACTATAGCAGTATTCATCACGCAACCAGGATAATTAATTCTTCAATGAGGGGCGGGTCTGATTCAGTTCAATAGGACTAAAGCTTAAATGAGCAGTTATGGTAACCAGTTATTCTGGAATATCTCTTTTTGAAAATGTCCAGTTCTCTGTGACTAACACATGAGCTCGCGCGCATGTACTTGCGTGATATCAATTAACGGGAAATTTACAACACAGAGTAGGCACTTGGCAAAGTGCACGAGGCAGCAGGTGTTGGAGACAAAGAAAATAATTGGATGTGCTCGAAGCAGAAATGTGATAAGATAATAAGCGGCACCCGATGCGATTACTGCTCAAATAGACGTTTGTTTCGTCTTTAAATAGCCGACGACGAGAGCTAATGACATCACTTTTGTGCGTTGAGTGATTGATGGCGCCTGCCTTTTATGGTCAAAGAGACAGAGATGCATGCGTGCAACACTTTTTCGAAACCCTCCCCAAAATATGTCCTCTGTGATATTCAGGGTCCTGCTCATTTCTTTCTCATACCGTCCTAGAATTGATTCATCTCGTAGAAAGATTACAGATTTTTCTCCCCGTCTGAGTCAAGCTGTAGACGGAACTAAGAACCAGCTGTAGAACTATCGGGTAGAAGTGCAATATTCTAATTGTGCAATATCCCCACATAACTTTCTTCCGCCTCTAGATATGTGCAATATTCCCATATGACTCTCCCCTTTCCCCTCTTTTCACAATCCAGGAACAGCACTCTGGACGAGCCTATTTATTACACATTCACTGAGAACTTGTTTACATAAACAGTACAAGTGTACATATTACCACCATCTGTACATATTACCACCTTCTGTATAGACTTTTTATATTTATTATTATTATTATTATTATTATTATTATAGTGTGTTTTTATGTCCTAAACTGTTGTCTCCAGAATTCGAATGTGTCTGGACGGTTGCTCCATGTACACATGACAACAACAACACGTGACCTTGACCTTGAGGGCGTTTACTGACAGCTGTTGTGTCGTCTCCGTCTCCCAGTTGACCGCGCAGCAGATTTCCATCCAGCAGCAGCTTCTTCAGGTGCAGCAGCAGCATCTCCTCAACCTGCAGAGACAAGGCCTGCTGTCGGTCCTGCCCACCAGCACCATGGCGCTCGCAGGTACGCCGCAAACACTTTGAAAACACGCTCGGGTAGCGACGGCGAGGCGGCGGCCGATCGCCGGGCGTCGCGTGAGAACCGCCAGTACGAGCGGATTTAGTCTCTTTTAAGTGGTCTAGGTAAAAAATAGTTTTACTTGAAATAAATCTCATTTGATAATGAGAATTGTCTTGCTTGACTCTGCAATTGAAATCATAGGCTGATATAATTCTCGATGTTTCATGTGGTGGAACGAGCTCCCTGCTGACAGCAGGAAGTCTCTACATCTTCAACCGGAAGCTAAAAACATCTTTTCTGACTATAACTTCAATAAAAACCGAGAAGCACTTCAGTGGCCCTTACTTATGTTATTACTTATGTTATTACTTATGTTATTACTTATGTTATTACTTATGTTATTACTTATGGTATTACTCATCATATTACTTATGGTATTATTTATGTTATTACTCATGATATTACTTATGATATTACTTATGATATTGCTTATTTTATTACTCATGGTATTACTCGTCGTATTACTTATGTTATTTTTGTAGTTTGGCTTTATTGAAGAAATGTTACTTCCTTGATTGTTGTTCTGAGTTTGTACTCGTGGTTGAATGCACTTATTGTAAGTAACTTTGGTTAAAAGCGTCTGCTAGATGATGTGTAATCATATCGGCGAACAATATCAACAATATCACCATTCAATTTAAATTGTATGCTATCAGGTAACGCTACAATATCGATATCAACATTAAGTTTTTCACGATGAACCGTTTATTTCAACGTATTTTAGAATACTAACTCGTTTCTTTTAAAGATGAAAGTGGCCTCCGTGACGAACACTTCACGGGTTCAACATCATCCTCCAAAAATATTATCATAAAGTTGAATCGCTAATGTGTCGGACTGAATTAATCTTTAGTTCGCTGCACCTTAATGAGCTCTCTAAGTTTATGCCGCTCTTAAGATCTTAAGCCAATTTGTTTTAGCATTACAAAGTCACTCCAACGGTTTATTGCCATTTGCATTTCAGGCTGTGAGAATGGCAGCTTCCTGTCCGCCGCTGGCGACGCCAGAGAGTCCTGCAGTCAGCAGGCCCCGGCCAACGGGCACCACGCTCTGCTCCAGAGGACGGAGAGGTGGGCCAACGGCGCCGAGCCTTTTAGTTTCCACGGATCCCGCCTCGAGACGAGTTGATCCACCTGCTGCCTCCCGAGATGCGTGGTTGATGGTTGATGGTTGATGGTTGGTTGTGTTCTGGTTGCAGAGACTCACTGGAGGAGAACACGCAGAACAGCCACGCGCTGTACGGGAACGGGATGTGCAAATGGCCGGGCTGTGAAACGGTCTCCGGAGACTTTCAGTCATTCCTCAAGTGAGTGGTGGAACTGCACTGTGTGTGTGTGTGTGTGTGTGTGTGTGTGTGTGTGTGTGTGTGTGTGTGTGTGTGTGTGTGTGTGTGTGTGTGTGTGTGTGTGTGTGTGTGTGTGTGTGTGTGTGTGTGTGTGTGTGTGTGTGTGTGTGTGTGTGTGTGTGTGTGTGTGTGTGTGTGTGTGTGTGTGTGTGTGTGTGTGTGTGTGTGTGTGTGTGTGTGTGTGTGTGTGTGTGTGTGTGTGTGTGTGTGTGTGTGTGTGTGTGTGTGTGTGTGTGTGAGGTCTCTAATTGGCTGCTTCAGCTGCTGGCTGATTGCCAATCAACCAGAGCTGCTGACTAATTACCAATCAGCCAACAGCCGAGGCCTATTAGAGACCCCAGCCCAACAGCTGCCACAGTATATATATATATGTAAGTATGTTTGTGATTATATATAGGTGTGTGTGTGCATATATAATGGTGTGCAGGGAATCGGAATAATAAAAAATTATAATAAAAAAATTCAATATTTATATATATATATATGTATGTATATGTGTATATATATATATATATATATATATTAATATTATTTTTTTATTATTCTGATTCCCTGCACACCATTTTCATTATTGACTCGCAAAAACTATTTGAACTGAAAGTAATTTAAGATGAGTTGCATAAATTACTTTTCTATATAGATTATTGAAGGGAAAAGGAAAGACCGCTCTAAATAAAACCCTACTCTGAATTCTGACTGCAAAATGTGACATTTTAAATAATCCCTGGTGTCTCAATATGATCCTGATCTTTTGCTCTCGGTCTGTGGTTCCTCTAAGCTTGTCGTGATTCTGAATGTGCTCGTCTGCAGACATTTGAACAGCGAGCATACGCTGGATGACAAGAGCACGGCGCAGTGCCGTGTGCAGATGCAAGTGGTTCAGCAGCTGGAACTGCAGGTACGCGTCTCTTTTTATTTCCTTTTGTGACGAATATTTGTAACGACAACAGGAGACGAGCCATCTTTTGATTTATTAAGAGTGCTTAATTGTACACGCTTTACCTTACTACTACTACTAGGTAGAGTGACGTATACAAGTCATCCCTCAACTATTGGAAAAGGAAAAAAAAACGTAAAGATGTTGTTTTACTAAACTGAAAAGTGACACATTTTAGCAGCGGTGCTGTGTTTTTCACACCGGGGCTGGAAACAGACGTGACGTCTTCAGACGACTCCACTTTTATTTTAGAACGCCGGCAGCCGTCCCCCATGGTAACGCCGCCGTTTGACGCACACGCCGCCGCCTATTCACCGACTCTCCGCCTTTTCTATTTCCGTCTCTCTTGCAGTTGAGGAAGGACAAAGAGCGACTGCAGGCGATGATGGCTCACCTGAAGTCCTCCGAGCCCAAAGCCGCGGCGCAGCCCGTGAGTATGAGAACACACGCCGCCCCTAGCGGCCGCCTTGTTGTTGTTGTTGTTGTTGTTGTTGTTGTTGTCTCGCGACTGAAGCGCTTTTGTTTTTCCCCTTCCAGGGGAATCTGTTGTCTCACGTGTCCTTCTCCCAGGCGACGTTGCCCAAGGGCTCGCCCCCGATGAGCCTGTCCCAGAGCGCCACGGCCCCGTCCACGCCCCTGACGCCGCTCTCCGACTCCCCCGCCGTCCTCACTCCCAATAGCATGTTCACTGGAACCCCCGTGCGGCGGCGGTACAGCCGCTCGGTGAGCCAAGGTAACGGTGAGCTCATGAATCCCAACTTCTTCTTCTTCTTCTCAACAATGACGCTTATCAGCTCACTGAGCCACGAAAAAAAAAAAGGGGGGGGGGGGGCGTATTTTATTATTTATTGTATATATTTATTATTCTGCTTCTGTTTTTCACAGTTTTTGGGGAAAAAATACAAGAAATTCTCTTTGTTTGTTCTGTATCTGGTTATGTTTTGAATATTTCTCGTTGATGTCTTTCCACAGATATAGTTGATAATAAGGAGTTCTACTTGAGCACAGAAGTTAGACCCCCATTTACATACGCGTCTCTCATAAGACAGGTAACGTGTACTTTGCTCTCATTAAAACGCCGTGACGCTGCCTCCGGCAGCAGATCGACTTTATTATCGCCGTAATTCCTCACACGCTGTTTTCTCTTCTCTTTCTTTTCTTTTCAGGCGATATTTGAGTCGCCTCGCAATCAGCTGACGTTAAATGAAATCTACAACTGGTTCACAAGAAACTTTGCCTATTTCCGGCGCAATGCAGCTACCTGGAAGGTATGAACCGTGCTGCGCTTGGAAATTATTAGAAAGTTAATTTACACTCCCGTTCAAAAGTTTGGGGTCACCCAACAAGACCATTTTGTGTTTTCCATGAAAACTCACTTTTATTTATCCAAAGATTTGCAAAATTAATAGAAAATATAGTAAATACATTGACATGGTTAGGAATAAGGATTTTTATTTTAAATATGAATTGTGTTCTTCAGACTTCAAGCTCAAAAGGAAGGCCAGTTGAAAAGCTTCTCTGACCAGAATAACTGTTTTCAGCTGTGCTAACATAACAAAAGTTCTAACCCTCCGTTAGTCTTCTAAGGTGATAACACAATGTGCCATTAGAACACTTGAGATGAGCCTCTATACAACCATGTAGATATATATATTTTTTTAAACAGGTGTTTCAACCTAGAATAGTCATTTACAATGTTAATAATGTATTGAGTGCATTTCTTAATAATTTAATGTTATCGTTATTCAAAAAGCATGATTTTCTTCAAAAAATAAATTTCTAAGTGACTCCAAACTTTTGAACGGTAGTGTATGAAATGAGGGGGGGGAAAACATTTGCTTTTTTTAATATATTTGAATGTACATATGCGATTTACTTGAGGCGCGTAACAAGTCCTGATGCTATTCCTCCCTTTGATCTTCCAGAACGCCGTCAGACATAATCTCAGCCTCCATAAATGCTTCGTGCGTTTGGAAAATGTGAAGGGAGCCGTGTGGACCGTGGACGAGATCGAGTTCCACCGGAGGAGGCCCCAGAAGACGTCCGGCAACGGGTACGACGGCAAAACACCGCGTATTCATTCCACACGTAACTCGGAGTCAGATACGCCCGGCGTTATTGACCTTCTAGCTCCACCTGATAAATACACCCAATATTTACTGTAAGCAAGTTTCAGAGGCGAAGTCTGAGTGTGCTACAAACAAAATCCCATCTCTGCGTGTCCACGGGAGCAAGCGGACGCGCCCCCCCCCCCCCCCCCCCCCCCCGCCAACAAAGTCAAATTGAACGGTGGCGAAACCCGAGGCGACGGTCCTGCAGCTCTGTGGGGAGAATCCACGGCAACCGCCGGCCTGTCGCCGCTTGTTACGCACAGTTTGAACATGTGTGGTGGATGTTCAGGAACAAAGGCACCTGGAAGTGCCGTGTGTGCGTTGGCAGGCGCTCACAGGGCCGGCGCCGCAGATTTACCTCCTTGGAAATACACAAGCCTGCAAGGCTGTGATTGGTCTGCTGGTCTGACGACTACTTCCTTTCTGGAGTCTCACATTTCCGGTTTTCATAGCATAATGCCGCCATTTTTAAAAGCCAAGTTAAACCCAAGACGATTTATTAAAAAAAAAAAAAAAAAAGATGAACGCTATTCAGGAGTTGCTAAGCGAGGAAGTCAGGAGGTATGAACACCTCTATAACCCGTCGACAGCTGCCTTAAAACGCAAGGTTTTTTTTTTTCCATTGTCCCGCTGCAATTAATACCCCGACGTCTGAGCCCGACCTGAGCCCTCGTATGATTTCTAAATATTTAGTCGGAGACGGCCTGGCTGGTCGGCTCCAGTTGGAAGAGGTGAGGAGATGTGAACATTTATACAACCCCAATGATCTCGGTTGCCATCCTTCACTGTGTGTGGGGACAACAAGACCTGGTAAATAAATAAACCAACGACTTCCACACACAAAGACGTCATTCTCTATGTCGTCTTCGACAAAAAAACGTTACTCCACCTATTGTTCTGGCGGTGAATTGCTTTGCAACACGCGCAACCCTTTTAGGAACTATGAATTGAAACGAGCAATTTACACAAACAATTACACAACGATTTACGCTGTTGTAGAAGTATGCCCCAGCCTTTACTTGCCGCTCAAAGGAAGGCCAGTTTTAGAGCATAACTGTTTTCAGCTGCGCTCGCATTAAAACGGGTTTCAATTTCAAGGAATAATCTGTTTGTGGAAAATGCAAAAGAAAAAGTTATAAAAAAAGAAAAAGGGGTTCCAAGGGGGTTCTACCCCTCTGCTTGTCTTCTAAGGCGATAACACAATGTACCACTAGAACACTGGAGATGGGCCTCTACACACCTCTGTAGAGACTTCATTATAAAACAGAGAATAGTCATTTACCACATTAACTATGTATGAGTGTATTTCTGATTAATTTAATGTCATTTACATTGAAAAAAACAGTGCTTTTTTTCTTCTTTTTTCTAAGTGACCCCAAACTTTTGAACGGTAGTGTGTATATATAATTAGTTTTTGTCGTTTAATGCAAGACATGTCTCTGAGCTCCCGAAGGGTGGTGAAAAGATCTGCTGTAAAACGATTCCCCCTGTAAAAAGGTTTTAAATATGGATTTTATGGCTCCACACATGGTATTGTGTTTAAAAAACGAAAACAAAAGGACACGGAAAAACAGTTGGTAAATGAAAGTGTAACTTTTTGTTTTCTTCTCTGTACTTCTAGGTCTCTGCTGAAGAACTCTCAGAACCTGCAGAGCTTAGCCGGGTCTGCTGCTCAGGTGACTATACAATAAGTCAACATACACGTGTATAACGCATCGCGGCTCTATCTGCGGCGTCGTCATCGGAGTGTTTGACCGTTCCAGAGCGGCCTCCTCGACGGCAGCAACTCCCTCTACAACCCGGCCTTCATGGGCAGCATCCCGTTCCACTCCCTGCCTCACGTTCTCCAAGAGCAGATGCACGGCGTCCTGGCCAACGGGTCCGGGTACCAAAGCGACAGCAGCGCCACACAGTCCCCCCCCCAGGCTTTGTGAGTGTCCTTTGTGCCCGGCTGTGATTGGATGTGATCGTGGGGATCACTCGGCCTGATTGGACGTGTTGTGTGTTGTGTGTTGTGTGTTGTGTGTGTGTGTGTGTGTGTGTGTGTGTGTGTGTGTGCGTGTGTGTTTTGTGTTTCCAGCGTCAAAGAGGAACGGGAGGACGAGGAGATTTGCGACGGTTATCCCTACGAGTCCCCGGAGAGCACGGACGAGCTGGGCCACAGCCCGGAGATGCACCACGGGGACGACGACGAGAGGCCGAGCCTCCACATGGACCGCGTGCCGTCCCTCTGACCGCGAGGGCCACGCCCCTCCCCCCCCCCCCCCTCCCCCCGCTGCGAGGCGGCGGCGGCCTCACTCGCAGCCGGTGTGACTTTGTATTCCAAACGTTTCCTAAAACAACCGCTTCATCTACTTAACCAAACACTCTCTTCTTGGGGGAATTTATTTTCATTTGTTTTTGTCGGCATTTCTTATTTGTTGTTGTTAATCTAGCTTGTGAGATCACAAAAACACACCTGTTCATGATTTTTCTTATTTTATATATATATATATATATATATATATATATATATATATATATATATGTATGCAGACTATATATATATATATGTATATGTGTGTATATATATATATGTGTATATATATATATGTATATGTATATGTGTGTGTAAACAGAAGGACCATGATGAGCAGAGAAGCCAAAGGAAAAGGAACATTGATAGCACTTCACAATGAAACGTTTCCCCCTTCTGTGCCGCTCCGTCGTGCTCCGTCGGGCCTCGCCACCCGATTTTATTTTAGTAGTCATAATATATGAACATTTGTAGACGAAATAAAATGTTCACTGTCAACATGATCTGATATATTTGTATTTAAGGTATAAAAAAAAATCAATTGATGAGAAGAATGTGTAGCTTCTTTATACTTGTTGGTCCCCCCCCACCTCACCCACCCGCACCCCCGCCACAAACATTGCTGGATTTCCGCTCTAACTGAGCTTGTAAGAGTAGAAAATATAAATTTACCATAATTGTAAAACAATGCATCTTTATGAATAATAAATCCCTCATGAAAAATGTGAATTGTGTGCGTGTCTTTGATCCCGAGGTGTGATGCACATGATGACGTTGGGACTGGTTACGGCCCCAGCTCTCCCAGTCAGCAGCAATGACTTCCTAATAGTCTGAATGGTACTGTACTATGATTAAAAAAAAGAATATATATATATATATATATATATATATATATATATATATATATATATATATATAAAGAAAATCTAAATTCATCTGCGTACTGCCAACAGCTCACCCTGGCGTTGTGGCAACACGAGACATTGCGGAAAAAAAAATGTGTATAAACTTAATAGTCCGTTATCATCTGACATTATTTACTGTGTCCTGGTGTTCGATAAGTGGACCCGGCTTGACTCTCCATTGACGTGACGCCATAATTGAATGGATCTGGAATGCATTATGTATCAATATGATCTGTAGTTGTGCTTCCTGATTGGCGAGTATTGATCCCTGTGGAGTGTGCTCACAATGTGGGAGTGTGCACGACGCCGGGGGGGGGGGGGGGGGGAGGAGGGTGTGCACAGTTGCAGATGCTGCCGATCACACTGTTGGATATTTAACCGGTACAGACAGGTAATCTTAAAAAGAACAAAATATTTGAGAGAATTATGAATGAATGATGTGTTTTGTTCATTTATAACTTTAGCGTACGGAGACGTTTTCCTGCGTGGTTATTGGGCTTGACATGGAAACCGGATGTTGCAATAGTGACTTA
The DNA here is from genome assembly GCA_036178185.1 of Liparis tanakae. Taxonomy (NCBI): domain Eukaryota; kingdom Metazoa; phylum Chordata; class Actinopteri; order Perciformes; family Liparidae; genus Liparis; species Liparis tanakae. Next base: position 5,701,374 of record CM070097.1, read on the forward strand.
TTGCCATCTGTCAAGTTATTGAGCTTGTTATGATTCTGTTATTAAGGCAGCGCTTTGCATTTGTGTCTCGCTCTATATGCTCTTCATAAGATGACCGCTCATCTAGATCTTCCTGTGAATAATCTGGATGGCATCGAGCTCGAGGAAATAGAGGACCGAGAGTCTGATGGTAGGTTGTGTCTCCGGCTAAATACTACTCAGATTAAGTTATAGATGCATCTTAATATATGCTACAATAAAACTGCAGTATGATTGATGTATGCATGCCAGTTGCTAATAGAGGAGTATATTTTCACACTGTGTATTTTTTTCCTCCTGCCCGATTTGGTCCAGGAAACTAGATCCATATAAAAGCTTCCAAATCAATAATCTCTCCTCGCTGAAGTTTTTATTGAGCAAGCCTCCTCCATTATACACTTGAGGTCTCACCTCCCTGTAATACTGCATGTTAATGGTGCTCTGAATTATTAAAACTGCCTCATAGAGGTTCCGAGTAACTTATCTAACGAAGACTAAATTTATATGATTTTCTACCAACAATCTTTACCCTTAATGTTTGTGTCATCTTCTCAAAGGCAGCATCCCCAAGCTAGAGACGGACAACACACCCAGAAAGATGGCGGGCAAGCTGGTGAGTGGGGTGTGCAGACTGAGCACCATAGCGGAGCAAGAACCCGACAAGCCGGACCCCAATCCGGGTTCCCATGATGCCCAGGGGGCCGGCGAGTGGGCCGGGTCCAGCTTCTCCGTGTGTCCGGACAAGTTCAGGAGCAGCAGCAGCAGCAGCAGCGGGTTCTCCTCCGATGAGTCGTACCAGCCGGCGAGCGGAGGTGTCGTTCATCTCTACTTATCCATCTGTACGCTTATTAACCCTCCTGTTGCCTTCAAATGTACGAACATCTTTTACCCTCGGGGTCAATTTGACCCCAGCAATTAAAACCTCCAGAAAATTATTAGAATTATTTTTTTTCCCAAGTTTAAGTGTGAGGTACTTTATGTTTGTTTGTTGAGTAGCTAAATAGCCCTTTAAATAAATAAAAAAAAGATGATATTTCTTATACACTACCGTTCAAAAGTTTGGGGTCACCCAACAAGACAACTTTGTGTTTTCCATGAAAACTCACTTTTATTTATCCAATGAATTGCAAAATGAATAGAAAATATAGTAAATACATTGACAAGGTTAGAAATAATGATTTTCATTTTAAATATGAATTGTGTTCTTCAGACTTCAAGCTCAAAAGGAAGGCCAGTTGAAAAGCTTCTCTGACCAGCATAACTGTTTTCAGCTGTGCTAACATAACAAAAGGGTTTCTAAAGTTCTACCCCTCCGTTAGTCTTCTAAGGCGATAACACAATGTGCCGTTAGAACACTGGAGATGAGCCTCTATACAACCATGTAGATATTAAATTTTCTTTAAACAGGTGTTTCAACCTAGAATAGTCATTTACCACGTTAATAATGTATAGAGTGCACTTCTTAATAATTTAATGTTATCTTCATTCCAAAAATATGCTTTTCTTTGAAAAATAAAGACATTTCTAAGTGACCCTAAACTTTTGAACGGTAGTGTACGTCAAATTGACCCCAAAGAACAACAACGTGTACAAGTTGTGTTCAGGACAGTGAAAACATATCATGTGAATTTGAGGTTTTCCCAGTTGTCCCCAATAAATTAGCAAAATTCATGAAATATGAAGCGTAAAAAAATGATGTCAATTATGTTTTTAGAGACGTTAAACATTGAATGTGATCAAATTGACCCCAAAGGTAACAGGAGGGTTAACAACGTCATTCATGGTGTACGTAGTTAATATCTCCTCCTCTTGTTGCTCTTATCTTCTCTCATCCTCCCTCTTCCTCCCACCAGATGAATGCGCCGCGCTCCTCCTCGCCTGTCTGCATTGTCGTTTCCGCGAGTTCAGGGTCCTCCTCTCGGACACGTGCGAGAGGGCCGTGAGTTGCTGTTTCCCCTCCTACAAATACATCATGGCGTCCAGTGACCAGGGAATGGACTGCTGCAATTACAAGCTGGAGCTGGACTGCAACTGCTGCGGCTCGTGTCAGGACGTGGGAGAACTCATCGAGCTGGCCATGGAGATCTCAGAGGTCTGCTACCGCTGAGAGGTCACCGGGAACGCCACGCCGGGATCACGACGCCGCGCCCCCCCCCCACACACACGCGTTGTGAATGATAAACAACTAGTGTGACTCTGCTGTTGTTCAAATCTATGCCTGGCTGCATTGCTAAGTTGTTGTTTTTTTACAGCGGCCTCATGTGGAATCCCACGTGATGTGTCAGCTTGCAGCAGGTAACTACTGCCACCCTGTGAAACACTGCAGAGTTGGTTGAAAAGGATAGAAGATGAAAATAGCTCATCCTCAGGGGGGATGGGAGGGGCAGGAGACAAGAGTGTGTGTATTTTGAGCCGTTTTCACGTCCCCTTCGCTGACATCCCGTACGTTTCAGTACTGCATGAATGAAAGGAGACATTCAGGGTGCATGCTTTCAAATAACAAAGATTCACGAGTTAAAAACTGAGTTTAATCTGCTCCGAGTGATCCGGACATGGATTCCACATCAAGGGGAAGTTGTCAGGCGGTGAAATGTAAAGGGAGTGCAAATGGATTCATACTATGCATGAAAAGGATTGCTTTTGTAATTCATAATAAGAAATGGTTCCTGCAGTATATCCATCCTGGAGAGGGATCCTCCTCTGTTCTCTCCTGAAGGTTTCTTCCCTTTTTTCCCCCTGAAGGGTTATTTGGGAGTTTTTCCTGATCCGATGTGAGGTTTTGGGGCAGGGATGTCTATGTGTACAGATTGTAAAGCACTCTGAGACAAATTTGTAATTTGTGAAACTGGGCTATACAAATAAACTGAATTGAATTAAATTGAATATCTAATATGAATCGGTGGACGTGTTCGATGCCGTTCTGCAGGAACCCGACGAGGCCGAATAATAGCACGCCCTCTTTTTTTTCTTCTTCTTCTCAAAATATGTTTTCCATTATAATCTGTTCCGGTTCATTGGTCAGCCGGCATGTTCACACTCTATACGTCCGTCGGTATGCTCCACTGAGGGGGGTGGGGGGGAGGTGAGAAACCTTTCTATTTCGGCTGCTGACACTCGCATGCCGGGGCCAAAACACCCGGCGGCCCGGTCGTCCATTCCTCGCGTGTGATTGGTTACGCCGGGGGATGGGGAAGCTGCGCGAGGAGGCCGGCCCGGTCCCCGCACTAGCGGCTCCTCTGCAGGTCAGTCGGGGTTATCTCGCTCCGGGCGTATCCGGAGGATATCATTGACCTTTGAATGCGTTCGCCTACGTTACACTTCTTCTCTATCGCCGGCTTGTTCTCCGTAAACAAGTCTCTTCTCTCTCGGGTGGAATCGGTGTGAACGAGTGATTATCTGGCTCGAGCGAAGCGCCTTCCTCCGTTGTGACGAGAGAAATAGGTTGGACTCACTTGGCATGGCTGGCTGGCTGGTTAGCCACCTAGCTCGCTAATTTCACCACGCTACCTGTTACCCGGTAAAGGAATAATTCAGCCTTCTCTCGTTCCCTCCTTTTCCAACGGGAGGATTTATTCTCTGATCGCACGTAAAATACGAGCTTGCATGCGGTTGCAATCACAGCGGGAGTCCTCTCCGTAAAAAAACCAAAGCGACTCTTCAAGCGCCCACGATTCGTGACGTCATCTTGACCTCGGCCCTCGCCCCACTCTCTCATCGTAATAACACAATAACGAGTGTGTGTTGCGTTTGTGTGAGGCGAGTAGGCCCACCTAGCTTTCAGAAGCAGCCATAACATGTGCTATGTGATGTTATTCTGTCCCTTCACTGGTTACCCTTTCAGTTCAGCTACTGCGTCAATATCGCTAATGCTAATCGCTAATGCTAATCGCTAATGCTAATCAATCGCATGGGTGGTTGGGAAGGGGCTTCAACCAGAAGGCCTACAGGGCACAACTAGAGGATTGAAATAAGACAACAGAACAACGTATGGGGTTCAAATTAAAAACAGAGGTTTGGGGTTTAGTGATTTTTTAAAAGAGTTTCAGGAGTAAAAGCAAACCTCATCTCTCTTATGAAGGCAGATGTTAAAGGTGCTAATCGTCATATTTCATGACTTTTCCTAATTTATTGGGGACAACTGGGAAAACCTAAAATTCACATGATGATATGTTTTCACTGTCCTGTACACAACTTGTACACGTCGTGTTCTTTGGGGTCAATTTGACCCCAGGCTGTTTGTCACTGTGTCGAACATATAAGAAATATCATCTTTTTTATTTATTTAAAGGGCTATTTAGCTACTCAACAAACAAACATAAAGTACCTGACACTTAAACTTGGGAAACAGTATTAATTCTAATAATTGTCTGGAGGTTTTAATTGCTGGGGTAACGGGTAAAAGATGTTGGTACATTTGAAGGTAACAGGAGGGTTAAAAAGTAAGTTATTCTAAAAAGGGAGACTTTTTGGTTGATTTCAAACGTCCATTTGAGTGGAAGCGATTGAAATGTGCTCAGATATGATCAGTCCGGAGTCCTTTTGTTGACGCATGAGCTTTGAGTTTTCAGAATTGTGCACATTTTTCCTTTTCAGTTGCCTATACAAAAGTTTAAAAAAACATAGTGCAGCATTGTTATGCAATACTGCAATTGTATTGATATTGCAATAATTTCATCAGTGGGCCATAGGGCTCGATCCCCTTTATGTTTCCTCCTCCTGAGTTATTTAAGTGAAAATCTTTACAAATCTAATTATACTATTTCACAGTTCGACAATGCCCTGTGTTTTGTTGGTTATAACTGATGTATTGCTTCCGTATGAATACATTCTAACTTTGAGTTTGATAATTCGGATGTTTAAGATGTGTAAAAGCATGAAACAATGTCATACATCTTTGTTTGTGTAATGAATACAGACCACTGAGTTCTTGTCAAAATAAAATTAATTTTCAGAGGAATCTCCAGGCCCACTGTCCCTTATTCTGGTGCCTCCTGTCCAAAACGTGACTTCCTTATAGATTCAAGCCCTCACCAATTAGATGACACCTCAAAGTAAATATGTTTACCTCACAGCCAGACATTTTTAATGCACTGTTGTCGAGAAACCCAAAAGGCAACGCATAAACATAAAAAATAAGCAGACTAATGTGAATCTGGCTCTCCCTTGTTCTGAATATGTATTAGTTAGCATGTTGCCCACACAAGATGATCCTTTGTGTGCACAAGCTGTCGCCTTGTTCGCAGAAGTACAAGAAAAAAAAGATTTTAAAGAGCCCCCCGGGAGTTCCCGAGCATCAAAGACAACAGTATCTTCCCGCTTGGTTTATTAACAGGATTTATAAGAAATGGAGGCAAGCAAATGTTTATTGACATGGATAACGCATCCCGAACAAGTCTCTCCAAGCGGGTTTTCACAGCGCACTGAAATGGCCGAAGTTCTCGGCAACAGAAGCTAAACACAGCTATTGGATGGACATATTTCTGAGATTTTATGCAATGTGTTTTAAAGTTTGGAGAATTTCAGTGTCTTTGCTCCATCACAATGCAGAGGGGTCCGGTTGATGAGGCTCCAACCAACCGGTCTGGAGAGGAAGACTAAAGGTCAACTGAGCCGACTGCGCCAAAGAAAAGGGTTTGGAGAGGCCCTAAACTTTCCAATAAAGCAATATTTTCCTTATTCTTTAATATTTATAATTATGTGTAAATATATAATAATTTTAGATTATCAGCCTATCTGATTGCACAGGTCTTCTCAGCGTAGAGAGAGAGATAGAGAGAGAGAGAGAGAGAGAGAGAGAGAGAATGCGTTAACATATATGGAGGCTGCACTATTAACAGATGATGAATGACAATTTTATGAATGAGAGTTGTAACAATATAAATATGTTTTCATAGACATCTCCATATAACTATTTTATATTAACTGCTTACACATACACATTAAATAGTGAGGTATAAAGGGAAACAATATATACAGATTTAGTTTTGCAAGAAAAACACAAGCTCCACAAATCTTCAAATAAAACTTTTAATATTTCTCACAGATAGTTTCAACATTGACTACCGATGGGGTTTGAGTTCTCTAATCTGAAACCGTTGCGTACAGAAACTATCGCTACACGCGTCGCACATATTCTGCACCAATGAGAACAGAGCAACGTTTGTCTGAATGAACCGGGAATGAGAGCGAGCCGAAGGGATCGAGAACCGAGGCGAACAAGGTTCTTCCTTCGTGGTTTACCCATAATGTGCCGTCATAATTAATAGCTGGAAGATCCATGAATAGGAATCGGTCGTAACGCCGGCTGTCCGGGATGCGCTGCCGCCATCAGGCGCTAGTGTCACATTTCAAGGGTTTCCCGATGATTCGAGTTCCATTAAAAAATAAAGCTTATTCGGGTTCAGTCAAAGGGCGACGGCACGCGTGTCTATTGCACTAATAAGGCTCAGTAGCTGGCATCGGTGTAACCATGGCGACCATTCCGTCACGCGACGACAGCTGAGCGGCCTCCGTCTGCCGAGGAAGACCGCGAGATGCGGAAAAGCTCCAGAAAAAGAAATGATTGATTAGATTTCTTTTTTTTTTCCCTCTCTCCTAAAACTACTGTTTCCGAAGATGGGTATCACTTCCACAAAGGCCGGATTGAATTAATATTTAGGCATCGCTGTCATCGTGCATCAGCTGAGCTGTTAAAAAAACAAAACAAGTAGAGTACATATCTTTTTGGCACATTGAACTACATTCACACTCGTCCCGAAAGGACGTCGAATATTCAGAACGACTTTGGGAACGCCGCCGTTCATTTGACCGTAATGAACAAGAAAACAACACGGAGGACCACGCCCACCTGTCGGATAGGAAATACACAAAGACGTTATGATGACATAATCATTCAGTTCTCGGTTAGCGGCTCTGTGTCGGGGCTAGATGAGAAGTCAGAGGATAGGAAGCGTTCATCTTGGCGCTAAACGTCAAGGTCATGACCCGACATCGCCATCCCCTGGTGAAATAATGACAGGGTTCTTACACATTTTGACCAATGGATTTCCATGACTTTTCCATGACTTTTCCATGACTTTATACCAAATTTCCATGACCAAACACAAAGAATTTAGTAAATCTTGCGTATTGAAAGCGTACGCCGGCTTACATTTTAAGCGGCTTTCTTAAAAAATCGGCGTAAATGAACACGTGATAACAAATTTCCATGACTTTTCCAAAACTTTTATGATTTGACTTTTTTTCCATGACTTTTCCAGGCCTGGAAATGACCATTTTAAAATTCCATGACTTTTCCAGGTTTTCCATGAGTGTAAGAACCCTGTAATAAGATAACTTCAAAATAAAACTCAACTCACTCTGAAATGTTGTTGCTTCATTCTTATTTTCATACCGTTGCACTTTCCCCAATGACACTTGAATTATTTTACTTTTTATGACCGTAGTTTTCGGGCCAATCACATGACCCTCTCAGCAGGAGCGACAACGGTCTGCTGGCCGGGTCGCTCCTGTCGCCTCTGACCTCTGACCTCTTCCCGATTATGTTTCTTTCTCTTTCATAACTTTAAAAGGCACAGTGTTGCCGCGGCGGTAAGATATGATAACACTGGCTGGGTAACTTTTGTAGCCGCGTTGTGCTCGAGTTAAGTTTGTTTCTTCGTGCCGTTGCTACAACATCGAGGATCCAGAGACGGCCTGAGGGGGCGAAGGGGAGGAGGAGGAGGAGGAGGAGGAGGAGGAGGAGGAGGAGGAGGAGGAGGAGGAGGAGGAGGAGGGGGCACTTCTAAAAATAAAGCGGCTGGTGACCGTTACGAAAACAAAAGTGTCATTGGGGGAAATGACAATATTGAGTAAAAACAGACTTTATGAAAAAAAAGGGCACTTTGAAAACATAAAAAAAGAAATGCTGTACAGATGTAACAAAATAAATAAAACACTTTGTTTGAAAACAACAGTAACGAAATAACATTTATTCACGATTATGTTTCTTTGAAGGTTAAATTAAATGATTTTCAGAATCCAGTGGTTGACTACTTTATGAATTTGACTCTATCGCCTTTTCTGATGATTTATCTCATAATGCCTTATTTATTCACTCGGTACTGAACCCGCTGGGGGTCCGTCATAAACATAACCGTGTTCTCTTGTTCCGCCCGACGACCGTTTCCTCTCCCGCTAATACACGAAGCACCAAACACCAGAATAAACACCGACGACACGTTGCATCGCTCCACCGACATCACCAGGGCAACGGAAAGGACTGTAAGGCACTTCAAATCAATATAAAAAAAAGAAAAAGAAAAAGACCATTGCATAGTTTGACGAACATGGAGGTTGTGCTGTGACGGCTCTCAACATATGGCAGATCGTTCAAAACAAAAGGAATACTGATGCAACGCGCTACTGTCGAAAAACAAACCGCAGAAATATACAACAACCGTACGCCATGAAGAATCTACAATCTCATACAATATATTCTGTTTGAAAAGGCAAACACAATAGTTTATGCTTAGATAATAATAATAACAATAGTAATAAAAAAAAAAAAGGGTGAACAAAAGCACGTTTCAAATTACAGAGGTCATTCCAGTGTTTTTGACAATGTCACGCAAAGGTCATACAAAATCCCAAAGCAGTCTCCTTTTACTCCTCGGCAATATAAATGTTCACATAACGGAGGAAAAAAATATCTATGAGCATCCAGAGTGGTGTTAAAAGAATAATGTTTAAAAGAATAATTTAGGAAATGGACAATTATATAAAAACTCACTTGTCTGAGTGTGATGAAATAGTCGATCACTACAGACAGAAATACAATAAAAATATAACTGATTCATCTTGACAGACGTTTTTTAAAGATTTGAACTACAATTCTGCTATTTTTGAGAGGGCATATTAAAAAAAAGAAGCTATTTTTATGGTTTTGGCAGTGAAGAATGATTATTGATCAAATATCTGGCACATACTACTGACATTACAATTAGCCATTATCAAGGCTGATTTTGTTCATTTGAATCATCTTAAAGGAGAATCCTATTTTAATGTGCTTTCATTTATTATCTCAGTCGTTTAAAAAAAAGGCTCTTTTAAATGCCTTGTTATAAATACATTTTAGGGGAATGTGTACATAACATGGATACATAAATAAGATCAAATCTACAAATGATTAATATTCAGCGAGGAAGAAATTTCCACTGGAAGACTGATAAAGACTAACAGGCAAAAAAATGTGCATAGCAATACAACATGGATGTGTACACATCTTAATAAGGCATCAGCACATTCAAGTTCAATCTAAGACACACGGAGTGTAAAGCACTATAGTAATAAATAGATTTTCTTTCTTCTATTATTGCTAGTGATTTAAAAAGCTGTGTTCATCTAAACAAAAAAAAATATCTACATCTCTGACCGTGATTCATAACTTCCCTAGATTCTTTGGAATCAATAGAAACAAACATAATCTACTCAAAGTCAAACGCACGTTTTCTTTTAAATATATTAAAAAAAAACGTCTATTCTCGTAACTCATTGTCAACAAAGATTATTATTGATTAAAGCAAACGCACGCGATATGATCTGTTCTTGAAAACAAGGTTTGAGGGACAAATATATCACACAAAAAAAAAAATATATATATATATATATGAATGGAAAAGATTCAATACATGTAAACATGGGTGGTGGGGGGAGAAGAACAAATAAAAAATGAAAAAAAAAACACGACAAAAACACATGACACAAACGGGAGAAAAAGCCTCGGCTGCGGCGGCTAAAAGTGTGTGAGCTGCTGACTTGGGGGGGGGGGGGGGTGGGGGGGGGGTGCAGGCCAGGTGTCTTCCAGTAGGGGCCGCTAACAGCACTGCTCGTTCTCATCCATGCTCACGCTGCTCTTGCGACTGCTGTCCTTGGAGGTGTCCGGGGAGAGGGACGAGAGCAACGGGTCCCCCCCTGAGAGGGTGTCGTCCATGAGGATGTCGTCCAGTTTGGAGCCCGGCTTGCCGCGGACGGCGTAGTGGCCCTCCGGGTAGTTGGGGTGGCCCCCGTTGAGCTCCGGGGCGCCGGGCGGCTCCGGGGTGCAGGCCGGGTGGTGTTGGTGATGGGGGTGGAGGGTGTACAGGTCCTGGCGGCAGTCCTCCAGAGCCGTCTCCTGCTTTATGGAGAGGCTGGCGTGCTCCGCGGAGCACAGCGCCGAAGACGTGATGACGAGGCCGTGAGCCCGAGCCTGCATCTCCAACTCCTGCGGGAACACACAGAGACGGACGGACGGACGGACGGACTCGGGTTAGTGAGGAAGTTATATAAATATATATAGTGGGGGGAAAAAGTATTTAGTCAGCCACCAATTGTGCAAGTTCTCCCACTTAAAAAGATGAGAGAGGCCTGTAATTGTCATCATAGGTAGACCTCGACTATGAGAGACAAAATGAGAGGGAAAAAAAATCCAGAAAATCACATTGTAGGATTTTATTGATAAATTCCTCGGTAAAATAATTCTCTAAATAATCGCCGTGACACAAACGCACAATGTGATCATAATAATTATAATTATAATAATTATAATAATGCATTATATTTTTATCACACTCTTCCTTCAAGAATCTCAGAGTGCCACCCAGATAGTAAAAACAAATAAAACCGATTAAAACATAGTTCAGGGTTCTTACACACCAATGGATTTCCAGGACTTTTTCATGACTTTAAACCAAATTTCCATGACAAAACTGAAATCTCGGTATAAACATGAACAATTTAGAAAATTTGGCGTATTGAGAGCGTACGCCGGCTTATATTTTGAGTCTTTCTTTAAAAAACATATTAATTAATTCAAACTTGGCGTTTATGAACATGTGATTATAACAAATTTCCATGACTTTTTCAAAACTTTTATGATTTGAAGTTTTTTCCATGACTTTTCCAGGCCTGGAAATGACCATTTTGAAATTCCATGACTTTTCCAGATTTTCCATGACCGTAGGAAACCTGACAGTTAAAGCAACCTATAAAAAACGTATTTAAAAAAAGAAGAATGTAATAGCTGACAATAAATTAACTCAAGGTAAAAAATATGCCTTCCTGAATAAAACTGTTCGTCTAATCAATCAATCAATCAACGTCCGCTGAGCTGAATTACCTGCTCAGATCCCGACGCTTCTGGTCTTGTGACTAATTAGTCGGAGGATGGTGGAACTAAAGTGCCGCCTCCCTCCTCAGTATGTGGCCTTTGCTGGGGGGAGCTTTCGTCTCTGAAGCTTCAATTATTTATTTAGTATTATTTATACAAGCGCTATAATTTGTTCCCGCGGTGGCGGAGGCACACGTCAACGCAGACAGCTAACATTTGTACACGTGAAACATCCTGTTGTCTTTTGATTTAATTATCAGATGCAGATAAAACAACTATGAAAACAGGATTGATTTACGATGTGATTAAACAAACCGCGGAGCAGGCCGCTCTACCTGTATCCTCAGCATCAGGTGTCGGTTGGTGTGCTCCAGCTTCTTCTGGCGGTTGTCCAGCTCCTTGGCCCTCTGCTGCTCCCGCTGCAGCTTCTTGATGTAGTCCACCGACGCCTTCAGGATGGTGCCTTTGTTCCAGCGCATGTCCCTGGGAGTCACAGAGGAGCCACTATGTGTACGTCCTACATGTGATGTCACAATAAAAACAAACCGGTATCGGAATCTAACGGCCCGCCGGCTTTGTTCGCTCCGGTTGTAAAAAAACAAGAGAAACGGACAGGGGGGGGGGGGGTAATGAGGGGAAGCGGAGATGCTGCGGGGGTCACAGAGGTGAATGCTCCGTCGTTAATGTGTACACGGGGAGGTCACCGGGATCACCGCCGGTCACACGGATGGGCCCGGAGCTCCCCGAGGAGACGAGTGCTGCAGTGGAAGCTTAACGAGGTAAAAATACAACGTCGCTAAACACGAAACAATCTGCATTTAGACCCAACGTTTGAATAGTTTGAATAGTTCAGAAGCCTTAAAGGAGGACGGAGGATTATTGAAGATTTTTAATGAATGAATGAATGAATGAAATATACTTTATTAATCCCCAAGGGGAAATTTGGTGACAACAGAAGCAGCCCGATAAAACTAAACACAATCAAATATAAGTATAAGAAAGAAAGAAAGAAAGAAAGAAAGAAAGAAAGAAAGAAAGAAAGAAAGAAAGTGACTGTGCATAAAGTAAAGTGGTAAAGTGTGCAAAGTGAAATATAAAATACAAAATAACATAAAATAAAATGTATATGTATATATACACAGCATATACACAACATATATGTAAATGTAAATATAAATAAAGCACTGTAAAATTAAATAATATATATATATATATATATCTGGATAGTGTGCAAAATGCAAAGTGTGTGTATGTGTGCAGTGCAGATCAACAGTGTAAGTATGAATTTGAATATTTACAGTGAGTTATTGCACGTTTCTGACAGGAGGTGTGGCTGTTGGTAGGAATGTTCTCCTGAATGTTGAAAAGCACAGATACTGTAAGTGTTGTTATTCATCAATATGCCGGCTACATTAAGAACTTATGGTTAAAAGATGGGTCTGTGTGCATGAGCTAGTGTGTGTATGTGTGTGTGTGTGTGTGTGTGTGTAGGTTTATGTGTAGGTTTAGCACAACAACCATGGGTGGATATAACAAAAGGGTCTGCTGGGATCTTCCCAGAGCCACAGGCGAGGTCAAAGGGCAGAGGAAGAGAAGAGTGGGCTGTGAGTTGTGCTTCGAACATCAATCAAGAAATAAGAAATACATTACTACACTCATAATGTGACAAATCAAATGATGACACAGTAGGATAAGAGTATCCATTATTAGTGCTGCGGCGGGGAGATGTGGGATCAGTGTGTAATTGTCATTTTGTGTGTCTCAGACTTTGACTATTTTGTGATTGATGTAACAAATTTAAATTATCAATCGATCTTTTTAGTAAACATTTCAAAATTTATCGAAAAGATAGGTTCACTTAAAAAAAAGAAAAACACTCTGGTACCTCCGGTTTCCATAAAGTGTCTTTGATTAGCTGGGGGGGGATAGCAACAAAAAGAGGGGATTTTGTACTGAAATAAAACAGTATTATATTATTATAATATTATAATTACATTAGGAAGGAATCTCTCTACACCAACAATTCCCAAACTACTCCTCTGTAATCATGTATTTCTCCGGCCTTTTCCTTGTTAGACATAACTTTGAGTCTTGTCACCGAGGAGCGTTACTAATTTAATCTGGAATTGGAAATAAAGTTAAATGAAACGAGAGAGCCAATAATATAACTAACTTACGGGTCATTCGATTTGGGAATTAGAGTTCCCAATTCCTTGATTCGATCGTTGATGTTGAACCGTCGTCTCCTCTCAACTACGGGAACAAAAAACACAAAATAATCCACGATTAGTCGACGAAGCGCCGTCTGAAAATGTAACAAATGAATAACAAAGGAGATGACAACATGATGGCTTTTACCACGCTGAAGTATTGATAATTATACATTTACGAAGTATATTTATGCATTTGTTTATATGTATATATATATATATATAAATTAAGAGCAATTCAAATGCAATTAAAACTCACTTAAATTATGGTTATCCTTCTTCTGCCTTTCCTTTGCCATCGCTCTTACTTCTGCTTTCGGAAAGGAAACAGATGTTTTGATTGTTGAATATAATCTACAGAGCAAATCTAACAAGTGTGCTCGGAGCTAATGAAAGCGTATACGTACCCACGGGGAACCCTTCGGGCCTTTGATAGTTGTCGAATTTGCCGCAGGATCCAGTCTTATCCAGCATATGCATGATGGCCGGGGATTGTGAAACTGTGACAAAATAATGTTTTCAATATGAAATTGGGCAGAATGGAGACTAATAAAACAGAAACAGATACCAGACTATTTATAAAACGCCACACGCAGAGCTGCACGAAGGCCTGCAGACTTCATATACGCGTTGTATGTATAGAAGCTGAATTGACATCCCTGGTTTATTTTCACAGCTTCCAGCTCTGTAAACATTTGAAGTATCTTGATGACAGAAGCCCAGCGTTGAAGCGTTTGTCGCTTACCGGAGTATTCCCTTTTGATGTTGGGCAGGTTGGCCGGGCACGAGTTGCTGCTGGGCAGACCTTGCTGGGTCAGGTTACCGTACATGTCCATGAGGTTGGCGTTCACGGGGATCTGAGGGGACACGGCGGAGGCATGAAGCAGAGGTCGGTCCTGCTTCTATCAGGGTTCATACACATGTTGACAAGAGGATTCTTCCATTACATTTTCCATGACTTTTTTAGGATTTTTCCATGACTTTCCGTGATTTTTTAAGGATTTTTTCATGTTTTTTCCATGAATTCTTCCATGATTTTTGCATTATTTTTGCATGACCTCTCCATGACTTTTCCATGACTTTTCCATGAGTTTTTCATAATTTTAAACTAATTTTCCATGACCAAATGTTTTTTAGAATCTCGGTGCATACATGAAAAAGTGAGAACATGTAGTATAATGATAATTCCAAAGCACACAGTATAACCTTGAATGGAAAATGAATAAGAGACAATAGTTTAATTAAAAGAATAAACATTTATGTCTTTTCGGTTAAGGTGCGTTCACTTGCAGAGCGAAAAATGAGTATTCTTTTAAAAACATGTCAATTATTTAAAAGTCGGCGTGAATGCACATATGAATATAACACTTTTCCACATTTTTAAGCCTGTAAATAACCATTTACACATTCCAGGACTTTTCCAGGTTTTCCATGACCGTACGAACCCTGTTCAGCATCACAAGACGAGCATGATGAATAGAAAGAGGTGTGTGTGTGTATTTGTGTGTGTGTGTGTGTGTGTGTGTGTGTGTGTGTGTGTGTGTGTAACTGTTAATAGTTAAATCTGCCCACTTGATTCCATGCTAAGAGTAAGATGAGAAGATTGATTTCATGTAAGGTTTTGTTTTTCTTCAGTTTAATAGTATCAATTTGGATGTTTTCCAAACCAAATGAGACGCCCTCATTTGGCGAACTGCACGCACGCACACAAACACAAACACAAACACACACACACACACACACACACACACACAAACGCACACGCTTACCGTGTTAGCCATCTGGAGTCCTGGGTCCATCAAGCCCAGGATTTCCTCGTTGTAACTGGACTCCAGACTAATGATGTCATCGATGACATCATCCATCTGAAACGAGACGACGTAGAAGAGTCGGTTCGATGAGCGAGAGATGACACAAAGGCCGGTTCTGTGCCGCCGGGTCACGCGGGCGGTCACCTCTTTCTCGCAGTTGGAGTTGAGGGTCAGTAAGGCCATGGGGCTGTTGGGGGCGCTGTTGCCCGGCCCTGGCGGCATGCCCCCGTGGTCAGAGGGCTGGTTGTGGCAGGGCAGGCTCAGCACCTGAGAGCCCAGCTTCCCCAGGTAGCGCTTCACCTGCTGCTGCTGGGAGCGCTGGATGTGGTACTTGGTCGGGTTCTCCAGATGAGTCTGGACCTGTTGGCGGGAGGAGAGGAGCGGAGAAGAGAAGGGACATGATGATGGTTACAGGTGCAACATGAAGTACATCCTACATGTTCAATTCAAATGATTCTCCTTTACACTACAACTATATTAGTACCGTGGGCTTTTATTCAGGGTTCTTACATATTTTGACTGATGGATTTCCAGGACTTTCCATGACTTTAAACCAAATGTCCATGACCAAACTGAAATCTCGGTAAAAACATGAACAATTTAGAACATTTTGCGTATCGAGAGCGTACGCCGGCTTATATTTTGAGTCTTTCTTTAAAAAACATATTAATTAATTCAAACTTGCCGTTCAAATTAGAACGAAAAGACTAAATAAATATATTTTTAGATGAATATAAACAGATTGAAAGCTAAATATAGCTCAAAGCCTGTCCTAGTATTCCACTGAACGGAAACAGACGATGAATCACTCATTTTGTTCCTTTGAACAGTTTGTCTAGTGTTGTTATCTAAAAAGAGTCCCAATAGAAAAGTTATTTCTACATATTTACCTTTCCTACAGCCTTCTGCTTTTCTGCGTTTATAATCTTTGCACTCCCCCAGTTATGGATACATTTCATTTAATTAATCGTCACGCGGCGTTAATGCTTCAGAAAAGCTAGAGCGCGCTCATAAACGGACCTCAGAGACCGTGGCTGCGACACGTTGTAAATTGAGCGGTGCCGCTGCATTCCAGTTCCAGCGCACATTTAAAAGTTTATATTTAATCCGTCTGTTGCCTGAATTTATCGACTAATTCTGTAGTTAACGACATAACGACATAACGACACGACGGACACATTTAGACACATGACACATGCACTAATTGTGATAAACTGCGGTGACTTCAAGATGAAACGGATACAATTTAGTCACGTTATTTCCCATCAAATAAAAGAAAAAAGATAGACCTGAAAAAAAAAAGATAACTTTCATTTGAAACATACCTCATACGGTTGGTATCCAAGCAGCTCGAGCATTCTCGCGGTAAACTGAGCCGTTCAATTAAAAAACTAAAGCTACACTTGTGTTAAACTTCTCTCTGAGCTGAGGAGTGATGTCCCTGCGTCTCTCTTCACTGGAAGACTACGCCTACTAAGGACACATCCAGCTCAAGACAAGAAACGCAATCAGTTATGGACATCAGGGAAGTACAATGAGCTTCTTCAAATTTGTGTTGTTTTATGTCAGATCTGAATTTATCACTTGATGTCAGGATGCGCCGCTAACAGTCGGCGCCTTTGTTCCGCAAGACCGACTCTTTTACTGAAACCGGCCTCGGGCTGTTGCTTTGCTACATCCACTTTTCTTTTTTTTAACCCTGTGGATGCCTGTGGTGAATTCCCAGTTTTAAAAAAAACCAAACCCAAAGAATACCGCCTCTTACATCCCTGTGTGCCCAAAGTTTGCCTCTCAACTCGTCTGTAAATTGTATTTTAATACGCGCACGCTGAATCTCAAAAAAACAACGAATAAAAAAAAAAAAGGCTCCGCACATTCGTATTTAATGAAAGTGTGTGTCTGTGTATAACATCACAGGGTGTACGGCTTCAGCAGAGCGGAGGAAGTCACGGGCTGCAGACAGACAAACTCAAAGCTGGTGTTTCCACAGCGTCTGAGTAAACTCCCTATAGTCGGCACACGACAGCTGAGATGATACGCTAATTAAAAGGAAAAAGATCAACAATGGCCTTGATCGTCTGTGGAGACCGACGGCTGCCGATACAACACAGCGCCGATTAAGACAACAGCATCTCGTCTTAGTTACACAGCAGCGGCTGCGTCCTCGTCCCCTTCAGCGAGTGGCCTAGTTTATCGCTCGTCGCACCTCTTTACCTGGTTCTCCTCTCTGTGCCCAGAGACTGAACCATTGTTCTGCGTGGGGGTCGGAGAGGGAGAGGTGCATCATGTGAGAGGTGCATCAAAATGCATCATGCAGCTACGACGTCATTATAAAGTTGTAAAGCGGACATATTAACGGCACATCAGTTAGAAGAACAAAGCGGCGCTTTGGGCTAAAGTGTAAAACAATGAGATTCATTAATGCCGGTCGCCACAATCCTCTAGTCTTTGCTTTGTTCTCATTGCGGTGTTTAACTCAGCCGAAGTATCGTGACTCGTGATCGTTTAGGAGGCGTTAAGGAGCGTTCGCATTGTTCGGATCATCAATAGTTCATCAGCAATAAATCAACCCCGATTACCACTCATCGTTGCGATACTGTCCCAAATGTATATATACTTTACACATTATGAACCAGAGTGACGAGGATGCTTAAAATAGACTGAACACATGTAAAGAGTATTCAAAAACTTAATCCAGATGGATTATACTTGAGTCGTACAGGAGCAATAACCAATAAACAACGGCTAAGCAAACCATGACCACTTGTTAACCATTACTACACGATACTGTCTGTATCGACTCAGCGGCCCCTGACTACGGGTTGGTTTAAGGGCACAACTACTTAAACTATCACCTTTTCTTTTTACAATTTACATTTTTCTCTCCAATATATACACTAACGTTCAACAGTTTGGGGTCACCGAGAAAATGTTGTGTTTTCCATGAAAACTCACACTTTTATTTATTAAATGAATACAAGATTAATACAAAATATAGTCAAGACAAGGTTAGAAATAATGATTTTCATTTGAAATATTAATGTTCTTCAAACTGTTCTTTCAAACAAAAGCTCAAAGGAAGGCCAGTTTTAGATGTTCTCTCACCGGCATAACTGTTTTCAGCTGCGCTCACTTACAAAGGGTTTCAATGTCAAGGAATAATCTGTTTGTGGAAAATTTAAAATTTAAAAAAAGTTATAAAAAAGAAAAAGGGTTTCAGGGGGGTTCTAACCCTCCGCTAGTCTTCTAAGGCAATAACACAATGCACCACTAGAACACTGGAGATGGGCCTCTACACACCTCTGTAGAGACATTAACTACGTAGAGAGTGTATTTCTGATTAATTGAATGTGCTTTTTTTCTAAGTGACCCCAAACTTTTAAACAGTAGTGTATATATAAATATATATACACATATATATATATATATATATATATATATATATATATATATATAGATGTATATATGTGTGTTTTAGGTCTGTTGATGCTTTCAAATCTGTCAATAGTTTTTTTTCCGATTACCTAATTAAGTGTTTGATCCATAAAATGTCAGTAAATAGTAAAGGTTTACATCAAATTTGACAATATACACACACACACACACACACACACACACACACACACGCACACACACACACACACACACACACACAAGATTGGGAGCATTTCTATTGCCTCAAAATCAGCTGTCGGTGTTAACGGTGGTTGGCAAAACTCACGGTATTCACCTGAGGGTCAGCCAGAGGTCAGGACAGCGCTACAGCCGATGGGGTACACTGACGTGCAAAAACATGCACTAAAAAGCATGTTTTTCCAATTTTTTCAATTTATATTTAAATACTATAGAGTATAGACATTATGTAGTGGAATTGTACTTCCTTACAACAAAACAAATCTTTAAAATGAACTCTTTTGATGCGATA
Source organism: Liparis tanakae (assembly GCA_036178185.1). NCBI lineage: Eukaryota > Metazoa > Chordata > Actinopteri > Perciformes > Liparidae > Liparis > Liparis tanakae. The sequence continues at coordinate 5,720,463 of CM070097.1, forward strand.
TGAATGCTCTGAATGGGGAATTTACCATATTCTAAGTTCCTTATGACTTGTCATTTAGCTAAATAACAAGTGAGAGATACAATTGGAGAAACCGTTATTTGAATTTCATAATTTAGAGAATTGATCATTGAATTTAAAATAATTGCTGAAAAGCCAATTGAAAGTTCAATCTCAGTAGATTGAATAATATATTTGAAAGGATTGATACTGAAGTGTGTGATGATTGAACAGAAACCGTTACATACAATGTTATTGTATTTATTTAATCAGCCAAAATAAACACGCAGCGCTATTTATTTCCCTTCAGTGGCATCTCTTCATTTGCAGCCAATCAGCTACTTATATTCATACTATTGGAAACTAAAGTTTAGTTTGTGGGGAAACAAAAGTTCATTCCTTCCATCTCGTCAGTTTTATTCCTGACATCGTTCCAACACTCCGGGCGAGTGTGCCGTATCTCGGTTTGGGAATAATCTTTATTTCACAGCAGCTGCTTCTAAGAAATGGCCACAGTTGCTTCAGCAACGGCATCTTTTGTTTCTCCGCCTTATAAAACATGCAAGAAAAGCACAAGTAGCAGTATAGTGCAGTACGCAGACGTCTTAGAGTACGGTCCGGTCTCAGCCTTTTCTGTTTGCTGGCTGTTTTATTTGTTTTTGACATTTGCTGCTTAGAAGCTCAGCTCTTGATAATCTGCTGAGGTAATAATGAGAATTTAATTGATGAATTAATAAGAATAAACGCTGATCTTCTTGTATATTTCCACTCTTTCTAGGTTATATTAAATACTGGTAATTTATACAAGCTATACACACCTTCAGGTATAGGATGAGGACCTGGTCCTGCGGTCTGAAGGTCTATTTTACTCAGGAAGGTTCCTAACTTTTCACGGCACGATAACAGCTAGTATAAAGTAGATAATGTTCTCAATAATTCCTCTCGGCAGCAACATTTAACGTGATTCATTCATTTATAATGTCACATTGTGGATACATTATGGATTGTTCAGCACAGAATCTGCTGTTGCGTAATTACACAGCCGAGTGGAAACTCCTGTTCTCCATTGTATCCTTCCTCGACCTTATGACCTCACCAAGGCCAAGGAAAAGTGGACTATTCAATAGACTAATGTTGTATAGGAATACTTCTTTAAATAATGTTAATTTAATTAATCTGTGGTGTTGCCAGCACAGTGTGACCCAGTGGTTTGGGTATTTTCACGTTTATTTATTTCAGACTTATCCTAAATAGGTTGCATTATTCATTCTAAATCTTTATTATTTCCCCATAAAATTAAATTATTAAGGAGTATAAAAAAGAATGTGTTTTTTGTCCTACTCTCTTCTCCTGATAATCATCTCACAGCCGCTTAGATTTATCTTATGTATCTTTCTTCTCTTACTCTATATATTTACCAAATATATAATCGATTAATTGAGAAAATAATGAGCCAAACAATCAATGATGAAATATATAAATAATCATTAATTGTAGAAAGCCCGGAAATATGTATCTCATTTGTCCAGTGAGTAAGAAGACCTTTTACATTTACTTAACCAGACGATTCCTGAGGGGGTTTCCCAAAATGATCACACATAATTAGATGCTCTAACAGCCTTAATTTCACTGAAGCCCCCTGGGGGCCACGGACCTCAGGGTGAAACGTCAATAGGCGACATATTGTAGCTGCTGTTGGGGCAAACTGGTCAGAGGGTGAAAAAGTATCTGTTTTTAAAGACCTTGAGGAGAAGAAAAAAGGATCCTCCTTGTCGTGTGTTCACAAAGACGATCACTTACACACAGAGCCGACTTCTACAGGCTCTTTGTCCCTGAATGGAACGATGCACAAACACGTCCAGACGCAGGCGTCGGAGCTCCGGCTTTAAGTTCCATCCTAGACAAACGGGGATGAACCTCCTATTCCATACCGATCCGCTTGGTTAAGAGCCAACGAGCAGGAAGAACTCCCGCCCCCCCTCCCACTCTCAATGGCTTAGAGATGCCCTTCGCTTTATGTCACTGGAAAAAATGAAGTACTCTTTACGAGGCACCTCTACTAAGTCCTGTAAGGTCTGGGAACCCTTCTTAGAGCACGTCGGATCTACCCAACTAGATATCGCCACCATTGATTAATTCGCCCGAACAACGCACCAGTATCCTGTTTTAACTAGCTTTATTGGTCGCACATATTCGCAGCATGCAGCACTTTTGTTGTTGTTGTTTTCTTTTTTCTTTTTTTTCTTTTTGTTGTTTAATTATTTTGTTATTTTGTTATACCTTTTATGTGGTTGTTTTACTTATTGTTATGTATATGTTTTTTTGTGTGTGTTCTTTTTTGTTTTTTGTTTCCTTACTTACAGTCTTTACATAATGTGTATCCTCATCATTTGACTGTGTGATATGTTGTCATTCCTAAGTCTTGTTTTGTAATAAAAATAAATAAATCATATATATATATATATTTTAAAAAAAGAGCCAACGAGCAGAACTTAAACTTATAGAGGGATCGTAGCCGGCGGGACTCATTTCAACTAGGCCCCGACTTCTTCACTTAATGTACTCTTTCCGAAATCCACAGTTTGGGAATGTGACGTCAAACCGGCCGACGCGCAGCATCCGCAACCGAAGTAAACAAGACAGCTTGTTGTTTATCCGCTTGTTTTTAGCCCCCGGGGGAAACGCAACCCCTCAAACCGTCACAAACACTCACAAAGCGGCCCGCTGTGCTGCGAGGGGACGCCGACAAGCTGACAAACACTGATCTGTGTTGTTTCTTTATTATTTATTTTAACTTGCATGCTTTGGGCATTCCAGGATGGTCCTACCAGGATGTATTCACACGAATGCCCCCGATTGCCATGCGGCCCGAGAAGAATAGGCCGCTTTGTCTCCCGGTTAAGCCGCTAACGTGCTCGGTGGAACTCGCAGACGATAACTGTGATGCTAATGGGAGCGGCTACATCAGAGCGGCCCGTGGTCCTTTTTTTTTCTTTTCTTCTCCGCCCCCGACGATGTATTGTCGTACTACCGTGCAAATTACCAGAGGGGCCAAAAAAAACACGCGTCTTTAAAATGATAATTGCCGTGTTAAAATTAACTGTCTGTCACATGTCTGGTTTGCTGTTTTATATGCTCACGATGTACAGCTGTGATAATTAGAAAGCTAACAGTTACTTTCTGTTTTTTTCATTCAGCAGTATTGGCAAACGTAGCCGACGTCCCACGTGAGTTTATACGGCGTGTTTGATCATCGTGAAATAATTACTCTACACAATACACACTGAATATCTTTTGAAGCATTTTTTTTGGGTACCAAATAACAAGGTATCGTTTTCTTCTTCAGATTAATATTCAGGGTTTTTACACATGTTGACCGATGGATTTCCAGGACTTTTCCAGGACTTTAAACCAAATGTCCATGACCAAACTGAAATCTCGGTATAAACATGAACAATTTAGAACATGTCGTGTATTGAGAGCGTACGCCAGCTTATATTTTGAGCGTCTTTCTTTAAAAAAACATAGTAATTATTTCAAACTCTGCGTGAATAAACATGTGATTATAACAATTTTCCATGACTTTTCCAAAACTTTTGTGATTTAAGTTTTTTCCATGACTTTTCCAAAACTTTTGTGATTTAAGTTTTTCCATGATTTTTCCAGGCCTGGAAATGACAATTTTAAAATTCCATGACTTTTCCAGGTCTTCCATGACCGTACGAACCCTGAACATTACAAAATGTGCATTTTTCACCAAATGTCCTGACGCTTTTACTCTGAAAGTCCACCGAAACGAGATACCCCGCGCTGCGTCTTCTGATGCGTACGAGTCACGAGCGCCGCCGCCTGCGTGATCCAAAAGAAACGTCGTACTGGGTGGAAGAGTACTTTGTACTTTTCATGGCACAGTAAATCCTTTGAAAGAGAAATCTTTTTTTTTTAACCCCTTTAGGAAGTTATCCTACATACATTTCAAAGCAGTGTTTTTTTTCTTTCCCCCTCTTAAATATGCCACGGAGCGAAAGCAGTGGGGGCTAATTACGAGCATTCTTCACTGAATTAGCAGTCGGTGTGTGGTAAGGCTGTGCTCGCCTTTGTCTTGATCCCTAAACTGATCCCTTGCTTATTCCCCAGGAGGTCAGAGGTCACTTGGTTAATTAAGGGTCCAATCAGTCTTTAGATAAACTCATTTGAGCTTAATGTTTGCACTTTTTGAGGTCCGGCAGCTCTGCCTGGTACCCCTGAGCTTTTTGTGGACTCTGCTAATCTACCCACAGACAGGTGAGTAGGTTAACCCAGCTCAACAGCGCCAAGCTGGAACGGCCTTTTCATTTGAGGACTTCAGTCAATGAAGAATGTCTGTAAGCTCTCGCCCAAGCAGAGAAATTACTCGAACTTGATGTATTGTACGTGGGGCGAGGGTTCGGGGTGGGGGTGCCCTAAACCTCTCAAAGAGCTGCAGATTACGGGGGACTGAGCAATGTTTATGCTGCTTGTTTTCAATGGATATACTGTATGTGTGCGTCGCTGCTGGCCCACGCCACACACATCCAGGGTGAGGAAACTGGGCCAGAGCAAGTAACCATGAAATCTTTAAAAATGGGTTGTGGATGGATTTAGATCAACGGCGATTACGCAGCAGCCTCCAGTGTATTTATACTTTCCATTACAGCTGATGTGAGGTAACACAATTAAAACTTTGAGCCATCCTTTAATTAAAGCTCCTTTACCCCCCCCCCCCCATACAGGGTTCCATAAAGTGTCGCATGAAAAGACCTGCAGCTGTGATTGGACAGACCTTTTTTTTTTTTTTTTTGCAACATAGTGAAAAAAATCTAAAACTCATGGAAAGGTTGACACATGGACACACGGGTGTGTGTGTGTGTGTGTGTGTGTGTGTGTGTAGCGTCCTACATGATAAACTCCACAAACGTTTCCATCCACTTTGCAATGATGTCAAAAAAAAAGTACTCCAAAAGTGAAAATGAAGCAACTCGCTAAACGTTTTGTCTGAAACACCAAAAAACAACAACAATGAAAATCTTTCTAATGTGCAAATTTTTCAAAATCACAATCACCTTATTCAAGCATGTGCCTAAAAAAAAGTAAAAAAGAAAAAGAATAGTTGTGAAACAACACCAACATATTCACCACTACACAACACAGCAACATACATTTCTACTGATATTTAAGAAATAAACCGCTAACTCTCTGAAAACACACGCAGAGGACAAACTTACCAAAGCGCCTTGTTAAAAACGATCCCTGGAAACAAAAGGCGCTCCACTCGTACAGAAAATCTTAACAGTGCCCTGTCCCTCGGACTGCCGGGGAATCAAAGCTATGAAAAGATGTGAATCTAGCTGAGCAAATAGGATTAAAGATGGCTAAATCCCAATGGCTGGAAGCACAGCATGCATTAAAGAGGAATTCTCTCAGGAAAGATAATCCCCATACACGCATTGTAACACACTTCACTTACCCCTGTGTTCTTTTTGTTTTTTCACACAGTCATAGTAAAACCACGATTGCCCGAATGACACACACACACACACACACACACACACACACACACACACACACACACACACTAGAATATAATCTATAAATACAGCACTGTGTGGACCATTAAGACTGCAACCGTGACACATGCATGTTCTAATTCCAGAGGTGGAAACTTTACATACGCTGTTGAAACTTTGACAGCCTGCTAATTATACATGCTGCCGTACTTCTTCTTCTTCTTTCACCAACTGTAAACACGTTTTTTTTTTACCTTGAGCACCTCCATTGGCACCTGGGATGCAGGCGGCAGGTTGCCGGGGGCGCTGACATTGATGGCCGGGGTCTGTGCCGCTGTGGTTTGTGGGTACTGGGAAGCCTGCTGTCTCTGGCGCTCCCGGCGCTCCTGCTCCTGAAGCTGCTCCCGCATCAGCTGCTGGCGCAGCAGGATGCGTGACGTCATGGCCGAGGAGCTCAGCGGGGGCTTGGCGGAGCCGCGCGGGTCCGACGGGTTGCTGCGCACAGGGCGGGAAGAGAAATAATTACGACGGGCGGACGAGATGCGAAGATGGCGAAGGGGGGAGACGGCGGGGGGAGAGAGGGTAGAGAGAGGTCAGACGTGGGGAGGAGAGGTCAAGCAAAAGAGACGAGAGAGGAGAAAGATCAGAGAGGCAGGAAAGGTAGGAGAAGATGAAGGGGAAGCAGAAGGAAGACGAGGTTAATGTGAAGACGAGTGAAGGGGCAGAGATCAAAAGGAAAGCCCAAACTGGAGAGCCGCAACAATTAGTCGACTCGTTGGGTTTAAAAGAAAATTATTCAGATAATCTGTTAAGGCAGAGTCCTGCTTCTTAAATGTTACATGTGAGGATTTTAATAGCTTTTCTTTGTCGGTGATCATAGTTAATAATGTTGTCTCTTTTCAAATATGGTGTAATTATGATGACTATTTAATGTAATGCACATATCTGATAAATGATCAAAAAAGTTGAAAGAGTTACTTTAAAAGTAAACAGAAGCCTATTCACATGCGGATGGTTGTTACATTTATCATTCTGGTCATTTTTAGTTCTAACACAGCAAAATAATCCGTTATCTGCTATTTACGGGGACATACATATTTTACGATTTGTGACCAGTAAACAGCGATGGGCTGTCTTGAAATGTAATAACCAGCCAAACACACTGTTGTACTTCTGAGAGAAAGTCAAAGTTCTAAGCATTTTAAGACTTTTGGACTTGGATGCCTTTTTTTTTCTACCATTAATTAATTTTTTTGAGGAAATACATGAAACCACTTCAGGGCCAGAACATCAATAGAATTTCAAACAGCTGCACTATCTGATTCTGCTAATTTTGGACAGCGATAATCTTTCCATCTGCACTCATAGAGATTTCTTGACACCAGCAGAATTATACATTAAACAGAAAAGAGGAAGAGTTACCATTAAAAAAAAAAAAAGTAAAAAAAGTGTTGCTTCAGATTTCCCACTCCCTTAAATTTAGACGGCTGCTCCCCAGACAGAGCGGGCCGTTCCTAAAATAGAGCGGCTCTGCTGAAGCAGAAGTCGTCTGGGCGAAGCCTCCGTGGAGTGAGTGATCCTTTGGGCCAAAAATCGCAGTAAAACGTCTGGCCAATCCAGCTGTGCAGTAATCGCACTAATTAGCCAGCGGAGTCAAACGCAGCTTCGGTCTGCGGCGTATTCAGCGGGCGTTGAGCCCTCGACATACCATAATGCTCTCCCCACCCAGCGCTGCGTATAATCTCATTGTCTGACGCCACACCCACTGGACCCTGCAGAAACGCTGGACGGACGTATGCGACGGGAAAACGTACAGCCACATTTTCTACGGTCAAATGCGATTAGACTCAGAAGTGTCTCGTTTATTTCTGCTGATGCAGATAAACTGATTATGAGTTGATCTAATGGCTGAAATACAGCAGAACAAAGGCTGAAGTTTGGGCTCTGGACATTTTGACTTTGTACTTCATGTGCCATTCCTTTGTCTGTGTGACTGTGGAGAGTGTATTTCCTTTAATCCTTTGAGGTTCAAACAAAAGTGACTGGATCTAATGTTTAAAACGATAAATCTTTTTCTAAATCCTTAGATTTTTTTTCTTTCTTCTTCTTTCTTTCGTTAATCTGACTCATTGTTTGAGGGGGTTACACTTCAAGACACTATAGTCTCCTTTTCTTTTGGTTTTCCAGTTTGAATAAACACAACAAGTAAATGTCTTTAATAATATGTTGAAATACACGCTGAGTGTAATGAGTGGGTTTTAATGACAAATGCAACCAAGTACAGTGTTGTGGTACTTTATTTGATTATGTCTATTTCATAATTAAAACTTGACTTACTTTTTATATTCCGATTATTAATAAAATACCCAAACAGATGTATTATTATATATAATAAATAATATATAAATGAGGTTTGCAAGCAGTATATTAAATGAAAGTGGCCCTTATTACATAAGTCTATCAATAATTAGAATCCAAAGATATAGTAGATACATATTATTCTTAAATAATTAATATATTTTACTATTGCTACTTGAAATATAGTTGAATAATAATGTTTCTACTTTACGGTGGAGCTTCGAGCGTGAGAGCTACCTCGACATCTGACTTTGGTTTGACCAACAACGGTCGCGAAGAAGACGACAAAGACGGCAAAGCTAACGACCGACACGACAACGTTTACGCCTCTTCTGCCTCTCAGCCTTACAGTTTGAGATCATCGGCAGTGAGTCTTCTGATTAAAACTTCACACCCTCACAGGCAATCAGAGCGTAACCCGCTTTTCCCTCAGCTCAAAGCCAACAACAACAACAACAACAACAACAACAACCTGAAGGTGTTGCAGTGCCTCCAGGCACAAGAGAGGAGACGCCAGTTTCCGTCTCCACAGACGCGCACCACATGGACCCCCGTGTCTCTGATTGGACCTCTTCAGTTTAAATATACATCGACTGCATATTACATGACATCACACGTCATTTAGCCGATGCTTTCATCCAAAGCGCCTTACGTGCATTCAACCATGAGAGAACAACAATTAATAACGATTATTGTTATTGTTATTATATTTTACACAGATAATCGATGAACTAGATTCTCAAGAAATAATTACACTGCACAACACACACTGAATATCTTTTGAAGCATTTTTGGGGGTTAATAATACAAATAATAATAATAAAAAGGTATTTTTTCCTTCAGATTAACATTACAAAATGTGCAAAATGTGCAAAAGTACAAACCCGAGAGATCGTCTTCACGGGTTGCACCTCGTCCTGTACATAATTGTGTAGACATTTACCGTCACCTCAACTTGAGAAACACAATAAAAGATGTATTTTTAAGTGGAAATTTTAATAATAATTTTTCAGAATTAAAGCCGATAAGTCAAATGATGCCAGCAGCTGTGTGAGCGCAGTATTGAGCTCAATGCTAAAAAACAGCACTCTCACAGAGGCAATTAGCAGTTTGAATTGTTACCAAGTTCCCCATTTTAATTTAGTAAGTAAGTAAGTAAGTATAGTTTATTTATATTGCACTCATAACATCTTATTTTGCCATTTTGTAGCATGCTAACAGGTGCTAATTAGCACCATGCAAGACAAATCAATGGGGAATATCACACAGCTGCTGCTGGAGCTGTGTGGAAAGTGAGCACGTGGACATCTCCACCATATGTCCTGGCGTGGCACTTATGATGGGGACATTTCTATAGGTGGAAATGAAACCTGTCAGCGCCCTCTGGTGGACAACATATGTAACGCATCACTGCTTCTTAATGACCTGGAATTAATCTCGTTTGTAGTTGTGATCAGCTAATGTATAACCATCATCAACATAGCCTTCATGAGCATACGTCAGCCAATTAAAATCCTCCGTGTTGCCGGATTGTTCCGACTGTTCTTGGGATGATTAAAAAAATACAAAAGTACAATATCAACCCCCATTTACGGTCTGACGAAGTTACACTTGAACAATTACAGGAAGTTAATTGCAAATATGTTTCCGAATAGAGTAGAAAAGGTTGACCGTAGAGATCCACAGAGCGTTGTAGCACCTCATGATTTTCTATAATACATTCCTGATTGTCAGATTGACTTATATGTGTGTGTGTGTTTGTGTGTGTGTGTGTGTGCGTGTGTGTGTGAGTGACCAGAAGCCTCTCTACAAAGCTCTCTCTCTCTCTCTCTTTCACTCTCCCTCTGTCTCTCTATTCATTTCAAATGCTTGATGGCTCCTCGCCAAAGAGACCACTGGAACCCATAAAAGCTCCTTTGTTCTTTGTTTAACCTCCTCACCTCCTCTCATGTTTGTGTGTATCTCAAAAGACAAAACTAAAAACAAAAACAAACACAATGGCTGCACAGTGCTCGAGAGCCACGCCCACCCAACTCATGATTCCACTAAATCTGCTCACGACGCTATACTCCATCACACGTCAAACCGTCAGCGCTGAGTCTTTGATGCAGGTTTTAATGACGGGGGGAAAACGGGGAAATAAAGAGAGAGATGGTCGAAGACCAGAGAGAGAAACATGTTTATTGGAGCAACAGAAGTCTGAAACACTGAGCAGGAAAATACTGTGCTCCAGATACTGGTGCTGGTGTTACTTAATGCTGGAGCTAATAGCTCTGCCTAATGGAGAATAATGGTATGACAACAACCTTATCTAAAACCTAATGGCTAATGGAAATGATTATGTTTTCTGTTACAAACAAACATCTTCAAACTCTTTCTGTGATTATCTATTAAAGAAGGTGGGCGGTATTCAGTCAAAAGGGACACGACAGTAATTAAAATGGCTTACTTCTTCGTAAAAAAAAAACGACCCCAAATAATTCCTTTGCCAAACTATTTCTACACAAAACACACGGCGCCAATCTGCTCGAGCTACGATTGTGTATTCCCACACACGGCTGTGTGAACAGTGTCCTTTGTGTCACATGTGCCATTGTACACGGACACACACACACACACACACACACACACCGAGAGACTCCAAAATCATGCCTTAAATCATGCCGGCATGCAGAGGCATCATACTCACAAACAGTCATAAGAGCAGGGTCTGTACACGTGCACTCCTATTGCCTCCATATTAGTTTTTTGTTTGTTTTTCTCTCTCCTGAAGGTGCACCGCCCGCCCTTGGAGAGCAGTGAAAGTCATGCCGGTGGTGCGGCGCTGAAAGTGTGTCAGAGGGGGGAGGCTCCGGGGCCCGGCCCGGAATCTCCAATCGCCGCACAGAGTCCTCGGCGGAGGACCGGCCCCGTCGGAGCGAGGGGAGCGGGCACGCGCCCCCCGCTGGTGACACGCTGCCCATCAACAGGCTGCTTTTAAACCACGGCGGGCGACACCGTTTCGCCGGGAGACATCTGTCGTCGCCGTTCAGCGGACGGCCCGCAGCTGCAGCTTCCAGTCACCGCACGTGTCTCCAACGCGTCAACTTTTCATGAGCTCAAGACGGCAACGTTTTTTATTCTGAGACAATGCATTTCCCGCTTAATAATAGCATTTTTTTATTTTTTATTTAGTCCCCTCTGTGTTTTGCAGGATGATGTTTGTGCATATTTTGACGCCAGAATGCCGTTTTGACGCTCGTCTTCTGGAGGAAGGTTCTCTCTGCTGGCCTCAAAGTGAGATGTGTGCCATCGCAAATATAGTTTGTAAGCTAATCGTGGTCCAGCGTGTTGCATCGTCGCCTGCGTTACCCTACGAGAGTCGCATGCACGCTTGTTCCGTGAGTCTTTTTAAAATAAAAAAAAGTTAGGTTCAGGCATTTAAAACCATTTAGTTAGGTTTAGGAAAAGAGTGCGGTCGGCGTGAATTTCACTGAATAACAAAAAAATCGCAAAAGTTGTTGATCCAGCATCTTAACCCTCCTGTTACTTTCACATTTACTAACATATTTTATCCTCGGGGTCAATTTGACCCCAGCAATTAAAACCTCCAGAAAATTATTAGAATTAATATTGTTTCCCAAGTTTAAGTGTGAGGTACTTTATATTTGTTTGTTGACCTAAATAGCCCTTTACATATATTAAAAAGTTGATATTCCTTATATGTTTGACACAGTGAAAAACAGCCTCTTTGACCCCAAAGAACATCAATGTTAAACATTGAATGGGGTCAAATTGACCCTAAAGGTAACAAGAGGGTTAAATGTGCAGGATTTGAGTGGTAAGTATACAGCTCACTGTTTATATACAAGGGCACCTTGTAATAATGCATGCTGATAATATAAAAAAAGAATAAATATAACAGGTATTTAATACAATATATATTAATGTAATAAGAAAATAAACAACCACTGAAATCTAGACTATAAATTATAAAAATAATAAAACTTCATATAAATCCACCATTTTTCTCCCATCAATGGCGGCTCTCTCATCTCTGAGCTCAGTGCACTTTCTCTACCACATACTTCTGTAAATGCGTTTTGGGGAGCCGGAAAGACAACAACGCAAAAAAAAAAAAACATCCTGCAAAAAGCTGCTCGTGATGATCCCTCGTTCCCAGAGGAGGTCGGGCCAGAGGAGCCAGCCTCTCAGCTGGAGCGCGGCTCAGTGATTAGGACGCTATGTGACAGTACGCCGATCTGCTCCTCACACTCCCCTGCTGATCACAACACCCCAGCGTGCTGCAGCTGGCATCCCCCCCACGGGGAGATAGTTAGTAGCAGGCCAATCGGTGATAATGGGAAGCATAGGTATGAAAGTGGTACGTCTGAGGCACATCAATTATTCCTTCTTTGCTCCCGGTGGGAGGTGAGAGAGCAGAAGACACCTGTACAGACGACTATAACGAGGTGACGAGACAAACCGAGAAACCTACTTTTGTGTTTGCTTAAGTTAATGAGACTACTTAAATACACGGTTTCTGCATGATAACTAATTATAGTTAATAATAACATCACATTTGTGATAAAATATATAAAACATGAAGGCCAAACCAATATTGAGCTGTGTACTTATGGAGCCAAGGAGATTCGTCAATTAACTAACTCGTTAATTGACAGAAAATTAAGTGGTAACTACTCTTCATTTTAAAGTAGCAGCAACACATTTGTCTGACGTGATAATATAGTGAGTACATTTTATTTTTTTAGTGTGATATTTTATATATAATATACATATTTATTATTGTGAACTCATTTGTGTGTGTGTATACATATGTATATACACACTTCAGATTATATTATATTTATATAATATATATAAAATCTGAAGTGTAAAGGACATAGATACACAGATATACAATTGAGACGTTCACAAATAAACTAATGTAGATCTGTTCCTTTCTGTCTGATGTCATCACACCACACAGAAGTGTGTGAGGCAAGTAAGCTAATAGAATATGATTTTTATTAATGATTAATCTGTCAATTATTTTTAGATTATAGTAGAAAATGTAGAAAATTACTTTCACAATTTCATAAGGTGACATCTTAAAAAAATATGTTTTATTTATTTTTTATTTTCAGAAAAAGGTCAAAACATTTATCTAAATATTGATATGTTCAACATGATTAATTCCTCTACAGTAAGTAGCTAAACCTGCCACTTAATCCTTAATGGTCCTATAAACCTATTACCAATAAGAACCACCATAACAGGGACCTTTTCATATTATAATGCCAAATAAATGTCAAAATAACACATAAATATAATACTTACATATTCAACATATTGTATTCCTTATTTCCTTGCTAATGAACAGCGCTGCCAGAGAGATTCATAGCTTCGGATGCAAGAGGAAGACAAAACGTGGTTCGCTGAGAAAACATACAATAAGATAATTGGGTTCAATCCCAGAAGCCAGAACCGGTTGGGATAGCTTGAAGTTGGCGGGTCTTAATTCTGTATTTTCGTGCCCTTCGTGCCCCTCTTTGGCAGGCCGGCCTGTGCTCGCTCCTGCTGCCCTCTCCTCCCTCTGTGCTTCAACAATAAGAAAGCGGAGCACCCAAGGACGGTAAGGAGGGTGTCATAAAGTTTCCTGCGACCGGCTGAGTGAGCCGTGAGGTGTTCAGGTTCACAGAAACCAGGATGCTCTACTAACAAAACAAAGCAGCTCTTTCCAGCATCCCTTGAGGCCGATTCGCCTTCGAATGTGACGACGAGCACATTTTTTCGCATTATAAAGGAAACCATTCATATCTCGACATGACTCTGACCTAATTTTTCACGGACAATAACCGTGAAAAAAACAACAACTGTGTAACTGAGCGTGGTATTTTTTTCCCTTTTGCAAGAATTCTGAAACTAAAAGCATTTTGACAGTTAATAAATAAGAAATATAGATTTTATAAAGTGTATACAAAATATATACCACCCTTCAATTAGCAAGAATAAGAAAATAACTTTATTATTTGAAGGGAGAAACTTTTGGACTATGCAGGCTCTATTTTTTATATAGTACCATCCTTGTGGACAATCCTGCTTCCCACCTCGTTAGTCCAACTCCTTTCACCTGTTCTCTCACCTGTCTCTGATCACTCCCACCTAATCAAGCCCTCATTCCCTTCACCTGGTCCTCATGCCCGTCTCACCTGCAGCCCATTCCCTCGTTAGTCCCTGTCTACTCAGGTCCCCTCATTTGCACTTTTCCTCTGCCAGATTGTCTTGTGTTTTCTAGCCCAAGCCCTTGTGTGTTTCATATTGCATCCGTGTATTTCTTAGTATTCTGCTCCTGAGTGTACTCTGAGTAAAGATCATTATTTGCATTTCTGTCTCTTGAGTCGTGCTATTGGGTTCACCCTAATTGTCCCTTGACACCAAGAGGACATTCAAATGATTTCCTAGTCAAATTCTTTAAGTGGTACTTATTTTTCAAATGCTGAATGGCAGCGGATATGCAAGGCAACAAGCTGTCAATGTACTCAGAACATCATATTAACATTTTACATACATAATAGATGAATTGAGAAGGACATTTAGCTACAGCTCGACCACATTGAGCAACAGACGGGATGTGACTGACCTAGGAAGTGATGTTTTCAGTGTTGTTGCAGTCCCTACTGGCCCCCAACAGAGGCTGACAAAGAACACGTATCGCTGTTATTTATAATCATTAAACCTAGTATAAAAATAGATATAATAATTAAAAAGAAAATCTAAAGCCTGTAATTATTTGATAGCGTAGAAATGTAAAGCACACACACACACGTGCTTCAGAGATCGTGAGCCTCAGCACCTGTCCGCGTCGTTAAAGTCTTTGCTTCTTGGATCGTGGGCGAAACCCTTCACCCTCCGGCCTCTCCTGGCGGGATTCCTCTGCACGAGATTCCTCACGGCATTCTCAGCACCAAGTTTCATAACCTGCAACCTGACTCAGCTTTCTGTCGCTGGCAGATCTAAATGTAAATACATGTCCGTTGCCAGTTTCACAAGTTTATAGCCCATTTACAATCAACATGTATTTTATTTTTCAATATAAATGAGGGGTCTTCTACCATGCCAGCCGTATTGAGAAATAACTGTGTATTTAAACTATTGTTTAAAAATCAGTCTTGTATGCCTTTTCTTGGAGCAAATATGTCCTGACTTTTTTTTTATGCAAAGACTCTTAAAATAATAAAATATCAAGCTTCTGCCACACTTTGTCTAGTGCAGTGGAAAATACTTATAGACTCTCAGTTGGAGTTTGCATGCCAAGTAATCCTGCAAGTAATGATCCCCAGACTCTCAGTTTCAGATATAACACATCCGTTGCTAAATTTACACATCTTATTTACACTGCATAGACTATTTTCACCATCTGTCTCACATCTAAGTTCGGCACCGAACGTCTGGCACATCTTCTGCAGCAGTCGCCGTCAAAGCAATAAAGAGTCGGCAAGAAAGCGCATAATTGAAAGCTAAAATGACATTTTGTCACGCTTCATATGTTAAATATAGAAACAACAGAGTGTGAGGGGGGGGGGGGGGGGGGAGAGAGAGAGAGAGTTGAGCGGGGACATGACAAGATGCGGCACACTTCAATAATCAAAATAATTATATCCATTTTGCACAACTACGTCTCAAAACAACACAGGCATCGTGACTATCATTATGCTGGATCATCCTCATGTGATGGGAAGAGGAAGTGGGACTCGTTCAATCGAAAAACAGCAGCTCAGACAACTTCACATATTCACAATGGAAAGGGCATGACATTAAATCATCTGCGGTACTTTGCGTCTACGGAAACGGGCTGGCTGTGCTCGCTCTGCCGGCAACAACCCAGATTCAGCCCTTGAATGTGTAACCGCGTAATGACATTTCACTAATGAAGAAATTAGTTTAAAATGCATAACTGGGTTAAAGGTTAGGACTGTGGAAGAGGATCCAACTTTTTTTTTCTTCTCTCTCTCCCTGAACTAGTATTCTGGGTGAAATTTGAAGAAGAAAATAGAAAATATATATAAATAAACTCCCAGTGGACCAACCGTCTGCAATAAGCGCTCTATGTCTGCACACAGTGGCGTTCTGTCCTCTGTAAGTCTGGACCTGACAATGAAGCCATGTATTATGTTATATATAACGGAGGCGCGCGGACACAAAACACAGACACCGTTCTGTGAACAGATGTATTGTCATCAGCGTCATCAGATTCACAGAGGAAAAGTGTTGAGTTTCACGACTTCCCAGTTTGATCACAGCTGAAAAGCGTTGCGTAATCTATAAAAATCACTCAAAACAGGTGGTCATGTTACATTGTCATGCCTAAAAATAAATCTGGTTTTATTTCTTTTAAGCCACACCCTCAACCTTTGTTGTAACCGGTGTCGAAAGGCCTCCATTTAACGATTATTACGTTATTACAGGTCTCGGCTACTAAAAAATACATTGAATTAGTTATCTTTTCCTTAAATCAATTAAGTTTAATTCACTTCCCTTGACGAAAGTTAGACTAGAAAATTGATTGAATCGCATCTGTCCATTTAATATGAATCTGTAGCTTAGCCTAGCTTAGCATAAATAGTGTAGACGGCGGAAAATAGCTCGTCTGGCTCTGTCCAAAGGCGTGACATAAATGATGCTCTTTAATGAACAAAAAATGTAAAAATTAAGTGGTGACTTTAGGTGCTGGAAGGCGATATAGATTACAGGCTAGCAGTTTCCCCCTCTTTCTAGTCTTTGTGCTAAGCTAAGCTAAGTGTCTCCTGGCTCCAGCTTCATAAAGACATGAGAGTGGTGCGGGTTTTCTCTGACTCTTTGAAGAATAAGCGCATTTCCCACAATGCCCAACAATTCCTTTTAATCCATCCCTTAGATCCCGGGACAGATTATAAATAATTTGACTGCACTAATAGCATCTGATTATGAAATAAAACAGACAGCACACCTACTGTGCTTCACAGCCACGAGGTGAAAGGTCAAATCAGACCATATAGACTCGACTCGGCTCAACGGTGATTGTAAGTGGAGGCCTCAACAACGCTGGAAATAGCTGTCTGACAAGTGAGCGTGTCCATGTCCTGAGACTCCAAGGGAACTACGAATGTTTGCAACATGTATTCTCTGAACAAGGTGTGTGTGTTTTTTTTGTCAGGAATGTCTCCCTACATGCAGAATGACGTTGCCAACGCTTTAAGTAAGTACACAGAAAGGACGACACTTGATTAAAAAAAAAAGCAGATTTAATCTGTTTACACTACTGGAGTTCCAACAAGCGTTCACATGCACTTTTATGATATAATCTTCTCTGCAAGAGCATTTAAATTTAGATGGATTTTACTGGGTTTGAGGGTATTCCACTATAATTGAATTAAAACACTAATTCAATATTCGACTAATTAAACCATTTCCCTTTTTCCTGCAGATTGCATTTCGTCCATACACCCTACACAACGCAGAGATGTGTATGTATACATGTTTCGGAAAATCCGCGAACACCCAACCCACTCAGCATCTCACCGGAGTGACCCGTCTGCTCCTGCACGAGCTAATATTTGAAGTTGGTGTTGACAAGACAACACCCAAGTGTTGCATAACTTCATGCCAGCGGGATAACCATAAGGAATAAGTCGAATCCCGGGTCCAGAGCCCAGACGCACGGGCCCGGTACCGGGGCTCTGATACCGTCAGCGGTGAAAAGTCCCGTATAGGTTTAACACGAGCGCGACCCCGGAAAATGCAAAAAGTCCGCAGCCTAATTATCACTTCAACACCAACGCCGCTCCGGCGTGGGGAATAACTGTCCGCCGCGAAACAACTGACCTGTTTTTCAAGGGTTGACTCTTCAATTCGTAATACGTTTTAGGCTCCTCTTGAAACTCCCCTCCGACCTCGAAGTCGGGAACTATTCCCGATTCCGCCTGCATATTTACAGATGTCAACTTTCGGGAGAGACGTTAAGCCCTTAATAAATAAAAAAGAAGCACACGGTCGGTATTTGTGCCGCCGTACTTCGCTCAGTGTCAACCGCTGTCAGCGCGAGCCGCCTCTGTCCAGGACCCGGAGCTCTGTAGTCCTCCGCGCGCAGCGAGCGCGGCGCTGCAGTCGGGCTGCAGGCGGCGAGAGAACTGCGTCTCCCAGCATGCACCGCGGCCGCAAATGTCAGGATGGATTTCATTGGCTGCAACTTGCGAGGGGGATTTCACGCAGCCATATGTGCCCGCACACTGAGTGTTATAAAGTTTAAATTACCCCGCAGTGATAATTGTTAATGAGTGTGAACACTAACAGCTGGCTTTTGTTAACCCTTTTCTCCATTTGAATTATTTGAGTTTAAAAAAATGGCTAATGTATTGATAACTTGCAGTGCTATAGCCTTTACAGACAATAACCACATTTCACCATACTCTACTCCAGTTATACATATGCATCTTTCTGAAATTAGGTGAACAATTATCCATTAACTTCTTGTGCAATTTCACATTCAATGGAGAGAAAGCACACGAGACAAAATCAATAAATGGTCAATAATTTCAATTATTACTATGTATATACTGAATGACTATATGTATAAAAACTGCTGCCACATATAAGTTTTCTTTCTTAATCTTACATTTTTCTCTTCCCATTTGGATATAGTGATGTTTTACTGAGCCATCTGGGCTTTTGCTTCAACACTGTAAATACTCTTTGATATAAAAACTATTTTAAAGTCCACTTTTGCACTAAACAACACAACGTCACACACTCATTATTACATTATTACACTGTTGCGTGCTGTATACTGTATAGACCAAATCCTGAATGTGTCGTATCATCCCGGCAGTTCAATCATGACAATTCATAACAAACCTGGATGCTCTGTTGTCCCTCATGGCTCTGTATCCCTCCGTTTCCTGAGCAGACAGCCTAACCTGCCTTCACTGCTCCTCTTCTCCTCACTCCTCCCTCTGCTCTCCAAGTCTGCTCTCCTCACTAGGACTCCCATCCGCCACTTGGAGGCAGTATATAGCCGGAGAAGCCACCATAGTGGGCCCACCGGAGGGCACTTTCTATTACAAAATGTAAATTCAAGTTCAATATTTGCATTTGCCTCATCCTGCTCAACTGGTTTTAAGTCTGCATTTTACTGAGGCAAATATCATGCAAATGGGCTTTTTGCCGGAAAGCACAGACTGAAATAACTTTTAAGTCTGAACTTTTTCTAGCCTAAAATGATGATGGGGACGATTTGAAGACGGATGTAACCAGAATAGGACACAGAATATGCCAGTATTTGCACAAGAGATTTATTTTGGTCACACAAGCGAGTTACAGTCAGAACAGGAGACATGACGCAGGACCTGCAGGGCTTCACATACAGGCAAAGAGGGCGCAGCAGACGCACAATAGACTAGACAACACATTATTCCGGGTGGTGTTGTGGGGTGAACAGTGGCACTGATTACAAAGGGCCTCCAGCCGAGGGAGGCCCCAGAGTTTATAGACTACAATGTCCTTTGTGATTCCTCAAGTGGGTATAAATACGTAATGTTTCAGCCTGAGTTGGTTGAAACCTAAAAGAATATCGTCCTGGATCTCTTTTCAACGCCAAGACAATGGATTGTTTTGACAAAGTGTTAATGTTATTTTTTGAGATTGACACCTGTTCAATATACTCTAGTTCTGCTTAAACATACATATCACTATTTGTTTCACATTCCCAACAATAACATAACACACAGGGTTAAAACAACCCACTCTATTGGGTTTGATTGGTGACCCAGTGGTTTTCAAGCCATGAGTACTGAACCCAGTCTTTTGTTGTTGCTATCTACTTTCATTTATAGCCGTTGCAACATGTGCATGAAGGCTGCAGCTCACACGGCGTTGACGACGCTATCCTCACACTGGCCGCGTGCCATGAGATAAAATGAACGCGGTGACGTAATTACAGATGCGAGCAAAGCATCATTGTTTCCACAGTGCTGTGGAGAGTTCATAAGCATCGGCAGCCAGTGCAAACACTGCTGGCTAATAGCAGTGTTCTAATACCTGTTGGGTAAACAATAGGAGAGGAAGGTGTGAACAGACAGTCGTCTTAGCCTTGTTGATCTCATGGGGGAACGCCGTCCGCCGCCACGTGCCACAAAGCACTTTCTGTGTGTTGCAGTCCAAACAAGATCCTGGAATAGGGAGCCCGAGGTGTCCGGGTGACCCGGGATATTAGCGGAGTCTCGTGTTGACTGTCGTCCACTGATCTGTTTGTGTGTTTAAAAACGCACTTATAATAAGTTGCTATGATAGAACATGGATTGGTCCATATGGAGTAAACACAGTGTTTGACTTGATACACTTGCTTCTATTGGGAGAGTTTAAATATATCAAATATAGTCATATCCGTGCATGTTTAAATAATTTGTGGATTGAAAGCATGCCATACAAATGAAAAGCAAACTATGGATGCTCGCTGACTTTAAGCCCACATTGTAAAATGTGCAGTAAATGTTTACCGTGCCGGATCTGGGGAGAGTTTTTCCGTGCCAGTAATAACAACAACAACAAAACTGTCTTAGTTGTGTTCTGTGAATGTATTAAATGTTGCCATTGATAATCTAATTATATTACTAATGAGGGAAACAAGGGAGTCCCACTCTTTTGTTTCTGAGAAGATTTTGCTGTAAGGAGGCGACTCACTGGACAGATGGTTTTGGGGGATCTTAATGAGATACTTATTCATGTCTGATGTCAGAAATCCACAAGCAAAGGGGGCTGGGGGGTGGGGAAGCCTCTCTGCTGATAGGCTGACAGCCTTTACTGTAGACTGTGAGGACATACTGTAGTAGAAATACAGTTCTCCAATGGATTTGAACTGAAAAATGCTGTTTGTCAGTGTGTCCATGATGAACTATTTCAATATTTGTGTAACAGCATATAATTACATTTTGAGGACTCATGTAAGGCCGCTGTGGTCACTTCTGTGGAAAATGACTAGCGGAGTAAACAGTAAAGACAGTAATGAATATTTCAGTGACACCGTCACTTCTGAGCTGAAATGAATATGGCATGTGAAACGCACACCGATATTCTGATTGGACAGTATTGTGGGTCGTGAATTGAGTCAAAGATGTTAACCGGCGGTGTAAATAAACTTAGCGTGATGATTCTTGCCAGAAAAAATAATATTTACATTTGCTCTGCCACACGGAGATGTTTTAAAAAACAGATTTAATCAGTTTATGCTTTTGTATAACATCTAAACTTTCTCCTGCAATGCTTGAGTTAAAGTTGTGACGTTTGTATGAATGTGCCAGTGGTTTCCGTCCATTTAATATGATGAAAATAAACTTCAGAGACATGAAAAGAGTTCATCGGTCACTGAATGCCAGTATGATAGTAATTTCTTGCAGCTGGTGTTGATGTTCATACATATTGTGATACATGATTATGGTTACCGTTTCCGGTGCTTTGTCGTTGTCTAACATGCTAAATACATCCTCCTGAGCAGCTCACGTTTCTTTCATCACTTGTATCCTGTTTTAGAGCCGCAGGTCAAAGGAAGTAGAGGGAAAGAAATCCCTTGTGCTAATCCAGTGCATCCACGCAGACTAGAATATACAGAAAACAACCTGTACGCTGGATTGTCAGGAATACCCTTTAGTCATATTTACTAAAAGATTAAACGTATTGGCATGAAAAAGAGGGAATAGAAATAGTAGAGGGATACAATAAATCAAAAAAATATTTCTGGAGGTATCCAGTTATTTAACACGTCAGACGAGGAGAGCTCACATGAAGCTACCTCAACCAAAACAATAACTAATAATTCCCGTCAGGTACTTGAACATATATGAAACATAAACCTATAAAAGCAACAATTTACATGCAATTTCCCAAAGTAATGTAGTTACACCCCATTGTTCCTGCCTAATTACCGTTACTCAGTAACTTGCAGTATTTCCAGGTCTTATAGTCTTCACCCTTTTCTCTTCTTTCCCTGTACTTAAAGTACATACAGGTACACAATAAGTATTCTATTGATACACTAAATAATAACACAGCAATTTTCAGTCTGTAATCTAAAAACCTAATGTGTTGTTTGGTTTACTGTCGTTGAACCATAAACTGTTTGTTTTTTATATAATTTTATTGGCTTTATGGTGACATTAATAATTTGCTCCGAGTAGTAGCTGTCATGACAATAACTAATGAGTCTCTAAATACACAATAGCCCAATGCTATATGATACAATAAGGGCTCCATATACACGTTGTCATAATCTGTGCAGATAACACAGAATCCACTTAGTGTGATAAGATCGGAGTAAACAGGGGACCCATATTAACTTTTATGGATTGTCATATGACAAATTAAAAAGCAAGAGCAAGATAGATGGGGCACACGCCGCATTGGAGACATCACGCTTCATTATTATGAGGATTCAGAGTGATTCAGGCCGGCCGGCAGCTGCTGGAGGAGAAGAAGGAGGAGGAGGAGGAGGAGGAGGAGGAGGAGAGGCAGAGGGAGGGAGGGAGGGGGAGGGGGGGGAATGCGGGGCTCGTTCACATAATAGCCGGCGGGTGAAGGCGTGGTGAGTGTGGCTCAATACGAGGCAAGTGTGTGTCTGTGTGTGTTCGTGTATGAATGTGTGCGAGGCGCGCTACAGTACACACTCCACCGGAGGATGAACACGGACAGCGGCTGCACGGCGACTCCCCTCCCCGGCAAAGGCAGCCGAACACAGGGGTGATCAATATGCAGGGGAAGCCATACCGTTATCAATACCGGAGCGGGATATAATACAAGCAGCGCGAAGGTAAGGCGATATATATATTTATATATCTATCTATGACGTGATGGAGCCGATTCAAAAGCCGCCTCGCGGGGCGGTGAGGAGACAAAGTAGACCCGAGTCATGGGCGCGTGGGATCCGGGGAGAGAGACTAGAGAGCATCAATGGAAATTACAGCAGCATGGGCTTGGCTCTCCGCAGCGGCTTGGCGTGTTTCCTCAGTAAAACAAGGAGGAGAGAGGTTTTATTTGACACAGCAGTGTTAGTCACGGGGCTCAGGTGGAATCCACCCATGCATACAGTACAGTATAGCCCACAGTAGCACATTCATTGTTCTCCCTGCACAGTGGGAACTGGCCCTGAGGTGGGCTCGTCTCGTTATAGGATGGTGTGGAGACAATATTGCGTGATAGTAGTGGATATGAGATGGTAAGATAGAGATGAATAAGTTCATTATTAGAAAGAAAGTAGTTTAAGCTATTTGACTGGTGTGATTGGATCTACTGGGGAGCTGCAGGCTGGATGATACATTTATTCAGGGTGTGGGACTTTTGTGAATAAAGAAAGAAGGTGTCCGATGCATTGCCTCATTTTAATGTTTTGGGGTTGTGCATATCATTTTCAAGTGTGTGTGATGTGTTGCTATGGTGACAACTCATTGGGATCAAGGCCAAGCATTTTTTTAGTCATGCATGTCTGACAAGGACGTTATATTTGTGCAGGTATAGGCCAACGTATCCTCCTTGCTACCTCGTGATTTGTCTTTTCACTTTATTGTTTCAGATATCTATTTTTACTTTGATGGTATAAAAAAACCAGGGTGAGCACTCCTGCGAAGATTGACACCGATCGGCTGAGTTATCTCAGAGTTGAAGGAAGGGTCACAAGTGTGTGTGTGTGTGTGTGTGTGTGTGTGTGTGTGTGCATGTGTGTGTGTGTGTGTGTATGTGTGTGTGTGTGTGTGCGTGTATTTGACATTGTAAACAGGAAAACAGTAGTAGTTGCTGAGATGGTGTTACGACACATGCAGTGTGAAACTGTTACGCTTCCTATTTGTTGGAGAGGATGTCCTGTGCCATGTATCATACCCGTCAACCCTCTGGGGGTCGATTCCTGACTCTTTTAAAGGGTCACTAAAGTTATGCTTCTTAGGTCAACGCCAACAGAATCAAAAACTTGGCGCACGATGGAATATATTTCCTCATGAACATCCTCACTAGTTTGAGAGGCTACACAGAGGCAGGTGCTTGAAGCTGCCCTGAAATATCTCAGCACTCAGTTGGCAACTGTTCATTTAAAAAAAATCAAAGCCTCCCAAGACTTTCTGAGAAGTGTGCCAAAGACAGGCGGTGGGGATCTATTTTTGGAACGGGCGAGGAACCTTCATCTACACTTTGCACAGAGAGAGTGAATCTGATAGATCTGCCGTGTATGATGAGGTGACAGGCGAGCAGCATCACTCAAGTGGAACGGCTTGGAATGAGACTTGGGGTTGGAACTCAATCTTTCCAGAAAATCAAGACTGAATAATCCAGCTTCAACATATAACACTGCCCCCTAGACATATTGCATGGCTTCAGTTAAGGTACAGTACACATAACTTGATTGAATCCTTGTCAATAATCCTATAATAATGATTCCCACTGGGCTGTGAACACACTGGTTCTTCGTTTCATGATATTTGTTCATGTTCCATCATATTCCTCACTGGTCCCTCAGCACTGCAGGAAGTCACTGCAGATTTCTGTAATGAAACTCTGCAGTTTCAGGAGGGCCGGTGGGAATAGCTGTAAAAACCCAGAGATCGAGGGCAACGAGTGGCAAAGCTCTCGTGATTGCTTTCAGACGTTCCTGTTTGTCTGCTGTGAGATTTTAAAGGATATTTTCATTCTGCACGGAAGATGCTGGTGTTTGACACTTTTGGGGGTCTCGAAAAATTGATGTAACCTGAGTTCACCCTGATCAATACGAGGGGATTTTCTTTTTGCACCTCTGGATCAGTCTGCTGATATGGACTGAGCCAGTCTCGGGTCCAGGAATTCATTTGTAATCATTTAATTCTATACCTCAGGATAACATATCCCAACAGACACATCATGTATGATGACATATATATTTATAAAATGAGAACATCACAAAGGCTTCGTGCTGATTGATTACTCAATATAACTTATCAATCTTTAAATGGTATCATATTGGTATTAAATCATAATTCATTAAATTCAATTGCTTTGTCTGTTTCGATCGATGCATGGAAACATAGTCAGTGTGTAGCTGCAAATATTTATTTATTTTTCTCGATTATTTTACTTGAAACTGCGTATTTTGCACTAAAGTTCTTAATACAATGAGTCAGTGTAAGTAATTCACACAAGAATATACAAAAATAGACTTATTTCGTCCATACTATTCAGTTATTAGGTTAATTACCAGACACATTTGCTTTATCGTGATGTATATTGTTATCGATATATTTAATGACATCTCCGGATAGAAGACTGTGTCCATAATGTCCAGCCCTTCTAAGGCTCACTTGGATATTTGTACCTATTTAGCTCTTTTACTGCTAGCATTACAACCCCACAGAGACAGAGAAGCCCATTTGACCACCGCTCTCACTTTGGTTGCTCATGAAATATCGTTGTCTGATGTCGCTTCTTGCAGAACAGCCATGAGAAAATACATGGCGATATCCGACTGCTTTTAAAGACGTCCTTTTGAACTTGTACTGCATGATGACATCATACCCATGAATCACCCCTCAGCGATGCGGCTCGCCCTTTTTACCACTGATGTGTTGCGATGTAAAAATAAAAACAATATTCCGTCCTGAGTAATAAGAATTATTATAATATCCTGAGCCTCATTGTGTCCATGCATTTCCCCCCCCGGATATCACAACACAGCCAGGCTGGTCCTCCTTGAGAGAGGATGCTACACAGATACCTTTTGACCGCTGACCATGTGAGTCATGATGAGGTATCAGATGAGGCTTCAGATAATCTGTAATCTGTATCCAGCCCACCGCCGTAGCCAGGGCCACTTATTCTGTACTCGCTGTTCTCAGCAGTTCTTTTGGCTTTCCTGTGTTGTATTTATAATATGTTTTCCCACTGCCAATACGCCTACTAATTAAGCATTCTGTTATATTTCTTGCAAAGACTTTCTTCCCATAATGCATGGCCAAAAAACCCAGAATGACGATATCACTTATTATACAATAAAATATCTTCTAAAAGGAAACGTGTGCGTTCATGTGAAAATTCACACACATATGGTAAAGTTAAATTATATCTTACAGTTCCTCTAAAATGTAGTATCTGTAGCTGCTACAGCTACTACATTTGAGAGGAACTGTAAGATATAATTACATTTTACCACATGTGTGTGAATTTTCACATGAACGCACACGTTTTGATTTCCTCTTCGGCTTCTTGTCTTTATCTTAATGGTACAATCCGGTCGCTATACAGTTAATAATAATAATAATAATAATAATAATAATACTTTGAATTTATTTAGCGCTTTTCTAGACACTCAAATACGCTTTACATAAGGCAAAGACAAACAGAACAAAGCTAAATAGAAAGAAAAGGAGCAAACAAGACAAACAAACAGAATATTTCGGTAACTAAAATAAAAAATAATACAAAATTAAACTGGGGAATCTTTGCGGAGTGAGTGTAGTGGAAGGTATAGGGTGCAGAGGTTAGCAGGTGAAGGCGAGTTTGAAGAGATGGGTTTTGAGGGCTTGCTTGAATGATGATAGTGTGGGAGCCTGGCGGATGTGGATGTGGATGTGGAGGGGGGAAGGGGGAGGGAAGGCCCTGTCACCCCAGGTCAGGCGTTTGGTCCTGATGCTCTTTTTGCACCCACCGGCAGACCTGAGACAACTGGGGAGTGGAGGGGGAGGAGACAGGGAGGGGCCGGGTTGTTTAGGGCTTTGTAGGTGGTGAGAAATATTTTAAAGTCTATCCCAAATTTGACCGGGAGCCGGTGAAGGCTACGTCGGACCGGGGGTGAGTTACTCTAGCGTTGTACAGGTGTTCTCCGAAAAATAAAAATAAATAATCGAGATTGACGTCGTTTAGAAACTATAAGCGTTTCTGGCGTTGCCTGACAGCAGCGGGTGTCTTCCAAAGAGCTGGTGAGCATAAAGAGCAGACACTGACGGGCCTTCATCAATAATGCATGAAAACAGGAAACTGAGATAAGACGGGCTGCAGTCTGGACATGACATTTAACCAGTGTGACGTATTAAACACTGACAGCCAGGTTACTCAGGAGACGGATACATTATCCTGTTAGTTAACCCTGATATGCCATCTTTAAAAACAATATAATTAGGCTGTTTTAATTTGTTTTGTTTGCTTAATGTCAGAGGGCCTCATATGCTAGGTGATGTCTTACAGTAATGAACATGGTTATTATTTTTCTTTCCTTGTAAAGGAGGTCACATCTGCACTTTCTCCAAGTCTCCACTATAGCTCGCCATAACGAGCTGTCTATATGCCAACCGCCGGTTCCGGACTGGAAGCCCATGCACCCCGCACCCTGCAGCGTCTCTGGAGAGACCAACACAAAGACTGACAGTTCTTTCATCTCTTTTTATGTTTTTTTTTCTACATGAGGGTTCAGCGCTTGTCTTAACCCCACAGGGTCCACGGCTGGCCTTTTATTCGGGTTGAATGGGTCGGGTTCGGTTGACTTAGCAGCGCTTACTGCTGTGCTGCATGGGATGAGTAGAAACACATCACGGGATGACCAACGAAGATTTAGAGTTGCAACGTTTAGTCGATTTCCTTAACTACTTCATCAACAGAGAATTAATCCACGAATATTTAGATCACTTTTAATGCAAAAATACAGAATATCATCCAGTGTGAGGAGGGTTTGCTTTTCTTTTTCTCATGTTAAAGTTGGACTGACAAAACCATCCATTTGAAGAACTCATGAACATTCTTTCCTATATTTTGAATGCGAAAAATAATAACAAGTTGCAGCCCCCAGTGGCTCGTGTGCATTGGTGATTATTGTGTATCCAGCGGTTTTAAATGCCACCCTGTGCTGCTGACATGTGCGTGTTGTGACTGCTGGGTTAGTCAGGGTCTCCGTTCTGCTCAGTCAGATATAAATAGCACTTCTTCCAATGATTATCGCTCCCCGGATGATTAATAGCGTCGATTCCTAAAACTCACGGCTCGTCTTCCCACTCACTTCATCTATATTGCATAAGCACAAGTCAACCCGGCTGCACTTGAATCTCGTCTGCTGCTCTAATAACTGCTTATGAAAATTCCTCAGCCCCGGCCGGCGCATGCTTGTTTAAGAGGCCATTTTCTCCACGTGAGCAACTTCTCCACGTAGAAGAGGAATAATAATCCCTGCGCCATCTAGTGGCCGATATCTCTACTGTCCGTGCCAGCTATAGAGTCGCGTCGCGCTCCGGAGACAAATTGTGTGACTCCAGCGCGTAACCGAATCAAAAGCTCAAATCAATGTGGTAATGTGATCGCACAAGCAGCCACACTCCAAATTAATGGCGTTGAATTGAATGTGACTTTTAATCTAGATCCTAAAAGGGATTTTACGACTGTGCGTGTGTGTGTGCGTGTGCGTGTGTGTGTGTGTGTGTGTGTGTGTGTGTGTTTCTCGTCTCATTCAGCGGGGTGTTCTATCATTTCATGCTACTTGTCGAGAACCGATACCTTGTGGTATTGCGCATGCGCCGAGTCGATTTTCCGAGTTTGTTTGACACGCCCATAATGTTTTGCAACCCTGTCGATGCACGTCTGATAACGGGGAGTGACATCCTCAAAATCCCGATTATTTAAAAGTACATTCAGCATATATATTGTACAGGTAGTAATAATATGTAGTAATGACATGTAGAGTAATGAGTGATAAGCAGTTGCTATTTCTTTTGTGTCAACAAATTATTCTAAACATGAGTTTGTTCACATTATCATAATAAAGCACTGGTTTATTATTAGGGTATTTAGTGTTGAAGATAAACACTTAGCAGTGAAAAGTGAAACATTGAACTTTGAAAGAAAAGCATATTTTGATAGTACAATAACATCCTATTATGTTAGGGTAGCATGAATCGATAGACACACCTATCGGTTTATGCAGCGGTAACAAATTCTGACAAGGCAGCAAAAAATGACAGAACAGGGGCAGTTTGTTCAGTCGTTTATCCGTGCAGTATTAGCACATGAGAAGTAGAGTGTGTGTTTGAGTCGTTTCAGTCACTTTCGTACCTTTCGTATCATTTCACTGAGTCTAAATGTGCATCAAAAGCAAGCAAGAGAAACATGATATCCAGATTTGAGTCTATTCAGCCACAGAACACCACACAAGTGGAATATGCAATCTAAAACGTCTCGGTAAATCCAGCAGACATATGTTGCCTCACCGTGTTTCCCGTCCGGCCCTTTATCGTCTGGGTATTAAGAAGCCGTAAAACCCTAAAGTGTGGCCAGGATCCTGAGCCAGCCCTCCGTCAGCTGTTGGCTTCTCACGGACTGACGTATAATAAGCCCTCGCTGCACACGTGCTGCGTCAAAGGCCGGGCGGCTCGGTCGACACACCTGGAGGGAACGCGTCGCTCTCGGTCGATCCCGACCGTCTGGGTCAGAGCTGACAATTTTCCTGGATTTGGTGGATTCCGAGAGGAGAGTCTTGTTTCGGGGATGAGGTCCGGTCAGGGATGCATCCGCGCCTGCACTCTCCCCGGAGAGGTCTACCAGGTACGGCAGCTGCAAGTGGGAGAAGTTGTGATCGGCCTCATTGTGTCAGGGGAGAAGTCTTTTCTCTGAGAAGGCTTTCTTTTGTGAAAGTGGTCAACCTCATTCTGTTATTTCTTTCAACAGCAGTTTGATTTATCGGGCGCCGGCTGCTCTTTGTGTCACTTAGAGGCTGATTCTGTGATGATAGTCGTGGTTTGAAGGGCATTGTGGGCCAAGATGATTCTTTGTGCCAACGAACAAGACTTTTGTTTTTTACCTTGTGGGTACGAGTCCCACAGAAGTCGATTTAATAGCTGCAGAATTTAGCCAGAAGTTTACTGCTATCAGCAGTGGCACAGTGGTTGGAACTTGATCCATTCATGTTTTATGCAACGGGTTCAACGTTTGTGATTATAAAGAAATTAAATATGGTATAGATTTTTTTACTTAGTAAAAGTAGGAAAACAAAAGTGTAAAAACTACATAACCAGTACCAATATTACAAAAACAATGTACTTAAAGTATGAAATGTAAATTTTTTATTTTTTTTTGCTGGTGATTGTGAAACTAATTTGAATTACTCGATATATTTTTTGTCCGTTTAATTCGTAGAAATTGTTTGTTTGTTTTATTCAGTCAATCAAATCAAATCAAATACAATATTATTCTATATAATATAGAAAAGAGAAAGACTGAAAAGGTATAGGCAGAAGCAAAAAATGCTTATAAATTCCTATCCTAAATAAAATCTAATAAAAAAATGCATTATATTGTATATGGATCATACGTCTTAATATTTTAATATAAACCGACTAGCCGCCAAACAAATAGTGGAGTTAAACTTCCCTCTGAGCTGTAGTAGTAGTATAAATTAGTCGTAGAAGAGGACATTAACATTCCACCTCGAGATATTTATTACCTTGAAGGTTGGAAAGACGGAGAGACTCCAACAGTAAAAGTTCAATGTGAAAGGTTAGAAATGGTGCAAATCCTTCCTACGGTTGCTATGGCAACAAATCCTCGAGACAATGGTTTTATTGTCAGGAACAAGTCAACGTGTTTTGCTTTTCTGTATTCACCACCAAGGCCTTTACTCAGTCCTTCTAATCAGGCCTTATGTTAGCTGTAAACACATTACCAATCCACCAGACCTGATGTCATCACGCCTCGTTGGGATGGATCGCTGGCCGTCTGTGTCACAAGCTTTGCACTTCCTCTTTTTATTTCCCTGCAGATGACTGAGGGCCGGCTGTGCCAGGTGCAGCTGCTGGATGACAGGAAGCTGGAGCTGCTGGTTCAGGTACGACCGCCCGTCGCAAAGCGGCTAATACCAACGTTTTATAATAGCGATCGATCTAATGGCTGTGTGTAACGTGGACGTCTTTTGGGGGGGGGGGGGGGGGGGGGGGGTAATAATGAACGCAAAAAAAAAAAAGATCTGACTCTCAAATCCAGTCCATTGTTTAGTGTTTTGGGGCTGCAACTATATTTATATATAATATATGAGGATGAGGAAATGTTACTTTCTGTATTCTTGTTGTTCTTAGTTTGTACTCTAGGTTGAAATGCACTTATTGTAAGTCACTTTGGATAAAAGCGTCTGCTAAATGACATGTAATGTAATGTAATGTAATAAATATAATATATATCTAAAGAATATATTATATATATATATATATATATATATATATATATATATATATATATATATATATTATATGTATACATATATTATATAGCTTAAGTGCTCCAAAAGTCATCGTTACGCTTCCTGCTGAGCACCAAACTAAAAACAGAGCCAAACAGCTTACGAGTCAGACGTTACCCTCGTGTCACACATCTGTTTCTGTAATGTAATGACGCTTTCAGTGGTAAAACAGCTGTAAAAAAAGGTGAATAGGACGTCCTTTCCTGCGTCCTTGAACACAACACTATATCCTCACTCACTTCTGCTACTGTTGCCTCTCTTCGTCGGGAAGGCAAATAGTTCCCTCAAGGATCAGTGACACACTTATCAGTTATTTAACAACGGCTGTTTACATAATGTATCTAATCTAATGTTACGTCGAAACCTTCTCCCCCAGCCGAAGCTGCTGTCCTACGAACTCCTCGACTTGGTTTCCTCCCACTTCAACCTCAAAGAGAAGGAATTCTTCGGACTGGCTTTTTTCGACGACCAGTATGTCAATTGTTGTTGTATACGAGGTGTGCGGATGTCCGGACATGAGTGTGTGCAAAGGGCAGCTTTCTGACGCTTCCAGTCTGTTTTGTTTTTGCAGTGGTCAGCGTAAGTGGTTGCAGATGGACCGCAGAGTTCTCGAACATGACTTTTTGAAGAAGTCCGGGCCTGTTGCCCTCAACTTCCTGGTCAGGTAATAACACTTTGTTTGTCCTCATGCAAATCTTCATGATATCCAGCAGGGAGCACTACTTTGTTGACATGGATCACAGCTGTTAGCTGTGAACAAAATATCCCATATATATATATATGTGTGTGTATATATATGTACATTATATATATTTAATATATATATATCTATATTTAATATATAAATATATATATATATAATATGTATATTATATTATATATATATATATAAATATATATATATATATATATATATATATATTAAATATATATGTATATATAAATATATAGATATAAAGATATATAAAATATATATATTTTATATATATATAAATAAAAAAAGCAATCACTAGGCAGAGAAAAGTGCAGATTGAGTATTTCCTCAGCAATGACACAGTGACAAGTACTTTCTGTTTAACAGGTGTGTGTGTGTGTGTGTGTGTGTGTGTGTGTGTGTGTGTGTGTGTGTGTGTGTGTGTGTGCATTTATCCCTCATAGGTCATATGTAGAAAACATTACCCAGCTTAAGGACATCATAACGGTGGAGTTATTCTTCCTGAACGCCAAGTCTGCCGTCTACAATGTAAGTGTTTTTCTCTTCTTGTTCTCGGAGCGGTGAACAATGATGTGGCGAGTTATTTTGCTCCGAGCGGCTCCCTGAAGAGTCACTGTCTCTGGACCCCTTGCAGCTCAGCAGACAGACAATGGCCGCGGGGCACACTTTTCGCACCGCGCAGGTTGGAATGTAAAGTAGATAGCCTGAGAACAAAGAAGAACAATAAATATAAGCATTGGGGTTCATCCTGAGAACAAGCAGAGGTTATTCGAGGTCGACACATAGCAGATTCTCTCCAGAAAGCGGGATCACATTTTCTGCGTCGTGCTCATTTATTTCTCATATTGGTCTTTTATGTCTTTTAGGGGTTTATAGAAGTGGAAAGTGACAACGTCTTCAAATTAGCTGCAAATGCTCTGCAGGTTAGTGCCTTCAATATCCTCACATACAAAACATTAATTATTATGAATCATCTAAAATCCCTAAAAAAAAAGCACGTCATCTGATAACATGTATTTATCTTTTTTATAACCAGGAGGCGAAGGGAGACTACACAAGGTAAGTGCGTATAATCCGCCGGGTAAAGAAGTATTTAACATAAGCAGGAGATGTTAATGGTGAGATTTTAGCGAAGGCATTCAATCAGGTCAGAACAAAAAAATCAATAGCAGCGTTATGTGAGGTTTACCACGGACTGCTGTGCAGCTCGCACCGAGCGACTAATGAGTCTCATAGTGCTGATAGAAGCCACGTGTTGCAGAGCGGGCACACCTGAGAGGGAACTGCTATCTGCCTTATGACGGGAGACACGCGGCGACCACAGGGAATACTGCCGGCCTTTGTCCAGGTCGCCACCTGGCTCCGACCAGCTGATGAAGGAAGATGGTTTCGGGAATACTGCCATCTTTGTTCACATGAGTAAATTATTTCTGATGATCGCTGGCGGGGGCCGTGACTGCCAGTGAGGACGCTGAGGTCGTTTTCTGGGATTTTAAGGGGATTCCTGACTATTTAGGAGTTTCAAAGTCAAAGTCAAAGTAGCTTTATTGTCAATTTCTTCACATGTTAAGACATACAAAGGAATCGATAGGACGTTTCCCACTCTCCCACGGTGAAACATATAGAAAGTGCACAGGCACAACAGATAAGACAAGACATTTCCTAATACTAAGTAAACATAAAGATTCACATACAGTTGTTATACATACTATATATATATATATATATATATATATATATATATATATATATATAAATACTATGAATACGTAATACAATTTTAGACAAGTGAATACAAGTGATTTAAGTGCAGAGTTTTGAGTGATTTTTTAGGGGGGTGGGGGGATTTTCATCTTCCTGTCAGACTGGAGGATATGGCTGGGGGAGTGAGGGGAGAGAATTTAGAATTTACCTGGCAGCTTGGTGTATGAAGCCATTGCAATTTAATCTGAGTGCTGGTAGGCCAAATATAATTAAGGATTCTAACTATCATTTTATTCTCAGTAATAAGGAGAAAAACGTATGCACAACATATCATTGTGGTTGGAGTGATATTCAGATCAAAGTTGTTATAGCAAAGTGTAAACTTGTATCAAACCGTACAACTCTTATGCAGAATGAGCCTCTCAGAGATGCAGCTAATATTGACTTCTTTATTTGCTTCTCGGCATTTATTTTTTGCACTCTAAATTGTTCAAAGTTACTCCTGCTGTCAGCACACTTTCCTTTTGAAATGTTGTCCAATAAAAGCATAAAGTTGCAGAACATTTGAGGTATGAAAGAAATAAAAAATTGTACTTACAGATGGTATTTACTTACCAGTGATACTAAATTTACTTAACAAAAAAAAAGAAGAAATATCCAAGAAGTGCGGTTAAGAAGATTGACTAGATTGTCCACTCAACTCCCCAAACTATTATTATAACTGTTAGTTATTTCTGTTTCAGTGATGAAAACACCAGAGCTGACTTGAAGAAACTCCCGACTCTTCCCACCAAAGTCCTCAAGGAACACCCGTCACTTGCATACTGGTACGCCTGCAGGACAAAGCCTCAGAAATAAAAAAACAACACAACGCTAAAATACATCCACACAGATTTTGGCTGTGCGTCAGTTCAAAGCGTCTTCTTTGTTGGACGTTTCAGTGAGGATCGAGTGATCGAACATTATAAACAACGGAAAGGCGTCTCCCGAGGCCAGGCCATTGTGCAGTGAGTATTGAAGAAAACGGCTCAACACTTGTAATTAGACGAATGAATGCGACTAAATTGAAGTACATTAATCTTCCTCTCACCTCTATTAGCCCTCCCTTCTCTCCGTCTCTCTCCGGTCCTCCTTTCCTCATCATCTGATAGAAATCAATAGCTCCTCCTCGGTTGCAGTCCGGGGAATCACACTGATGCACTGGGCGAGGGGTCAAATGTCTACCTTTCTCACATTTCCCACAAAAACCACATGCAAAAACACAAGAAACTAGAACGGGCACTCAGTAGAGCGCATACCTTCGCATATCTCAAGATTGGGCATTGAATTATGAACATTTTGGCATTAGTTGCCAATTGGATATAAATTGTATGGTAAAAAGAAGATTTTGAGCTTTGACCTGATCAATCCCAAAATCTAATCAAATGGTCCCCGGATAATAACCAATTATCCCACCAAATTTCATGCGATTCAAGAAGATTCTGACTCTTTTCATGACCATGACCATGACCTTTGACCCGATCAATCCCAAAATCGAATCAAATGGTTCCCGAATAATAACCAATCATCCCACCAAATTTCATGTGATTCGGTTTAATACTTTTTGACTTATGTGAATAACACGCACGCACGCATACAAATACACGGCGATCAAAACATTACCTTCCGCATTTTCAATGCGAAGGTAATAAAGCAGCTGGTTTTAATTCACATTTTCTCTGTTCCAGGTATTTGACATTAGTGGAATCTTTGCCCACGTATGGCGTGCATTACTACGAAGTCAAGGTAGGTCTTCTGCAAGAGATTAATGTGAAGCGGCAGCTGTCGCCTGAAAGCGAGTCCACCATCAAGCTGTGCTCTCGCCTCGCAGGATAAACAAGGGATCCCGTGGTGGCTTGGAATCAGCTATAAGGGCATCGGCCAGTACGACCTGCAGGATAAATTAAAACCTCGAAAGGTAAACATGTCCTGCTGCTCGGCCTCTAAAATGGCTGCCGCCGCCGTTCCTCCGCTTCCCCAATCCCGGCATGGACATGCTAGCACAGGGGTACCGGATCACTGCCGTTGCACGTAGCGCGATGATTCACCAGCTCGCGTTCACGCATCATCTATTCCGCTCCAACAAAGGCCGGGCCTTCAGCTGCTGCGGCAGACGAGGCCAGACTTGTCAAATTCTTAAGTCTTCCGAATCTCGAGAAGCTCGTGGCGCACCGAGACTCGGGAGTTTTTGTACGTGTGAAAATCACACGTACAATACGAACCTGCTCGTCTTGTTTCATTGGTGTCGTTTTTTGGCGTGTCATTTGATGAGAAAAACACCCGTCTGAGTGACGCCTCAGCTTTCAGTGCAAAGAGGAAAGTTCAAAACACATTCACTTATTGGCCCGGTAATCGCTCCGCGTGGTGCACATCCGTCTTCGCCAGCTGTGTTTAAAAAAAGAAATTGCGCAAACAGCAGCCGGCCATGTGCAGCCGGCGGTGTGTGGAGAGGAGAAGAGGGAGGGAGCTGGGGATGTCGAAGATAAAAAGAGGGCTGGATTTGAGGCGTTATAACGGATGTTCTGAGAATACCTGAGGAGACAGAGTCAGGAGCCGACAGGAGGAGGAACAAAGTGTGTGTGTGTTTGTGTTGCCTGCAACGTTCAGGAGGATTTAGGAATACCTAATAAGAAAAAGGGACCAGTGAGCATCCGTTGTACCGGTAAGACTGCACACAGCACTTGTTTTTTAAGTAATGCTGCAAGTAGAATGGGCTTTTTGTTCTTTGAATAACACTTTGCATGGTTTCGAAAATATTGAACGACAATCAATATCTAAAAATGATCTCCCGTATTAAAACTATGCGGATGCTTGCCTCTCTGTCCTTATGTTATCAGTGCAGCAGCATCGCAAAGCAAAATACTCTCCAGAGCAACTCCACGTCGTACAGTTCACTGTGCACACACACACACACACACACACACACACACACGCATACAGTGAGTCACTGACCCAAATAGCTTGTTCATATCTGGCTGTTGTCAGCGAGCACCTAGGGGGGATACGGCGATGGACGCAATGCATCGTGGGTAGTGTTGCGATGAGTCTTTGTGTGAAGTCCCCTTGTGGCTTTCTCAGCTTTCCAACACCTGCGTTTTTGCAGATTTGGCCCAGACGTTAATGACAGTGCCCGTTACTGTCTGGCTTTTTTTTCTAATGACAGGTTAACCGAAAACACCTGCTCGACTTATCTTTTTTTTCTCCAAAAGTGTATGTCAGTCATCATGACGATCGTGGCAGCATTTATACGGATGTTGTTTGGGGAATGAAACGTCCACCAGGACTGAAGGCACACACGGAGACGTTATTGAAGACTTTATTCCCGGCTCATCTCTCCTGCATTTCAGTTGGCTTACAGAGAATAATATCCATATCCCTAATCAGATATTGCTTATGTCCACCCCCCCCCCTAGCTTTACCAGTGGAAGCAGCTGGAAAACTTGTACTTCCGGGAGAAGAAATTTGCTGTCGAGGTTAACGATCCACACAGGTGAGCAGCAGGAGATTCTTCTTTCTTTTTGCTCCCGCTCACAGTTACTCATCCCTCTGTTGATTCTCTGTCTTCAGCAAATATCCAAAGAGATTGTTAATGTTGGCTTTGTTTCTATTTGAATTGGACCGAGATAAAAAAAACTATCCGATCTACATGATTTGTTTTTGCGGGTGTTTCTTGCCACAGGAGGGCAGTAACCAAACGCACCTTCGGGCAGACCGGCCTCCTCATCCACACGTGGTATGCCAGCCATTCCTTAATTAAAACCATTTGGGTCATGGCGATTAGCCAGCACCAGTTCTACCTGGACAGAAAGCAAACCAAAGTAAGTGTTTGGCCCCCCCGAACTACAAATCACTTTTCAATACTTGCCTTTAAGACCGTCCTTTGATCTTTTGTTGTACGTTTGTTGCGAACTGTGTTAAGACTAAATTAGGAGCAGCAAGAAGTGTGGATGAGATTGCCATGGATCTCACGGAGCACGGAGGAGCGAAGATAAACCGATTGGGAGACACAGGCCTGAAGAATAACTTCATCACGGCCAGCAATGGGAGTCTGGTGTCTACAGGTTTGGTTATCATTATTTAAGGTCATGAAGCAAGTGTGTGTTAAGTTCATATTTTTCATTTCAGATCATATTCATGCTCCCAGATTTAATGAGGGATAAAACATTGAGCTGTTTGAGAATAAAAACGTAAAAAGGCCGCTTCCAGAATGTCGACTTGAGGTGCATGTCGGCCACAATAGTAACGGCGTTGTTTTTAACAGGTTCTGCAGACTCTGAAATGAGTGAAGAACAGAAGAAAGAGAAACTCTCTGAACTGAGAAAAAAAGAGCAGGAGATCCAAGATATCTTGGCCAAGAAAACAAAAGAACTGAAAAAGATTTGCATGAGAGAGGCGGTGAGAAAATATGTTTTCATCACATTTCATCTGCGCCGGTACAATATTTTGGAAGCCACGTTGTATTTTCTTTCTCTCTTCACAGCCACATTCAGCCAGCTGCAACTTCTATTATTACGACCGACGGTTGCTGCTGTTCAGCTTGCTTCAGAATGCTCAGTAATTATTGTGGGTACTTGTTTGGTGTTTTCAGGAGATCACTGGCAAGCTGCCAAAAGAGTATCCCCTCTCTACTGGGGAAAGGCCGCCGCACATCAGACGGCGAGTTGGCACTACTTTCAAGCTGGATGACCTTTTCCCCTACAATGAGGTCTATATTTAAATATTTTCTCTGTATCATGTACCTAAAAGTTTATATATTTACACTTTTTGTTCAGGGTATTAACGCATACATTTGGCGATTTTGCATTTTTTGTCTTCAAAACTTATGTATTCTGTGTTGCCAACACCTGATACTCCTTTGTGCCGCCGAGCTCCATTGTTTTCAGAAAGCTATTAAAACATCATCCTTTATAATATGCTGTTTCTCAAGGTTGAAAAAGCCCCAGCCCAATGCTTTCAACTCCTTTCCAATAAAAAACACTTCTCGGAAGACACTGACAGCCCATCTCTTCAGGCCTCCTTTCAAAGCCACTCCCCCAAAAGATGATAATTACATAAATCAATATATAATGAACATACTCGACAGACATAGTTGTTGTGGTGCTTACAGGAGACTCGGGAGACTCCGGTGACAGAGCAATGAGTTTATGGGCACAGAAGAGAGAGAATTAGGATTCAGTTCCATGTCGGCCTGCAGTTTATTTTAGGCCATCCACCATACGGGTGACACAAATACTCGCCCATGCACCAATCTGCAGCTGAAAATATTCCCCAGCAAATGCACCAGTTACTCTTGATTGAGTAACTTTTTCTTAAAAGTACACTACCGTATCACATTTAAGCGATTAGTTTAATCAGAGGGTAAAGGCTTCGTCCAGAGGAGTTCTACTTGTTGTGATGTCTGGGGATGTGCTGCTTGTGTTCTGCAGGATCCTTTCCTGAGGAACCTCGAGAGCAGGTTCGCCCTGCAGCAGAAGATCGTGGAGGCGGCGAAGAAGCTGGCGAACGAGCCAGAGCTGTGCAAAACCGTGAAGAAGAAGAGGAGGAGAAACTGTTTGGATGCCATGCAAAAACTCCAGCAGATAGAGGATGAGATGAACCAGTACCGAATCAAGAAGGGGAAGAAGCCCACGCAGCGGGCCTCGGTGATCATCGCCGGTAGGATGCGTGTTAATCGGCGCTGCTGGATTATCATTTCGATATATATTTGAATAGATAGATAGATACTTTATTATTATTATTACAGTAGCACCAATAAACTAAACACACAAGAATAAAATATATACATATAAGAAACAGAAACAGTGACTGTGCACAAAGTGAAATATAAAATACAAATAAAGTAAAATATATATATATATATATATATATATATATATGTATATATATATATATATATGTATATATATATATATATATATGTATAAATATATGTATATATGTATATATATATATATATATATATATATATATATATATACATATATATATATATATACACAACATATATGCAAATACGCAAATATAATACTGGTGACAATGACTGCAGTGTAAAATTAAATTCAATTCAATTCAATTAAATTAAATAGACAGAACAGTAAACACAGCGTTTTTCTTTCCTTTTCTTCAGATGAACTTGTCCGTTCAGACTGCAGCTCTCTGTCTAGTCTCCCGCTGGATGACGGTGAGCGAGACGACGCACAATCGGCTGCAATCATTTCCGTTTTTTT
The DNA here is from genome assembly GCA_036178185.1 of Liparis tanakae. Classification (NCBI taxonomy): domain Eukaryota; kingdom Metazoa; phylum Chordata; class Actinopteri; order Perciformes; family Liparidae; genus Liparis; species Liparis tanakae. Next base: position 5,760,258 of record CM070097.1, read on the forward strand.
TACACCGTGACACATTTTTAAAGAGCGAGCTTCGGGTGTGTTACCGTGCGTCGCCTTTTGTCTTCAGATGACTCGGACGGCGTCAGCCCGAGGCCGCGGTCGCGCTCGGTCCAGGATTCCCCTCAGCTCAGTCCGATGCGGTCGCTGGGAGTCGAATTTGAGGCGGAGCGACAGGGATCTGCGAGGGAAAATCACCAGGACAAGAACCACAGCAGGTGTGGAAACAGATTAGCTTTCTCGCTCTCGTGTGAGGCGTTACTTGTTATCACAACCTTTGGTTTTGTTGGAATGAAAAACAATTGCGTAACGATTCGGCAGAGCTCTGAATGTTTGCTGTGTCATGCGTGCTCATAACTCATCCCGTTTTTTTCCTTTTCCTTTTAAAAAAAAAATATACATCTTCTCCACACCCTTTTAGATTAGCCTTTGACGGTCCGGATGCTTCCCACTACTGCCAACACCCGAGAGAGCTCTCCTCTACCCACAGTAGTCCCTATAAAACCCTTCCCAGACCCCCTAGAGACCCACGCAGCATGCCTGCCACCCCGGTTATGACCCGCAATGCCTACAGCAGCAGCCAGCTCAGGTGAGATCTGCTGCATTGCCAACATCCATTCCTTCTTTTCAACCCTTCACCTCCCTACTTCACCTCAAAACCAATCACTTTTAACCAAAGCTGTTATATAAAAGTGAGTTTTAATTCAATTCAATTCAATTCAGTTTATTTGTATAGCCCAGTTTCACAAATTACAAATTTGTCTCGGAGTGCTTTACAATCTGTACACATAGACATCCCTGCCCCAAAACCTCACATCGGACCAGGAAAAACTCCCAAATAACCCTTCAGGGGGAAAAAAAGGGAAGAAACCTTCAGGAGAGAACAGAGGAGGATCCCTCTCCAGGATGGACAGATGCAATAGATGTAATGTGTACAGAAGGACATATTTAGAGTTAAAATACATTCAAGGAATCTGACAGAGTTTATCAATAGTTCATATTTAGGCATATTCCACGATGGAGAGTTTGGAGACCTCCCAAGTGGAGGAGTGGGCGGAGTCCCAGCAGGGCAGTGGCACAGCTGGCGACAGGAACTCACGATCCAACCATCGAAGGTCCATCAGCAGATGGGATCTATGCCGTCTCATAGGGTCCGATGACCCCATGAGACGTGAAGTCAGAAGGACTCCGGGGAGAAAGCAGAGTTAGTCATGTGTGATGGAGAGATGAAGATTCATCCATAGGAGAAAGAAAAGAGGAGAGAGGTGCTCAGTGCATCCTAAACATCCCCAGCAGCTATAAGCCTATACCAGCATATCCAGGGGCTGGACCAGGTGAACCTGATTCAGCCCTGACTATAAGCTCTGTCTAAGAGGAAAGTCTTCAGTCTACTCTTGAATGTGGTGACTGTGTCTGCCTCCCGGACTGAAGGTGGAAGCTGGTTCCATAAAAGAGGAGCTTGATAACTAAAGGCTCTGGCTCCCATTTTACATTTTAAGACTCTAGGAACTACAAGTAGCCCCGCATTTAGTGAGCGCAGCTCTCTAGTGGGGCGATACGGTACTACAAGCTCTTTAAGATATGATGGTGCATCACCAATTAAGGCTTTGTAAGTTAAAAAAGTGATTTAACTTCTTTTAAATCACTTCTTAAAACCCACTTTTATAGAACTGCTTTTAAGTGATGTCGTCCTTTTATGTTTTTATTTTAATTGCCTATTTGTTTGGTTTTAGTTGTATTCAATGCTTTTATGGTATGGTCTTTTTTGTTTGCCGCCATTTAAGTTGTGTTTATGCTTTGTTTATCTGTAGAGCACTTTGTAAACCTTGTTTTTAAAAGTGCTATATAAATAAAGTTATTATTATTATTATTATTATTATTATTATTATTATTATATAAATCCCTATCTTTTTAAAATTTTAACTAAGAAATCCAGGAATATCATCCCATAACTGAGTTCTAGGAGACCGTTTTAAAAGCCGTGTCCCTTCTCCAGATCGGAGGCGTCTCCTCATTGCTTCAGGCATCGCAGCGGAAGTCTGGAGTCCCAGCCCCGGCCGAGAAAAGACTCGGAGAAGCCCGTCTTTGTCTTGTCGTCAGCCCACCGCAGCAGCAGCACCGAGGTGTTAGAGGACTGCTCTTCTTACACCAGCCAGTCCAGTCTGGACTGCTGCGGGGCGGCCCACTCCCACTACAGTACGCTGGACTCGCGAACCTCCACCATGCATCGTCTCCACAGGAAGGTGGAAGTGTATGGAAACACTGGGAGCATGCCCAACTTGGTCCAGCACCATTCCGGTTGCGGTTACTCGTGCGAGAACTCGGCACACTATGCACCCAGCGCCTACTACGTCGACGGGTACCCCTGCCCGGACATGGAGCCCTACGCTAACGGTGCCTACGTGTATGAGAATGAAGTGGAGGGCCACTACAACGTCAACCCTTCCTACCAAGTGAATGGGTATCATGGACACGACAGATTCAGGAATTACAGCAGCGAGCGGGCAGATAGTCTTTCCCAGAATCCCTACGCGACCGTGAGGCCGCCGCGGAACAGAGAGGGGCCCAGAAATGAGCTGCTGGCCAAGAACATGCAGAAGGCCCTGGTGGCGGAGCATCTGAAGGGCTGGTACCACCGGAGCAAGGTCCAGGGAGGGAGGGGCATGCTGGCCGGATACGACTTCGACAGCGGCTCCCAGCTCAGTCTGGGCTACCAGACCATGCCAGCGGCATTCAGCCACTCCAGCAGAACCGCCTCCTTTTCATCAGGTGAGACGACGTCCTCCAACCGTTTGAAATATTTAAATGTATTGATGTAGGAAGGAAAATGGCAAAGGAAATATAATGTAATAACACAATAACAGTCATCCACCATGCCCTAACCCTCCTGTTACCTTCAAATGTACTAACATCGTTTACCCGTAGGGTCAATTTGACCCCAGGAATTACCCCCCACCACACACACACACACACACACACCAGATACACCCAGAATACTTGTTCACAACTATGGCGAAATATGCAGATCACCATTAAAATCTGACTGATTGACCTCAACTTGGAAAGAGATATCTTTTTGGTGTTTTAATAGCTTTATATTACTTCTAAGTACATATTTTTTTTTTACATCAAATTGACCCCAAAGAACACAGATGCGTACACGTTGTGTATAGGATATTGAAAACATATCATGTACCCAGTTGTCCCCAATAAATTAGGAAAAGTCATGAAATGTGAAGCAAAAAAATATATATTAGTAATTTGTTTAGAGATGTTAAATATTGAATGGGGTCAAATTGACCCCAAAGGTAACAGGAGGGTTAAAGAGCTGCTAACCCACACTCAGCTATTTGATTCTGGTAGGATTCAGTTTTCCTCAGCTGTGCCCAAAGCTTAAAAATAATAGAAGGAGAACATTTGCTGTAGTTTACACCTCTAATATATCACTGTAGTGGCTGGGTGTAGTTAGGATCAGCTGTGGAGGTGTGAGGGGGAGTGGCTTAGGGAACAGGTGCGGGAATAGACCTAACTGGCCTCGGATATGGGGGATCTGGTTAATTGTCTCTCAGCTATAGAAGCTGCAGGGGAGATGGAGGGAGGAGGCCGGTAGAGTAGGGCTACAAATAAAGTATCTTGTCCAACGTCCCAGTACGTGTCTTTAATCCTTGGTTACTGTTACAATTACTATTACATCCACATACTCAAAGTCAACAGTTAATCTCAGAGCAACATTTCCTTAATGTACTTCTTCATTTCAATATAGACAAATCTACCTGATGAGCAGAAATGTTGGTTCAGCAAGGATATGTATTATTTATGGTTATTATTATTGTTTGGATTAGAAGAAACTAAGAGGGGTTGGATATAGTGTTATTGGATGTACTAGTGAGATATGAAATGCACAAAGTTATTCTCATTTGTTAAATTGCTATTAGAAAAAAATAATATTTTGCAAGTTTGTCGGTCTATATAATCCTACAATTGTGATTTTTTTATGTAAAGTGGCAGGAAACACATCGTAACTAGAACGGACACTTGTTAGAGCGCATACCTTCACATATCACAAGATATGATAAAAAGAAGATTTTTACCTTTTCGTGACCTTGACCTTTGACCCGATCGATCCCAAAATATAATCAAATGGTCCCCGGATAATAACCAATCATCCCACCAAATCTCATGCAATTTGGTTTAATACTTTTTGACTTATGCGAAATAACACGCATGCATACGAATACACGCCAAACATAACCTTCCGCATTTTCAATGCGAAGGTAATAACATTTTGCCAACATGACTACTGAGCTCCACATCAACAACAGCTGAGATTGTTTTTCCTTTGTCTTGTTTGCAGTGTCCTCAGTGGAAAGCACGGGGAACTGGCGAAACCAGCTGGCGGTCGGCCTGACGGACTACGACACACCCGACACGCCTCAGTACGCACACCCTGGAGCGCCGGCCTCTCCGTACAACCGCAGTCCCTCACACAGCAGGTGAGTGCAAGAGGAAGTGAGTCAATCACGAACCACTTATGTGTAATTATTAGTTTTTAGATTAAAATGCTGATTGTTATTCAACGGGTGCAATAATTAGCCTGCTGCTGTCCTCTGTCTGTGTCAGAGCCACTCCGGTTTCCTGTAATGCATGTTGCAGTCTTTGTTTTTCGTGTGCTGCTCTGCCTCTGGATGATAACATTATAGCCTATTGCTTTGCAAAAAAACGCTTTAACCTTGTGTGACCTGAAACTATTGCGCTCGTAAAAGAAATAACTAACCACGTGGACCGTCTCTCTTTCCTCCTGCCTTTCCTTGACTCACGATCGACGCTCATGTGTGCAGATCTCCTCCAGAAAACAAAGTTTCTGACACAATGCCTAAAAACTCTGAGTCAGTCGAGGCGGTCGGCTCTGAGGCCGCTAGTACAGACGAGCCGTCAGGCCACCGCTCTAGCACTTAAGGGTGAGGCCGGAAGCAGCGGGCTGCTTTGTGTCGTGTTGCCAGTCATCTGCATCTTGACGTCCCGTCTTCATTCGTGTGTCGCTCCTGCGTAGCTTACGCAATCAAACGTCCATCCTTCTCATATTGTGATCCGCTTTGTGTTGAAGATTTACTTATACGACTGTCTAACCTTGTGCTGAAAAGAAAGCAACGAGACTAAGTCGACAGTAGGCGCCACGCGGCTGCGCTTTGTGCTACATGCTAACATGTACAAGCTAACAAGCTCACGCGGACAACGTTAGCATGCTGGTAATTAACACGTGCAGTGTTAGCATGCTAACTTTAGTAAACACAAAATACAGGTGAGGCTGAGGGGAATGTCATTTACAAATAAAAGTGTTGACGCGATTGCTATATCAACTCCACCTGAAGGATCCCGACATGAATGTCCCAATTTTATGACAAATCCTTCCAATAGTTCTATAAAAACTGAAAGATAGATAGATAGATAGATAGATAGATAGATAGATAGATAGATAGATAGATAGATAGATAGATAGATACTTTATTAGATAGATAGATACTTTATTAATCCCCAAGGGGAAATTTGTCATCACAGTAGCGCCAATAAACTAAACACACAAGAATAAAATATAAAATATATAAAACAGGGATGAAAGATATAGATGTATACAAGTAAAATATAAAATATAAAATGAAACATATATATATATATATATATATATATATATATATATATATATATATATATATATATACACACACACAAATAAATATAATACAATGACTGTGCAAAGTATACAAAAAAATATATAAAATACAAAATAAAATAATAAAAATAATATATATATACGGACGATGGGTATATTATACTGATATTTAAGCTTAGACTAAAGTCCTAGCTGCTAGCATAGGCCTATCAACACATTTGACGTTTCCATTTACTCTCTGCAGCCACGGTCCTGTTGCATGCCTTTTCAGTGTACTGCATTTCCATCTCCATTCCCCAGTGTTTTTCCACAAAGTTCAATCCTTTTTCTTCTTTTTCTCAAACAATTCAACTGCAATACATATTTGACTTGTTCTTTTCTCGCTGCCTGGACAGATTTCACCTGGATAGAAGTTACATGAGCATCCACTGAAGAGGACCAAACGAAACGTTGGCACAAGTAAAGCAGCAACACGAAGGGGATGAAGTTGAAACGTATGTCCGCACACAAACTTTTGTTGCCGCCGTAACCTTTTCTTGGGAGATGTTCTGTCTGTTAGTTTTTGCCGGAGTCTATGTGTACGCTGTCCTCATGTTAAAGTCACCTCTGAACACAGTGATGACACTCTTGAACGACTTTCCCATGTGCCTTGGATTGGATGAAATATACAGGCCGATGAGAATGTGTCAAGGAACTTTAAGATGTTGCACAACCACACTGGATTCAAACCCTATTGTGTTGTAAAGATGGAGGGAAAAAAAGAGGCAATGTGTTTTTACCGAGGAAGTATCTTCTGCCTTATACAAAACAGTAGGTTATAGAATACAAATGATTTCCACCACTTTATTCTCAGTAAAGTATGATCAACAATAGTCCAAATTAAAAACTAAGCGTAAACATGTTCACAATGGAATATTACAAGAAATTTGACTTTCATTAATTAGAGCAGACTTATCAGTGAATTTCCATTTCTTTCTTTAGTTAAACTTTCAATCAGAATGTACAATGTCAATATTGTTTATAGAACCATTTGTCTTTGGTGGCGTAATGTGTTTTAAAATGCATGGTGCGAATATCTTCCTCTTTTTTTTTATTATAAGAACTTCTTTTTATACTAACAGAAGACCACTGCCGTGAAAACCATAATATTCATGTCTCGTAGTTTGTTTTCTCACATATTTGTACAGTCAGTGTGTAGTTATATGTTGTTAGGTGTTGTCATAAAATATTTTCCACTGGGAACAAGGATGTGAATAAATACTTGTGTGACACATAGAGGGGCTGTTGTCACTTTCTGTGTGACCGGTAAACAACCAGTTTGAGTTCTGGTATTGAGTTTGTGAGAACGTGTTAAAGGAGCAGTTCAACTTTTTGGTAGCTTGTATATGTTTTTATCCTGTAATAAGATAATGAGATCAACAACACTGTCCTTTAATAAAACAGAGACACACTTAGCATCTGGTTAGCTTAGCATATAGCAAATACGATGAAAAGGGGAGGCATCTGACCTGGCTCCGTCTGAAAGTAAGCATATTTGTTAAAAATATCAAACTGAGGTTTTTTATTCTTTTAACCTCAGTTTTCTGCCAGTTTTTTTATCAAACTGTTCCTAAAGTAATGATCTATTAAAAAAAACCTGTTAGTATCCATTTCCCTGATGACAAATTACTTCCCAATTACCTCTTCTGACTCAATCTCGAGTGTTTGTTGTGTAACACTGGAGACTTTACACACCGTCACCCCACCGGCCCGCCGGCCCACCTGCTGCTGTCAATCCCGCCTGAAGCAACTGTCATCCCAAAAGACCCTGATGACCGGGCCAGCTGGGTTTAGGAGCTGAAAGAAGAATGTTTGCATGTCTCCCGGCCAGTGCCTGTAACTTAAATATCTTCCAGGCTGTTCACGGGGTTTAATTTTAGACTCCCCATGCGGCAGGACCAAACGGTTCCCAGCTGAAGTCAAAGTCAGGGGCTTCTCAGTTGACTCCGTGGGCTCCGAAGTTATACACTTCACAGAAGTTGTTCTACCTCTTCGATATTGACACAAGAAAGAAGTTAAACACAAACATGTCGAACAGCGGCGACCCTGAGGATCTCAACGAAGAGGATTTCGACGAGGATGAACTCCTTGCTACGCTTTCGCCGGAGGAGCTTATGGAGCTCCAGAGCGAGATGGACATTCTCATTGCCCCAGATGAGAGGGTACCGGTGGGCCAGAGGCAGAAGAACCAGACGGAGAAGACTCCGACTGGGACGTTCGACCACAGATCACTGGTCGGTCACCTCCACTGGGAGAAGGAGTCCAACCGTATGCTTGAGGAAGAAAGAGTGCCTGTTTCTCTGCTGCCCAGTGAGGTAAGAGGTCAAACTCTCAATTGTTTAGGCACAGATCAATTTGGATTACTACTATTTCTTTAGAGAGCTTAAACCTTGACTTGTGGAATGTTACAGGCAGCATTTCTACAAAACTTAATGTTCGAAAAAAAAGCACAATTCCAGTTTCTTGTTTTTTTGTGTATTCTAGAGAGCTTTAAGGGAGGAAACTGAGAAGAAACACCAAGACGTGGCAGAAGAAGCTGTGGAATGTGAAATGAAAGAAGAAGCTGCTGATGGTACAGAGGGAGAGGAAATGATAGAGATTATTGAGGAAGTTATTGAAGAGGTTGATGAGATAGATGAAAAGGACAAAGGGGTGGATGTGAAAGACGAGGAAGGGTTGAAGTCCCCTGTTAACACAGACAAACATGAAAATACTAACAAACGTGTAGATTCTCCAGACACCAACCCAGAAATAGTACCAGAAAATAATACAGAAGACAATCAGCCTTTTTCAGACTCAAAGCAGAAGAGTGAGAGCGTAGTCCCAAAACAGAGCACATCACAAGCTGAAGAGAAAGAGGAAATTAAAACTGTCGACTCTTCGCTTCCCAAAGAGGCCTCAGAAGAGCCAGAGACAAACGAGGCCAACTATAAGCTCCCGCAGAAAGAAGAGAGAAAAATCAATAAATTAAATATTCCACAGTTGGCATTTAATAACATAAAAAAGACATCGAGACCCTCGGGAAATGAGACCAACTTGGAGTCGACGCTCGACAAAGTCCGCAACAACAACCCTTCGATCGCCGAGGTCAACCTCAACAACATCGAGAACATTCCCAAAGCGATGCTGTTGGAGTACGTCGACGCCTTGAAGAAGAACAAACACGTGAAAACCTTCAGCATAGCCAACACCGGTGTGGACGAAAACATAGCGTACAACCTGGCCAACATGTTGCGAGAGAACCGCGGCATCACGACGTTGAACATCGAGTCCAACTTCGTGACCGGGAAGGGCATCGTGGCCATCGTCCGCTGCCTCCAATTCAACGAGACCCTCACGGAGTTGCGTTTCCACAACCAGCGGCACATGTTGGGCCACCACTCGGAGATGGAGATCTCGCGCCTGCTCAAGGCCAACAACACCCTCCTGAAGATGGGCTACCATTTCGAGCAACCGGGGCCCAGGATGGTGGTGACCAACCTTCTCACCAGGAATCTGGACCGCCAGAGGCAGCTGAGGAAAGAGGACCAGAAGCAGCAGCAGGCGAAGGAGCAGAGGGAGCTGGTGCAGGCGTACGAGAGCAGCCTGAACCTGCCTCCTGGTTTATTCGAGATGCTCGGCTACGTACCGCCTCTGGAGCTCCTGCAGGATTGCGGGCTCGTCGCCCCCTCGCCGGAACCGAGGACCGCGCCGCAGACGCAACAGCAGACGGCGAAACCCAAGCCGGAGCCGGAGCCGGAGCCTCAGAAGCAGCCCAAACACAAGAGCGCCCGCGCGCAGCCCGGTGCCGAACCGGCGGCCGCCTTGAAGGACGTCCAGCTGAAGAAGACTCCCAAGAAGCGCGACCCTTTTCTGGACCTGGACCCGAGGGACAACAAGGGACCAGAGAGGGCCAGTTTCCAACTGAGGAAGACTCCCAAAGGGAAGGTCGCAGGCAACGGAGCGCTGACAGAGGAAAAAGCAAACCTGAGTGACGTGATTAAGACTTTAAAGCCCGTCCCTCGCAGGCGGTCGGCAGCTAAGGTGGACGTCACGCCCCGCGATCAGCTCCTCGGAGAGATCAAAAACAGCGGCGTGGCCTATCTGAAATCTGTGAGTATCTCAGATTTTATTCAGTGAGAACAATGAAATTGGGATCCTGCGCTGAGAAGTACTAACCTTTGACAAGTTAGGGTTGTTTATTGAAAAAAGGGGTTACTACTAGCAGTGTTTAAAGCTCTCAAAACACAAGAGCATTGCATGCACGTGCACGTATTAATGGTCTTACGGTGTTTTTTCGCCACTGCACTAGAAACACAAGTCATCTTTTCATTCTGTCCTTTGCTTCTTGCAGGTGCCGCTCCCTAAAGTCCTGGAATCAAGTGAAACGAGTCTCCTCTGAGGCTGCAGAGTCAGCTGTTTATTGTACCTCTATTTTCTAGTCAACCTTGCAAAATAACTATATTATAATCTCACGAAAAAAAACATATCGTCTGGTTGTTGTTCACCTCTTGTGTTGTTCTCAAACTAAATGCTGTTGTCTTTGGGAAGTCGTAACAACAAAGGTATACACATTAAGTAAACCCTAAAATCAATGGACATTAAAATGTTTGACCTTTTTCATCATTTTATATTGAAATTCATATATTTCTTCACATGGTGTGCTCAAAAATGTATTATTAATTTAAGTTTGTTTGATTAAATGCTCGATGATTTCTTTAGGAGTATTCTGTTTCACATGTTTTCATTTTGCTATAAAAGACTATTTCACTCTTTTCACTTATTTGTCTTTCTTTCTTTTTTTCTATTTTCAATAAATAGAAAAGCTTTGTGCCAAACTTAAAGGATCCCCATGGAATCGTTGATGTTTTGCCATTTCTCTTTAAATGTGCAGGTATGAAGAAAAGACAAATTACTTAAAGGCAGATGAGTCTGCATCCTGGAAAATGATGCTGTATCATGCTGAATCAAACCTTGTGCACTCTCCTGGAGGTAGTATTTATTAGTTTACTATTGAGCACTGTTTATTGCTATTCATGTATTTCAGGAGTGGCCTGCAATGCCTTAATTTGTTTCAAAGAAACCTAAATAACACATGGCAAACTTTATTGTGTGATTAATTAATGTCTATATATTAACACAGAGGCTGAATTGTGAAATGACTGCAACTTATATTAGAATATTTATTTGTTTATTCAGCTGTTTTACTTCAAGTTATGTGATTCAATCGTCACTTTTCAAGAATAAAACGGTCACATTATTTTATATTAATTATCTGATTTATTTGATAATAATTTAGGATAGGAATATATAAGCATTTTTGCTTCTACCTAATAGGTAGAAGACTGAAAATGTATAGGTCCTATGCCTTTTCAGTCTTTGTTTTGTTTATTATATATAATATGTATTGTATTGCAATGGTTGACTGAATAAAATACACGTCACAACTACATAAAAACAGAGAATATATAATCCACCATCAAGAGTAAGAAATTAAACACATAACGGATTTAATTTTTTATTAAGGAAATGGGTTTTGATCCCAACAGTGAATGGGAAAATACTAGCATAGGAATCTAATTAATAATTGTTACTCATCATTACTAAAGTTATGAAACCTACTTGGTATCATGTAGCCCATTTTATACATTTGTGCATGCTATATATTCTGAAAATAAAAACACTGTAAATAGCATGTAAATGTATACTGTGACATAACAAATACAAAAAAAAAATAAAGCTGTACTTGCCATTCATTTTGAATAATGCATAGCTGTGATCAGAAGGAATACAGTCAGGCCAGCCTGTATGGTCAGGAATATTTAAACTCCATAATTAATAGTCGAGCCATACAACCATTTCTACACAAGAAGCAAACTGATCTCAGATCAGTATTCGGAGAGCTCCTGGCACGTCAAGATAGACATTAATGCTGTTAAATAAGCCGTTAACAGTTCATTGTGTATTGGGTCAATTAAACATGCTCATAGGATCAGATTTTTTCTTTGGAAAATATAAATGAATTAGTATCTACTAGCATTAGATATTGTGTTTTGACATTCTGCTTAATTTTGCAAAAAAAACTACAAATGGAAAAATGGCAATGATTTGTTTTTGGTGAAAACATTTACACAGGAATGACCTTTGGTAACATTTATTGCCTTTTAACACCCAATGATATTGCACATTGTATTCAAATATCTGTGAGTAAAGTCACGAGAGATTAAAGTAAACCAAATGGATAGAAATAATGGGAATGCGAACAGTGACTTCACACGTATGGAGGGGACAAACACTGGACACGTGTGTGTGCTCTGGACATTTTAATTCATATGACACCGACTCCCCTTGGCACATGTTTGGCTCCGGCCTCATTTCTTCAGTTTGCTTTCAAGGAAATCCCGAACCTTGTTCATGTTCTCCTCCTGCTGGTCCAGGAGATCCATGATGACGCCCATGGGGGTCTTCTTCAGCCCAACGCCCTGAATATTGTTCTCCATTTTGTTCTTTATGTTGCGCAGTTTCAGAGAGGCGTGGATCAGAATCACTGCGGGAAAGGGAAACACAAGGGAAACATATTCATATCATTTGACAATCAATCTCTGAAACGTATTGGATGATACCGTTGCAACTCAGACTTGAGAGCAGGTGTACGGATCAGTACCGTCTTTTATTCCCATGGCCGGCAGATACCGAATGCATGACATCAGCCGGTAAATGTAGTTCTGTCTAAATAAACAACCCATAGCAACGCGTCAACACAGGCGGCAGTGGGCAGGTCTTCTAGGGGTGGGGGCGGGGAGGGGCGGGGGCGGGGGGATCAAACTGCCTCATCTATCCCCCATAATGCTAAAGCTGGTACATTTCTATAACAAGCCAACCCATCAATTATCATAACAGTTTGTTGACTCAAAATGTATTTAAAGAGCCGGAGCAAATCCCAAACTAAACTTCTGAACTGCGGTCTACCACGCCCTGTAATGCAGATTTTATTTTATAATCCGTGTTCTGAGTGAATGCGTTCAATTCTGTACATGCTGTTCAATTCCCTGAGTGAGTCAGAATGAGAGAGCGCTTGGAAAAGTGTGTTCACCCACAGAGACCTCAGTTATGCATTCCTGTGTGACTCCCTACCCACCCCAACTGTTTATCATACATGCAATATATAGAGTACAGATCAAAAGCTAGCATCGCATTTAATTAGGCCAAGCACTACACTCACTTATATATACATAAATAAATAAAGTGTACATACTTCCTAAAGCGAATAAATTGGTTTCCTCATAACTAAATATTTTTTTACAAGAGCCATGCCCTTAAGTTACAATTAAGAGAGTGATAACCTACAGAATATAATCATATACGACTCACATCTACACTTTTCCAAGTTTGATAATGTGATGTACGTGTCTTTAGTTTCTCAGTTCAAACATCCAGAGTGGAGGTGTTGTTTTAGACATAACTGTCAAAATTGAATGTTTAAATGTTCATTATTGCTGTTTTTTTAAAGTTACTGAAGAGCATGAATAAATAAAGTGTACATACTTCCTAGAGCGGATACATTTAATTTCCTCATAACTAAATACATTTTAACAAGAGCCATGCCCTTAAATTACAACTAAGAGAGAGTGAGAACCAACAGAATATAAATCAAGTACGACTCACATCTACGCTTTTCCAATTTTGATAATGTGAAGTACGTGCCTTTAGTTTTTCAGTTCAAACACCCAGAGAAGAGGTTTTGTTTTGGACAGAACTATGTCAAAATTGAATGATTAAATGTTCATTGTTTCTGTTTTTGTAAAGTCATTGAAGTGCATTAATTTCCCACTTAGAATTCAGATAATCAAATAGATTTGGGGGACAATAAATGTAGTGTTGTAGTACACCCTGTGACTTACACAGTAATGGGAAGGTGATTCCAAAGATGAAGACCATGACACCGCCACACAGCGACAGCAGAAAGTAACTGGTGAGCATCACCGCGATGATAAACAGAGAGGGGCTCTTCCTTTTGAAGCTCTTGACCATGGCCTGGTTCTCTCCGGCCCACACCGAGCCCATGAAGACCAGAGTCACCACGGCTCCGCCCAGAAACATGCCGAATGGGTTCATGAACCTGCACAGTGAGGGGAGAAGGGAAAGTGGCATATTGCACATTAGTTCTCCAGTGAAAGCGAGGTTTTAAAAATAGCACAACCTGGTGGCAATAACAATAATAATCAACGTCTTGGTCAGCTGGTCTAAACCATAGGAAGGCCTTATGAGTAAAACTCCAGTAAAAATCCCCAATAGAAATCCCAACCTCCTAACAGCAGTCACATGTGATTATTGTAGCACCAGATGTGTTTTTTTCAGAAACATTTAAAAATCCTGGTGAGTATATCACTTTAAAAACAAAAAGAGGCCCTGTAAATTACGTTTACTAGGAAGCATTTGCACACACGTTAAGCTAGTATAGCTACAGCGTCACTGTTGACATACGAAGGTATTTAGAAATAAAACGTGTCACTAGCTTCAATTCTGGAGGCCGAGAAAGTAAACGTTAAACGGCTATAGATGTAAAAGGCGGACAGTTGTTGGCGCATCAATAGCACACGTCACCGAAATAGCCCGTGTGATCATGTCGGGTGTGGACTCACGGTATGCGGGCTAATTAAACGCCGATGTCACCGTTTAAGAAGCGACCGTGTTAACTGGTGACTTTGAACTGAACGCGTTCATCGTTTTCGTAGTTAGACAGGTGTTGACAATAGGAAGAAAACACGTAGCTATGCCGCATTGTTTAATTGGTATACATATATATATTATTATGTATGTGACACTGTATTACAACATTAAACCAAGCAGCATTCACGAGGACAGCTATACGTGTTCTCTATCCTATTTTTTTCAAACGGCCGTCGTAACCACGACAACGGCTGAAAAGTCGCCAGTTAACACGGTCGCCTGTTAAACCGTAACACCGGGCCACAGATGCTAGCTTGGAGGTTAGCTGGGAACTCACCCGACGATGAGGAAAACCACCACGGCCACGGCGAAATAATTCGTCTGGTAGAACAACAAGTTACTGATCACTCTGTTGTTCCACTTTGTTAAATCCCCGAACTCAGGTTTGGAAAACCGGTCCGCCGCGGGGATGAAGTCATCCCACGATCTGAGGGGCGCTAGCTCCATCTTGGCTGCCATGTCGTCAACGCAGGAACACAAACACAGTCACACGCGCTGCGTAATATTTTGACAGGCCAGCTGATCGCCGTCTGAGCCCCGAGGAGGAAAGAGGAGGAGTCAAAAGATGAGCCGTGCTCTCGGTCAAGATCTCACGAGAGTTTGATTCTCAAAGAACTGTCTTTGAGAGTTGGAGAGTTGCGTCCTAAAATGCGCAGCAGCACCGGTCCCGATTAATACAAATAGTGCGGTTAACATTACAACAACATCACGTTAAAAAAGAATAGACAATATAATTTTGTTTTAAATAACAATGTAGACTGGAACATAAACCTCGATTACGATAAGTTTCGTTTATTAAATAAACATAATATAGACAAGGAAATTATTCGTCAAAAGAATATTTAATTGTCTTGAGATGTGTTTACATCCTTAAATCAATTAATCAACCAACTAATCAATAAATATATCTCATGAAAAATATTGATAAACCCCCTATTTCCCATATGCGGGTACTTAGCGCTGCTGGACGCAGCTTTGACACTCGGGAACACAGCAGACACAATCGGGGAAATGGAACCGTGAAAGTATGGCGGATGCCGAGGAGCCGTAAGTCCCAATGGATGAAAAATATGATTTAACCGTCGTCAAACCGGTGCATTTTACCGCCAACTCAGCATGATTGAACCCTGTTTTACTTTCTTCTTCCAGGGAGAAGAAAAGACTGCGAATAGAGGACGTGAACGAGAAGTTAGTGACGAATGCTAATGTGAAGGTCTCTGACTGGCAGCAGGTTTGCAGCAACTGCTGGACCAGGAGACACGCCACAAAAACATGAACATAATAACCCAGTTAGCTCTTTGTACCATTCACTAGAGTACACGCAGCATCCATTCGCAGTATCAAACACAATGCAAAGACCCCGCACTGCACTGCACCAGTCCTGCATCCTTCAAGTCCGGAATAACCAGCACATTGCAGCTGCACACGTTACCAATTCCACATTAACGTGTCCTACTAATCATACACCGGGTTAGAGTATGTTTGTGTATTGAAGAGTGACAACCGAGTACATTTAAATAAGTCAATAATACATTATTATACATACTTCACTCATGAATGACATGCACACTAATGTCCCACAATGCAACAAACAAGGAAACAAGAAAAGAGTAACTAATTAAAGCTGAACACATAGTTTAATAGACAGTGGCATGAGCAATTTGATGTTATGAAACACTAGACTATAAACTATTGATTGGTTATATTTAAGCTGAAAAATCATATCTAGTACATGATCCGTATGGAATAGTGACATGGCACACGTGTGTGCAGATTTAATGGGAAGTCTGGTTTCCTGTTGATGTTGTTGCACTGCATTCAGTTAGTCACATCACTTAGTACAACACTTCCCATCTTTTCTTTTTGTTGGCTATAACCCATCAACAAAAAGTAATCTCTAGTGTATGATCTTTAAGATATTTTAATGAAGAGGGATTTCCCCCCTCACAACGTTTATTTTGAAAATATTTTAGAGGCTACAAGAAGCACATATTCCAGATGTTAAAATTCAATAGAAATTTTATAGAGTTATTAATGTTATTATTATGTGTGGTTATTGTATTATTTCCCACGTAGCTAATGGTGTTGTCCATCTCTCAACCCTATGTGACTAACAGGTTGGGAATCACTAGTCGGAGACTTTGACAACTAGGCTGTGTAATCTCAAGAGATTAGTAATCACGCACAATTTTCACCTAAACGGAGGAATAATCTGTTTGTGGAAAATGCAAAATAAAAAGTTATTTAAAAAAAAACTATTTTCACCTGAACAAGATTTTTCAAATCCAGTGTGTTTGCAGGTTGCTGGGTTATCATAGATCAATTTTTTCTTATTTTCGTTAAGCTTCCTTCATCTGTGTTTACATATTTATTAATCAGTGTTATTATCACGGCAGACTTATTTGTTGCATCACCTTCTTCACACAACTTTCAGGACATGAACAAATACAAATGGCATTCATAGAGGGGGAAAAGGTACACATGTAAGTCATGGTACTGGTTCGGTGTAATCATGGTGCCTCTTGGTTTCCAGAATGGCTGTAGATGGGGGACACAGGGACGGAGGTTGCGACTGGGACGGCCGGTGGAATCATGTGACCAAGTTTTTGGAGAGACCTGGCCCGTTCACCCACCCAGACTTTGAGCCAAGCACTGAGGTGACTTCAAAATACTTTAATGGAAACGGAGAGCGTTCTTGTCCGATGTGAAACTGAAACACTGTCCAGCGATGGAGATTTTCCGAATCACACGATGTAATAATGCTTTTCTTTCATCTCAGTCTCTACAGTTCCTGTTGGAGACATGCACGGTTCTGGTCATTGGGGCTGGAGGGCTTGGATGTGAACTGCTCAAAGATCTGGTAGGAAATAGTGTTTGTGTGTGTGTGGAAATGACTTCTTACTGAAGTATGAGCTGAGCAAACACAAACTCTATTTACACAAGTTCTTACACGTGCTTGTTGTGCTTCAGGCCCTGTCTGGGTTTCGCCTCATTCATGTGGTCGACATGGACACCATTGATTTGTCCAACCTCAACAGGCAGTTCCTTTTCAGGTAGGTTCAAGTCCTCTGTTGATTCTCCTCGTAGTAGTTTTCACAGTATTTAAATATGAAAAAAAAAAAAATGCTATTTTGGTGAAAAATATATTTCTACAATTGTTTTGAGAAATAAAAAATACAACATTCTTCTAATATTCCTGTTAATTATTTACGTAATTGTTATCAAAGAACATAATGTGACGAAATAGTGAATTATTTATTCGTAACTGTGACTTATTTGTATTTCTTTCTTTCTTACCTTGTAATTTTGTTTTTACACTGTAATTTTGTTTAGTTGGAGGACCCAGCAATATAAGCTTTTCATTGTACAATAACTTGTTTATGTGCACATGACATTAAAAATATCTATCTATCTATCTATCTATCTATCTATCTATCTATCTAGCGTGATCAGATTGCATTCAGCATCTCATACGTCAATCAATAACTGCTATATGCGTTCTTCCAGGCCCAAAGATATCGGACGACCAAAGGCAGAAGTGGCTGCCGACTTCATCAACAGTCGTGTCTCTGGGTGTAAAGTGGTCCCGTATCCTTTGCAGCAACAGTTTTTACAGCTGGAAAAAAACAAAAAACAAAACTCTGCTCTAGTTTACCGTGTCAAAAATACCATGACCATGATTTGTATTCCTTAATTCATATCATGCAGTCACTTCAAAAAGATCCAAGACTTCGATGATTCTTTCTACAGGCGTAAGTGTTTTTTCTTACAAGACCTATGCATCTGTGGAGCTCACCAAGTAAA